>JBBBDQ010000635.1:260000-277500 GCA_037127315.1 Ascarosepion bandense
TCAGATACTCACAATCTATCAAACAAACAAATATTTACACACCGTCCACTCTCATCACTTTTATAGATATAGATAATAGCACTAATGATGATAATGATGATAATAATATTCAAGAGAAGGCTTCTGCTCCGATAAACTTAGCTCAATGGTGCCCTCTAGGTATGAATTTGTACGAGATACTAGATATAGCAACTAGGTCCCTTTTACAGTGAAACCGATAAAATGTAACCGCAATTTCTACTTTAATAGCTTTTTTTTTTTCGCACTTCCCGCCTGTGGAATTCCTTTCCATATACTTGCTTCCCCGACAGCTACAATCTCCAGGAATTTAAATGTAAGGTCAATAGACATCTCCTATCACACTAACTCGCATCCATTCTCGCACCGATTTCTCTTTCCGAGCCGATAGCCACTGCACCACAACGCACATCCGTCACTTTCCGCTTACAGCACCTGGTATTCCCAAGCGGTCACCCATCTAAGTACTGACCAGGCTCAACGTTGATTAATTTCGGTGATCGAGCGAGAATCGGTGTATCCATGTGACAGATTAATAAACTTGCAATACAAAAGAGTGGCTAGAACAGCCACAAAATAAATTAAAAAAAAAATAGGTTTCACGCATATGCGGTGTGACCCGGATATAAGAGAGTTGTCCCGGCCGGGTAAACATTATCTTATATCCGGGTGTTTTCTTATATACGGGTTTGATCTATTTTATATACATTACCACATGTTCTAATTTGGGACCAGATAAACTCGCTCTTATATCCGGGTTTCTCTGATATCCGGGTCTCTTATATCCGGGATATACTGTATATCTTCGGCTATATCGTGTTCAATACACCGGTTCCCGTCCGATCACCGAAGTTAAGCAACATCGAGCCTGGTCCGTACTTAAATGGGTGACCATTTAGGAATACTAGGTGCTGTAAACGTAAGGACCACGAATGGTCCCCCGGTCCTCCAGGTTTGGGGGTTAGGCACGGTATCTAACAACCCTGCCCCGTAAAAAAGTGTTACAAAAACTTGTTTGGGGTGAAATGATTAAAAAAAAAACAGCAACAAAAAGGTGCTGCTCTATGCACCATTGGGTGTGACGGTTAAAAGATGATGATGATCACATCATATTAAAAGTAGCAGTTATTAAATATATACGTCTAAAATTTTCATCCTCTCCACTGATTACATATATTAAGAATCAATAAATACCTAACAGTTTATAATAAATTTTTCAAAATTATTTACAAACAAAATTCTGTTAATTTTAATTCTTTATGTACTATTCAAGACAAAAATGATATTTATTAAAAACGGTCAGTCAGTTAGGTGTCATACATGATACACGCTTGGACGATCATATCTTAAAAGAGACATGACTGACTGGGCAGAAGGTTATCCCGTAGCAGGTTGCCATTACTTTTTGTGGTAGACTGGTTGCCAGCCAAGGCTATAGAACTCAATCTGTGCTGTTATTTAACCCATAGCTGGAGGGAAGAGACCGATTAATACCTTTCCCAAGAGTATTTGTACGTAAGTGAATGCAAGGAATTCAGCTGGAATTCGAACTCGGCTCCCCGATTTCTCGTTCAGAGCCGATAATTTACATTTCTATAGATCCGCATTGAAAATTTATTTTCTGTAGAAATGTATTAGAAACAAGACAATTTCAAGTAAACATCTAACATCCATGCAACTTCTGCCTCTTAGAGGAAAGGAGTGTGTCGGACCTGAATTAATATTAAGCTAGAATTATTGAGAAATCTTTTAGCAAAAGAACTTGTGAGTTATATGCAATAACCAACTCATTAATCATCATAACAAATACGAAGAATTTATTTGTATTTCTTATTTATCAGAAAGAAAAGAAACTCTAATTGTATAAATCAATTGTGATAGAAATGCTTATCAACAAACGCATATTTCATTCGAAACAGTAGAAACAATGGTAAAAAGGCTAATGAAGGTTATAGAATGTCGATGAGCCCATATGAATAATTAAACTAACAAGATACTAATTCTTATAGGTATATTGTGGTCCGAATAATGTAAATACTGTTCATACTACCTCATCTCAGAAATATAGACAAATATTAAGCGAACAATGGTTATTTACTAAGTTCGGTGTAAAACCATGGCAGTAGGTTACTCAATGAGATCAAACTCAGTACACTGAACAAATACTCCCACAAGACGAGTTAGCTACCTATCGTAGGTGACGTGTGTTGTTGACATCTTCACATCTGTCTCACCACCTTCAAACGTATATATGCTTCTTTTTTTTTTTCAATTGGAGTAGATAGATCTATCAATCGCACGGTTCACACTCCACCCACGTCTATTGAACAGGTTAAGAGGCTCATCCCTTGTTCCCTGTTTAGGATGTGGTTTCCGGCTTTCTCTTTTCCAATCTTCTCACTTTGTTTTTTTTTTTTTTTCAATTGGAGTAGATAGATCTATCTATCGCACGGTTCACACTCCACCCACGTCTATTGAACAGGTTAAGATGCTCATCCCTTGTTCCCTGTTTAGGATGTGGTTTCCGGTTTTCTCTTTTCCATCCTTTTCACTATTACGTAGCCCCCTGCACATCAGTGGCGTTACCGCCTTGCTCGGGGTGATACGATTAAAAAAAATTTTTTTTTTAATTTATTCATAATTTGCAATTAATTGATGTCACTCCTTTACATAGAAAGTCACCATTAGTATAAATCGGTACAACTATTACCCATGAGGCAGTTCGATCCCTTGAAATGTTGTTTTAGAACGTTTACTAACCAATTTCTTTAATCTGAATACGTGTACTCCAGAAAATTTTTCTTTGTTTTTTTTTTACAAAGGATATTTTAATGCCATATTGTATTCAGCTGATTTAATTTCCTTCTTCTTTTTTTGTTTATTTGGTTTTTGTTTAAATTTTGTTTTTGTTTTTTCACTTTTCAGTCCTTTTCCGCTTTCCCTTTGACTGCCATATTTTTTTCTATTTTCTGACCTTAAGTCTTATCAGTTGACTGTTTTTGTTTTCTTGAATTTTGTTTAATTTAATTTTCTCTTGTATTTTAATTAATCAAGTTTAAGATAAAAAAGAAAGTTTAAACGAAAGCCCCTTGTGTTGTTTTTGTCGTTTGAAACAGTTTATTCTTTTCTCTTATCCGTTTTCTCTTCTCGGTTTCAATTGTAATGGCGTTAAAATTTGATATTTAATACGTGAAACCGTATAGTGGGTTGGCGTTCTTTTGAAGGGTAGTTGTGTATTGTTGAAGATTGACGGAGATTGGCCTCGTTAAAGATAGCCCACTATAAGTCATAAAAAGATTATAAATCACGAAAAGCAAATTGAGTTGAAAATAATATTTTATATATGCGCATATCAATTAAGATTTTTGCAATTAAAGTAATCCTTTGAATATGGGTCCAACGGAAGTTAAAATGCTGAAAAGAGAATTAATGCTTAGGAATGTGGAGGCGTTGTAAGTAAGGAATGTCTTTGATGTATCCGCTCCTTCGGTCAGTAAGTAGTTTTGAGACAGCGAAGAAGGGAAAGGGAGGTGAAGGGAGGCGAGCATAGTAGCCGCTTGACTTGGTCAAGGAAGATACTACTTACTCTCGTCTCTCTCGAGTCAGTCTGTGTGGGTCGGTCTGTCTATCTGTCTTTCTGTCTCGGCTTTTTTTTTCAACTTTTTGGATCGCAGCAGATCATTTGGGAATTCACACTTGGCCGATAAATAGAATACGCGTAGGCTCGCGAACTGGAATTTAATATTTAATTAATTTTTAGTTTTCAACCGGAATATCTGCGCGAATCCGGCTGCGCACCGACTAGTTTTGGTCATTTGTTTTTTGGTCGTGAGAGTGCAAACATTCGGTCCATCGCTTCTTATCGGTCGGTATCACCCCAACCCTTCCGCATGTAGATGATTTGTTCAGATTGAAGTTCCTTACTTCTGAACGTGGGAAAGAGGAGGAGAAATCGGAAGATACTTTCTTACACAGAGTCGAAACTGATGTTTTGTCTGCTGAGAAATTACTTATATATATATATATATATATATATATATATATATATATATATAAACGAGCAGAGACGAAAAGCCGGAAGAAGTGATTCCTGTGGGCGATTACAGCCGAGTAAGCAGGAGAGAACCAAAAAAAGATTAACAAAGTTTAAGTTGAAAAATTCTAGCTGGGATGAAAGCATCAATGCAGAATTTCATCCAGGGGGAAATTTCAGAAGCGCAGTCTTGAACAGGAAGACGAAAAACTTTGCTCCAAGGGACATCACAAAGGAAATGACGGAACGATACCCAGTCTACTCGTTTATAGTAATAAGATATTTTTCTGGTAAGAGGTTTCTGTGTGGAAGGGGAGTAGAAAGAGACATTTACTGACACCACATGATCAGAGTTGCAAAAACATGGCAAGAATCTGGGATAGAAGTAAGGAATAGATCTAGAAGAGAAGCGTGTTCATAGTGATTACTAGAAAAACGCTTGGGGAAATCAACCACTTGCATGAAAAACTAAGTGATTGAGAAGTTCGACGTTTGGACTCCAGTAACATCAGTAACGGTGTTTTTCCAGTCACTTAGCATGGTAGGCATTGAAGTCACCGAACTTTACATTAGCAAAATGTGAAAAGAAATAGCTTTGTCTATATTGTCTGATATACTATCTAGAATGCAGCAGTCAAAAGAGGAAGGGAAGCGGTAGAGAAAGAAGAGGTAGCTTACTGTGTTTAGCAGGGGGAGACACAACTAGGAGTGGGCAAGAGATTCAAGTGAGATCTCTCTAGCCAGAGGGAGATGTTCTCTGGCATAAACCCCCAGGCCATACATGTGAACATGTGAACATTGGAGTTCTTCTTAAAGAGAGGAAGGTATCCAGGAATGAAGAAATCAGAACGGAGAATTGTAGAGTTGCAGTTAGTTTCGCATAAATCTAAGATGACCTTTCTTAAAGGAACAATTTAATACTGTAAAATTTGGTACGGATACCACGGACGTTAAAAAAATACATGTTGAGGGGCTTTGGTGTTTTTTTTTTTTTTTGTTTTTGTTTTTTAGCTAATTTAGTCGTATATCTTTGATTATCTGCTGTCATAATTTAAAGCTGTTTTGGTAAGGAGAGGCATAGGGTAGCAATAGCAGTCGGTCGTCAAATACAGCATGAAACCCTGGCTCAAGCACCACCAGGGACAGCGATTCCACGTAGGGCCGGACTGCACGCCCTGTCCTTTAAAGGCGAAAGAGAGATTCCAACGCCAAAGCATAAAATAGGGACGACAGTGGACAACCCTGACGGACCGACAGTGACAACGCAAAAACGCCTGACAACATCCCGTTCACGTGTACCACTGCCGTGGGGGGCTGATAAAGAAGTCTAATCCAGCGGCGGAAGTTGGTTTCGAATCCAACGGCCTGCAGAACAGCGTCCAGGTAGCGATGGTCGACACTATCAAATGCCTTGAACTGATCTAAATCGATCAGCGCAGCTTCTCCGTCGTCTTTTACGCCCTCTATGATCGTGAGAACCTGTTGCAGGTTACTTTGAATTGTACGGCCCTTCACAGAACAAGTTTGCTCAGGTCCCAAGAGACACTCGACAACTAGCTGCAAACGATTCATCAAGATCTTGGCCAAAATCTTTAACTCAGTGTTTAGCAGAGTTATGGGCCGGTAACCCTCTAACACCTTCCAAACATCCTTGCCTTTTCTCAACAGCGTGATCACGCCCTTGGTGAACTGATTGGGGATGGATCCCTGCCGGAACCAGTTGTTGAACACGACAGTCAAGATCGGGACAAAGATGTGCGACAGCCTCAAGTACAATTCATAGGGCAAACCATCCAGACCTGGCGACTTGCCACTGCCGACCTTCTTCAAAGCCGCGTAGACTTCGACCTCCGTAATCTCTCCCTCGTAGCTAGCTGCATCAGCCGGCAAAAGCCGGGGGAAGTCAGCCAAATAGCTGCGAAACTCATCGACGCGGAGACCAGGCTCCTTGGTAAACATATAAGGCTTAAGTACCAATGGAACTGTTATGTCGCCAAGTGTAAATGAATAACTCAACAACAGAATCAGAATATAAATTGTATTCCGCGGAAAGACGGTTAGTAAGTACAGAAGTGATTAGTATATTTACAATAGGGAAGATGCAATAGTCCAATCCGTCGTAAGACGTGTGTATCCGTGATTACTTCCGGTACGCCACCGGAGGTGTGTCTAACTCTCGTGCTGACTCTCAAGTGACTCTGTACGACTCTCTATCACGCTCCTATGACACTCCCTGTAGAGAATCCACCATTGCTATATATAGCAATGAGAACAGTCCATTATGTAGTCCGATAGGGGCGGCACCCTAACAGGAACATACTCATGTTAATCGGGTGGGATGCTGGTAGATGCCTATTCCAGCTGGCCATAAGTAATATAAAAGAAATTAAACCGTAAAACAAAGATTTAAGGCTTGTATTTTCAAGAAATGGAATTCCGAAAACGCTAGTATCTGACAACGCCCATGAAATCTGTGACGAAGAGCTGTGCTAATGGTTGAGCAAAATTGGAAGCAAGCCTTACAAAACCTTGTCGTAACATCCGCAGATCAGCAGAAAGGAAGGTGCAAACTGTTAAAAACGGACTGAAAATATGTGAAAGCAAAAATAGAAACATTTCTTCGTAGATTGTTGCTAAGCTACAGGACAATACCACGTGATGGAAGATCAAAAAGCTCATTCGCCATCATGAGTAGACGAATTAGAGTGCCATTGACCATGTCTTATCCCATTAACAAAAAACTGTGGTATAAACAGAATAATGAATTTAATCTAATCTACAAGAGGCAGAAACACTGATAATAGAAAAAAATGGAAAAAGAATATTAGCGAATGCAAACCCAGTTAGACTGCAACATGACAGCGATGTACAGTGAGCCTGAAATCGAAAGTGTCATGGCAATGTAAGAAAAACATAACAGTGAAATCAAAAGAAATATAACCTCTGAAAAAGAACAATGGTTGGATGAACTCTCCTATGTAAAAATAAAAGAATCACGATCTCTCATATCGAGACAATCCCATAAGAAGAGGAAGGAAGACAGTCAGGAGACAAAAGCTTCCAGATAGAGCACCAGGAATATAAGAAAAAAAACCCTCTTCGGTAGGAGATGATGTGACTCATTTACATAAGAAGTCACCAGGAGTATAAATAGTTAAAGCTATTACCCATGATGCAGTTGTGTGCTTACTACTTCCTATGAGTTAGTAACGCTACATAACACAAGTTATTATCAATATATTTTTATATAAATAAATATTATCAGATGAAACTCACGGGATATATTTATCGTAGTGATTTAAGTATATCCGGAAAAATGACACCAAATTTGGTTGATTAATACTAATTTGATTGTGGAACCTATTACATGTATAATAAAAACAGACATGGTGGCTTTAGTCTCGGTACATGAAAGTGGCGGTTCTTCACAAGACCATGACTGAAAGTTAATTAACATCTGAATATTAGCTCTTAAAAACGGAATTTGTTGTTTTAATTAGAAATAATAATAGGAAATTATGTCATTTTTTTATTTACAGTTCGTTCAAAGAAATTGTGGCATTCAAGTTGTATATTGCATACTGAAAATCAAGAAATTATTTTCCGTATCATGAAGTATTGTCAGTATTACAAACTAAATAGGTCCTATGTATAATGCAAATATTTTACTGTTCAAATAAATTGAAAATCAGTAAGGAACGAATTGTCGGTAATCAGGAATTAATCCAAGAATATCTTATTAGGTATTATATCTATAATTTTGTTTTGTATTCATAAGCAAATACTTCTTTCTTTTTAATTTAATTTATTTTCTATGTTGATATATATTATTTTCTATTTTCTAGGAAAAGAAAGAAATCAAGCGACCCGACCAACAGACCAAAGAGTTGAAGACTTAAATTGAATATTGAAGTTTTAAAATATCCTGAGATTTACGTTCAGTAAACAAGAAGAACAACAAAATTGGTGATGATCAATAAATGGATGAAAAATGTCGAAAAAGAATGAAAATTCGTGTTGATTACCATAGAAAAAAATAATGAATTTCTTGGAGCTCAACGTTCCAAATTGGCTATATCTTTTTAGCAAGATTTACTAGTTATTAACGCACATCACTTCAAAAGAGAAAGATACAATTCTTCCAATTAATATTTGAAGCGTGAAATGTTGATATTCAAGTCTGAAACCATTGAAAACCTCAGAATAATAATTCCATAAAAATCAACTTTCTCTTTTTATATTGGAATCAATGTGTTATGGAACTAGATTTGAAAATTTAAGTTGATTTTTTTTAACGTGTGACTGAAGAATATAAAATTCTACTTCTAAGATAAATAATAGACACTTTTTTGTTGGTATTGATGTTCCATAGAAAAACATCGGTAATATTTATTAGAATTTGTATGAATTAATATATTATTCGGAGTGACAGATAAAAATCTTGGGTAGGACAGAATCATTGTATAGTTCGCAGAAGTGGAATAAAATTAAGTCTGCAATTAGAATCTAACTATTATATGAGCATCAGTATGCAATAAAAATATGTATGAATCTGTGAAGTGAATATTAGAAAAAAGGAAAGGCTGAAAGAAAGCGAGTTAAAAAGGACGGACAGACGGACTATTTGACAAGTTTTGTCATTTGAAATAGGATGGAGTGTCGCTACCGTGATCGAGTTCTCCACGTGCGGATCTTCAAAATGATCACTTGTTCAATGTGCTACTATTGGATGTTCCCCCAGGGCAACGTCTTCCACGCTCGCACACCAGCCAGACCGTCGCAGGATCCAGGAAATTACAGCACTGATAGACTTCCGATTTTTTCTCCGACGCTAACGCCGATACCGACCCCTGCACCGAACCCTATCCCTGCGCCAGATATTGAGAACAACACAGTCATGCAGCTACTCTGTAGCATGCTGGGTGACGAAGTGAAATGTCAACGGTGGAGGGATTGCTGTTCGGCGGCTCTTACCTGTTGTCACCAGCAGCAAACCGATGATAATTTTCCAGCACAGAACTTAAACGCTCCATTTTGCCCCCGAACATGGGATGGATACACTTGTTGGAAGGACACACCTGCCAACAGTCGTGTGTCCAATAAGTGTCCACATTATGTACACAAGTACGTCACTCCCGGGAGTAAGTATACTTGATTAATTTATTCTTAATCTCATATTAATTTTAAATTAATTTAAATTAATTAATTAATTTTTAATTAAATTTGTCACAATATCCAGAACCTTTTTAATTTCATTTTTTTCTAAGTTGTTATTAAAGTACTTTAATTTTAGGTTCCATTTTGTCTAGTTTGTTTATAAGATGTACCAATTTAATATTGTGTGGCTATATTAGTAAGTCATCATCTCTATAGAAAAATTATTTAGCATTTTGACGTAGGATATTTTCAAAATATTTATAAAAATTCGAAAAAGAGACATAGTAAAGCATCTTTGATAGAACTTATAGGTTGATACGATAATAAGTTAACATGACCATATGATATAGTTTAATAGGCTTGTAGGTAAATCACCTTTGATAAAACTCAATAAGAGTAGATAGGCTCGCCTATCGTCCGGTTTGAAATCCTTCCATGTTTGCTGAACAAGAGTCGAGTTCATCCCTTGTTCCCTGTTCCGGATATGATTTACCGACTGATTTTCTTTCTTATACCAGGGCCACAATGGCTTAACTGTCTTATTTATTTGATAATCGGGCCGGCAATGGTTGTGACTGTTCATTACCGGGTGGGCAGTTTGCTGGTTGCTACTTCTGACCGACCACTAAAAGCCTGAACTCTTTGGTAGCACTTAGAGAGACTGCTCTGGTCAACAGTCACATAACATCGAGATATCTGTAGTGCTATATCGCACATAGGTAGGTGTCTCTGCGTGTATTTCCGTTTGGCAACCTGGAAGCCTCACCATGTTTTTTTACCGGGCATGGTCTGGCTAGTTTGTATAACCATTGACGACAGATAGTAACAATAAAGGTGGTTATTTCTCTCTCTCCTCAAAACATATCTTATAGAAAACACAACAAAAAAATACAACTAAACCTGTAAACAACAAAAAAATACATACACTCTTCAGTCTTTCTTTAACTAATATCTGTGGTGTTCCACCTTCTGCACCGTAGAATCTTGCCTCTTGGAATAGTCGCCCAATATCTTTTCTCTCTATGAAACTTACTTAAATTATTCCATTGTTACAAATGAATTCTTGGTTTCAGGTTATCTTCCCCTTTGCCGGAAAGATTCCAGCATTAACATGTTTAGCATTGGTGTTTACATCCGAGATAATCTTCTAATAGCCAGAGAATTGTTTCTCGAGGCCCCTGACGTCTCCTTCATGATTATGCTTCACCAGGGCTTCAATATTTTTTTATCTAGAGCATGATAAACTGTTTATGCAATTATCGTCGGTCCATCAGCAGTTGACCTGGAGAAACGAAACCCATGTTGCTTGTCTGGGAAAATGTCCTGCGATGAGAGATGATGAACTATTTCAGTATTGATTGGGTCTTCTAGGAATTTGCCAAAAGTTGGAACGGTATTTTCTTAGCAAGACGGTAACGCCACTGATGCGCAGGGGGCTACGTAAGAGTGAAAAGATTGGAAAAGAGAAAGTCGGAAACCACATCCTAAACAGGGAACAAGGGATGAGCCTCTTCACCTGTTCAATAGATGTGGGTGGAGTGTGAACCGGGCGATAGTTTAGTCTATCTACTCCAATTGAAAAAAAAAAGAAAAGAGTAAAAAGATTGGAAAAGAGAAAGCTAGAATGACAGTCGTAGTAATATACTAGAAATACTATACTAAGAAAGATGGTTTAAAGTGTTAGGCGAAAGAATTTTTCTCTCCAGAATCTATCTTAGATATCTATAAGTCTACCGTCCATTTTTTTAATAGCGCCCTTACCAAACAGGCTACACAAAATACTCCAAATTTCTCCAATACCTTGGACCTTATTTTGTTACCTACACTGAACTTCTCAAGAAGTGTTTTTTTTTTAACCAGAGTTCTAAAAGGATGCTTTCATAATCGCATCGAACAGGGTCAACATTTATCAATCCGACATATTTTCCTAATATGCACTTTTTACTTTCTCCTCTTACGCCCTAATTCAGTAATCCTCTACTTGAAGTGGCTCCTGGGTCTGATATTGAGTGAAAATGCTATAAATTATAAACAAAACTTGGGCCTGGCCAAGAGTTCTCTCGGTGAAGTTTTAGCCAGTTTCTATTCTGAATTATAAGAATCCGCGCTTATTTCTAAAATAATGAATACTCCCCTCATTGAGAAAACAGCTTATCAATATAGTGATTTAATAAGCGTAGCTTAAAAGTGGCTTTACTAATATAGTCACACAATATTAGATTACAGAATCTCCTAAACAAACAGTGCAAAATGGAATCTAGAATTGAATTCACATATAAAATGTAAACCGTGGTCTGAAGATATCATTGAAGCGTGAAATCATATTTCATAATCAGTTACCATGCAATATCGATTTTTATGTATTCTCTCTCTCTCTCTCTCTCTCTCTCTCTCTCTCTCTCTCTCTCTCTCTCTCTCTCTCTCTCTCTCTCTCTCTCTCTCTCTCTCTCTCCCTCTCTCTCTCCCTCTCTCTCTCTCTGTCTCCCTCCCCCTCTCTCTCTCTCCCTCCCTCCCTCCCTCTCTCTCTCTCCCTCCCTCTCTCTCTCTCCCTCCCTCTCTCTCCCTCCCTCTCTCTCTCTCTCTCTCTCTCCCTCCCTCTCTCTCTCTCTCTCTCTCTCTCATAATATAAAGTTAGAATTTCTAGACAATAGAAGCACAGGGCTAAATGTAAGGTATATGAATTTTATTCAAAAACAGAGAAAATGTACCGAACAGTATTTAGATTTACTGCTGTTTTAAACTAAATTTTTCTTGTGGACGTAAACATGGTTAATGTGACAGTCACACAATCGGCAATGGCAAAAGAAGCAATATAATACTCATTCAAAACAGAAGATATATTTTCTTATATTTATATGAATCTAATCTAATCTAATATATATATGTGTGTGTGTGTGTGTGTGTGTGTGTGTGTGTGTGTCTGTCTGTCTGTGTGTCTGTGATTTACTTTGTTTAGAGTTATGTCAAACTCTATGCGTTATTTAATGCCGAATTATACATATTTTGAGCACCATATTTTCATTGACGAATATAAATAGTTTCGATAAATTTTCGGGAAGGGTAAAGCTAATTATAGACAAGTTGAATAGTAAAATATCGTTTAAAAATTTATGTTAATAAATAGAAGTAAGAAAGTATAATTAGTATTAGCAATTCAAAGTATAGGGGTAAATTTAGCGAAGAAAGAAAAAAAAATGGACGAACATACCAGAAAGAGTAACCGCGAATAAAGATTCAAGAAACGGGTGTATCTCGGATTTTGTTATTAAATAGGCGAGGGCGGGAAAATGAACTCTTTCCATTGGCTAGAGTTAACAATAAAACGTACAAATTCTGCCGAAAAAAAAATTTAAATCCAAACAAATAGCACAAAAGTAAGGAGCCGGATTGGTACTTCTGGACCGAAACTCGGGGATAATACCGGAGCCTATATGATGTTTAAAAACTCGAAATCGGTAATTAAGGTAGGACATAACTGAAGACCTCATTTAAGCCCCGAAAATGTATTTATGGACTGGCTTCAATTACAGATAAATAGCATTGTTGGCAATTCTGCTATAAATAGACATCGTTGCTATAAATAGGTATTGTTGTTAATTAATTTATATAAAAATATATTGCTGGTATTTTTTACTATAAAAATGTATTTCTAAGTTTTCATAGTCTTTTGTTTTTGTTTGTGAGTTCACTATTTGCACATACCTAGGTCTGGGATCAACAGCAATTGGCTTCAGTCTTCTCAAAACCTCCAATCTCCCAATCAGTGACGTTGCTGTAAACGTGATTTATAAAGCAGTATATTTATTTATTTTATTTTTGTCTACCGGCCTGAATGTTCGAGAAATCTTATTAAAGGAAAATTTACGCACCCTGGTAGGATTCAAAACTGTGACTCTCTAGGGAGAGAGAGCAATCGTTAAATCCAGACGAAGCTTCTACTCAAAAGTATCCAGTAAAAATAGCCTTTAAAGTGATACAAATCTGTCGGATTAAACAGAATAGATTCTAGTATATATATATATATATATATATATATATATATATATATATATATATATTAATGTATTTGTCTACACTTTTGAGATGAGGTTGTATTTACAATATTTACATTATTCGGACTTTTGTCCTAATCTTTGTTGTAATTTTTGCGACATTGTATGCTCCGGCTTCTTCAGGTGCTAGGAATTTAGAACCAAAGCCTTTATTACGATCACTGGGATATATCATTCTCATTCCTTGTACGAATCATTAAACCTAACTCTCTAACTCTCTAACTCTCTAACTCTCTAACTCTCTTTAACCTAACTCTCTATGTTATTTGTTCACCACTGCTGCTATTGAATTCACAACTCTTTGGATCAAGTCACTGGAACTAACCACTAGGATATATGTCCTTGAGGACAACAGCAAGTGAATTTAACGTTTCAGTAACCTTTTTTTTACCAGAGTTCATATTGCAATTTTTTTATTTTAATTATTTTCTCTTGTATTTTTTTTTACCAGAGCTCATATTGCAATCTTTTTTACACTAAGGATTTTCTCTAGCGCTCCGTATTACTGGTTCTGTCTTTACAAATGTGTTAGTCAGTTAAGTGCCATCTATATATATATATATATATATATATATATAAAGGCAATCTGTGAGGCTGTGTGTAACTGTAATCTATGCACGCCTACTATTTTTAAACTACGCCATTCAAACTTTCTAGGGACACATATCTACAGGGAAGCCAGGTCGACACATACTTGTTGAGTTTAAGTTTAGCAATTTTCCCTTTCGCACTTTTTGGCCAATAGAGCCGATTGTTTACATTTGCTCCGTAAAACATCTAAGATCTAAGATGGTTACTAGATTACGTCACAGAAATCAAATCACACGTGTCAAACGCTACAAAAAAAATGAGCTTTTATATTTCATTTTTAGTCAGACGTTTTAAAGATTCATTCAGTCAACAAAAAAAAGTGAATATTTTTCCCCGTAATTTTGAAACAAAAAAAATATTTTTTTAAAAAACGTGTTTTTTCAAACAAAAACAAAATATGCAAAAAAAATTTTCAGATTTAATATTTCATACTTCATAAAATAAAATTTAAAAAAAATAAATTTTTTTTCGCTAAATATTTCATGCAGGAAATCAACTGTCTGTAATTAGTGTGGCATTAATGTAACTTTTTCCTCTAAAATTAAATGTCTACATTTTTAAATATTCTCCGAAAATTTCTGAAATTCATTTAGTCAACAAAAAATGTAAATATTTTCCTCCGTAATTTTGAAACAAAAGCAAAAGCAATGTTCTTTACAATGCAACATAAAACATCAACTCACGTTTATGTAAAACAAAAGAAAATAGATTTTTTTAATGAAATTTTTTAACAATTTTTAAATAACAATTTTTTATATGATTATTTTTTATATAATTGAGTTTTGAAGTGAGGCGGCGACTAGAAGCGCTCGGAAATCGCAACACGCTGCATTAATCATCTAATTGAAAAATGTTCTGAGTTACAAGGGCAACGCCGGGCTTTGATGCTAGTACGTGATAAACGCTTTGGGCGATCATGTCTCAAAAGAGACATAACTGACTGAGCAGAAGATTATCCTACAGTAGGTTGCCATTGATTTCTGTGGTAGACTGGTATCCAGCCAAGGCGATAGAACCCAATCTGTCCTATTATTTAACCCATAACTGGAGGGAAAAACGGATTAATACCTTTCCCAAGAGTATTTGTGCGTAAGTGAATGCAAGGAATTCAACTGAAATTCGAACTCAACACCCCGATTTGTCATTTCTAGTCGATATCCACTGCACAAAAACACACATCCGTCTCTAAGACGGGAGACCTCGGGAAATTTTAGAGTTTGAAATTCTAGAGCATTTTAGATTTTAGATTTCTATTTACACAGTAAATATAATGACAAACTTATTTTTACCTTGTGTACATCAGGTTATCGCAACCGGCGATTTATTTTCACCCTATGATGTATTAATCGAGCTGAAAATTGTCTCGTCATAAAGTAAAATTGTGAATTCTCATTTCATGACTTCTGAAAATCACGATTTTTTCAATAAAAATTGTCATTGTTTCCCTTTGTGTTTGGATCAATGAATAGGAGGTAGTTATATAAAAATACTCGCAAGATATTGTTGAGTTTGATGGCATTATTTATGACTGCCATAAATATCCAATGAAATCATCGATTTCCCAAAATCTGGATACTTGAAATCTTCTGTGAAAGAAATCAAAAATGATCCGATAATAAAACCAAAATAAAACATAATATAAAAGTGATGAGTGACGAAATTAAAGGTGAAGAAGGCACAAGAATAGAACAGGGCAAGACATTGGATGATTGGTGCCGACTGTGTAGCAAACACAATCTCTCTCTCTCTCTCTCTCTCTCTCTCTCTCTCATTCACTCATTTACTCTTACACACAGACACACGCACAAAAAACACACACACCAAATTTAAGCATTGTCGAGACCAGTCATTGATTAGCTGGCGAACCGCTTGGAACCACCAGGCACTTGAAGCGACCTCCCATATTTCGCTTTAAATAACCCACAAAGGGTTGACAAACCATCAAAAAAACCCAATAAATCTCTCTTACTTCCTTTCACACACACATTTATACGCTGAGATAGATTATTCATAAATATCATCATTATCATAAACCATGATTTATAAATACTATATTTGTTGTTTTGACCGATCTATTCTACGGCCTTTATCCCGTGTCCAGTCTATAAAGTAAGAGAACGAGTATTGTTAATAAAATGATTGTAAACAAAAAGAATGGTAGCAAATATTCACACTGTACCAACAACGTACATATTCCCATTAATTCTTCTCTTAACACGAAAAGGCGACTACGTCATGTTGAAATGCTCACTAGGTGTTGTGGCCTGTTTGGGCAAGGAAGAAAGTCATGGAAACAAGAAGGTTGAACAAGTGTATTGAAATAACAGAACATATATACAAAATAAGTGTGTTAGTAACCAGCAAATAGAAGTGTATGTCCGAACTGTCTGAATATATATACTAGCAGTATAGCCCAGCGTTGCTCGGGTGTAATGAAAGCTTTAAAACTAATCCATGGTCCTGGAGCTCAGACTCTTTGGACGTTGGTGCGAAAGACTAAAAAGCAATAGTTGTTTCCAGTTAAAGCGAAACTGTAGACTGAAAGAAACATGAATTGATGTAAGTCAAATTTTGATTTCCTGGTATCGATATCAAATTTTCTGCACTATTGTAAGAACTGCAACCTTGAAACATCTGAATATCGTTTCTTATGTTTTTGTCTATGAGTATATCAAATTTGATTAAAATCGGACCACTCCTTCTATAACCCGATTTTTTCGATTATCGATTTTCGATATTTATCGGGGGTACCTCGACACAAAACCTAGCTAAGAACACTTGCAGACGCTTATAGTACAACTGTGTAAATTTTCAAGAAAATCGGTTCAGCCGTTTCGGAGTCTATAGGTAACGGACACAAACACACAGACAAACACACACACAGACAAAGTTCCATTTATAAATAAGTTTATATCTATCTATCTATCTATCTATCTATATATATATATATATATATATATATATATATATATATATATATAGAGAGAGAGAGAGAGAGAGAGGAGAAAAAATAGTACAAAAAACTACGGCACCATTCTTGATAAATTTCATCTTAACATCAAGTAACTGATTTCGAAAATTGGAAAAGATCAGTATAAAAACATATGTATAGTATATATCTGTATTATTCAATGAAATATGTTTGAATGGAGATATGCTACCCACCCACACACATACATACACACACACACACACACACACACACACACACACACACACACACACACATATATATATATATATATATATATATATATATATATATATATAATTTTCAAATGTTTTATTAACATCGGCCAGATCTGCCTATTTAACTTTTTATATTGTTATTCCAATTGACGACTCAGAGGGACGTCTGTTTATATTTCTAATAAACTCTCTCGAAATTCATATATTTTACATTTATATCCTTTTAATTGTCACTTTAGTCGTTATCTATAAAGTATCCAAATGTCAATAAAATGAACTTTGTGCCGTTTACTAACAATATTAATCCCAATCTAAAACAATTCATTCGGAAATTACAAAAACAAAATAGATATAAAGATTGTCATTGTCGATGGTATTTGATAAAAATTATTGCATCCTAAATGTACATTAATATAACATAAAATATAAGTGGATCAAATGTTCGAACATATTAAAACGA
>JBBBDQ010000635.1:282500-722500 GCA_037127315.1 Ascarosepion bandense
ATAGTTAAAATCCCCGAAAATGTAAATTCCGCATCAATTGCCATCTTCTTAAATCTTGTTAATTTTTTATCCTTTCTTAAATACTTCTGTACCCAGATTTTTCTTTCACTCTAATCTACTACCCTGCCATTTTCTTGCTTCTTTGATAGTACAATCTCCAAAAGTTGCAGTGGATATCGGCTCGGAACGAGAAATCGGAGAGCCGAGTTCGAATTCCAGTTGAATTTTTTGCATTCACATACGCACAAGGCTTACGGCCATATCACGTTGAATACACCGGTTCTCGCTCGATCACCGAAGTTAAGAAACGTTGAGCATTGGTCAGTACTTAGATGGGTGACCGCTTGGAAATACCATGTGCTGTAAGCGTATAGTGACGGATGTGCGTTGTGGTGCAGTGAATATCGGCTCGGAAAGAGAAATCGGTGAGCCGAGTTCGAATTCCAGTTGAATACCCTGCATTCATTTAAGCACTGGTACCTTTGGGAAAGGTATTAATCCGTCCCTTCCCCTCGGTTATGCGTTAAATAACAGGATAGAACTTGGGGACCCTGCCCTTAAAAATAAATCCCAATGAATCTTGATACTCGAAAAGAAAAAGTATTACTAGAAACAAAACTTATATAAAAAAAACAACAATAAATTGTTGAAAGAAAACGGTATTAGCAGCAATAAATAAAATTTAGTTGGCAATAAATGACCCGCCAAGGTTGATATGCCATAAAACAAAACAACCAACAACCAACATACGCGCAAATAAAAAAGGCATCGATTCTCTCTCCAGCTATGGGTTAAATAGCAGGATAGTTTGAGTTCTATAACCTTGGTTTACAACCAGTATACCGCAGAAAGTAAAAATCTTCTATCCACTCAGTCATGTCTCTTTCAAGTATCACTGACTGCTGTTTTTCGTATATCTTTGTCATTTTGTTGGGATATTGTTCTTACTCTCCACAATAATAATCATAGTATGTCTCTTTTTTCCGAACTGATTTGAAGAGTTGATGTACACATGTTTAATTCTAAGTGAATCAACATAAGCATCAGTAAACATCTTGTTAAGAACTACAGATTTGTTAGTCTGGTACCTGAACTAAACCAGATGAAAGCATCTCCTTGTGGCTGAGGCACTGAGCATTTCTTTTGATGATCGGTATTTATAGGGGAGCATGATGGCTATTATTCTTTTTTAATTTTGAAGGATAAAGCAGCCGAGACGACTTGGAAGTCGCATCTAGATATATGGAAATACGTCTAAGCAAACTGGGTTACTCGACTTGAGGGCATTTCTAATTGACCCCTCTACCTGCAAAGTTATGCGTAGCTTTTATCACTAGTTTTCACCATATCACACACATTTGACTGTGGTGCATTTTCATGCTGTGTTTCTATCAGAATCACTGTCATGATGGTCATATTTGATTCTGACCACCTCGTTGTAAATCCTGACGTAAATCGAATGCCTTCTATAATGAGTTTTACTCGTCAGTGAGTTTTGTTTATTTTTTCTTAAGTTTCATAAACCATAAAAACAGTAAAAATCTTACTAACAATAAATATCATGTGACATCTCAGTTTATTGTAAAAGAACGAGAATTAATGAAATACTGCATAAAGTGTTAAAAGAAAATGGAAATTTCCATCGCAAAGATTTTTCAAAGACAAAATCTCCTTTTTTATACACTGGGTACTTTTTTCCTCTGGGATTTCTCTCCAATATCTAAACATATTTATAAATGGAACTTTGCCTCTGTGTGTGTGTGTGTGTCCGTTACCTATAGACTCCGAAACAGCTGAACAGATTTTCTTGAAAAATTTACACAGTTGTACTATAAGCAGATGCGAGTGTTCTTAGCTAGGTTTTGTGTCGAGGTACCCCCGATAAATATCGAAAATTGATAATCGAAAAAATCGGGTTATAGAAGGAGTGGTCCGATTTTAATCAAATTTGATACACTCATAGACAAAGACATAAGAAACGATATTCAGAAGTTTCAAGGTTGCAGTTCTTACAGTAGTGCAGAAAATAGATAATATATATATATATATATATTTAAATCGATACAAGGAAACCAAAATTTGACTTACATCCATTCATTTTTCTTTCAGTCTACGGTTTCGCTTTAACTGGAAACCTTTTAGTCTTTTGTGCCAACGTCCAAAGAGTCTGAGCTCCAGAACCATGGATTAGTTTTAAAGCTTTCATTACACTCGAGCAACGCCGGGTTGTACTGCTAGTAAACCATAAAAACAGTAAAAATCTTTCTAACAATAAATATCATGTGACATCTCAGTTTATTGCAAAAGAACGAGAATTAATGAAATACTGCATAAAGTGTTAAAAGAAAATGGAAATTTCCTCTCAAAGATTTTTCAAAGACAAAATCTCCTTTTTTATACACTGGGTACTTTTTTTCCTCTGGGATTTCTCTCCAATATTTCTTATATAAATGACACAAATGTCATTACGACAAAATTAATACCTCAGGCTTTTTTATCGGCACATATCTTCTTCTTCTTCTTCTTTGTGCCATCATGACTCTTGTAGCACTTAACGGCACATGTCACCTTGTCACAAATTTCTTAAAGATACCTACTGATGTTCTTTATTCTTTAAGAGTTATCAAAGAAACATAAAAGCTGACTTTATGTATATTTACAGATATCGCTATTAAATAGCTGTTACATGGAGTAAAACAAGATAAAATTAAAAATTCCCGGCGTATAAACAAAGCAACCACTTATCATGAAGCTATCATTCATGATACAATCTCACTACTAACAGAGCATTCTTAGTAAATCACTTAATAATTTCCCAATTTTTGTAACTGTTCCATCAAATTCGTGAACAACCTTTGCCAATATTCATAGATTAAACAAACTTTTATAATAGATGATTACGCATGTACATTTAGTGACCCAAGTCTGACGTAGCCTTGTGCCAGACTAAGATAAGTAAATGCCAAAACAATGGAATGATTATCTACTCTCTCTTTCTCACCTCACTCTCTATCATTTACATTAAAATTCTAAAATTCTGTTTGACTTTTAAAAATTTGAATCCCTTCTAACACGTTCGAAATTTTGGTAAAAGTCTTATTTTGATATTAGTTAGCTGGTAACCAAATCGTTACGAGAGTTTACACTGGAAAACGTAATATTACATAACTCAGTTTTTTTTTCCGGTGACAAACACATTAATTTGGAAATTCTTGTAAAAATCAAATTATTGTCTGATTTTAATGAAACTTTTAAGACTTATTCACAAATGAATGAAATTGTTTTTAAATTATACTTTTTAAAAATTTAGTTAATTTTATTTTTACATCTGTTATCCTCCTCCACGTAAATTCATAAGATTTTAAGAAATTAAATTTTGTTGCGAAAATTTGATTTATTAGTTAAACGCAGGTCTTATTGGAGAATTAAAATCATCTTTTTTTTCTTTTGAAAAATTTTACCTTTATTTCCAAAAATCTGCTTCCACTAGTAAAATAACAAAATACAATAAAACTATGATATTATTTAATTTGATAAGCTTTTAATTACTTTAATGAATAATATATATTAACGACATTATAGTCTTGAGAAAAACATTCGATTAATAATTAAATTTTAAAAGAATTGTTTTCATTTTTTTCTTTTAATTATGATTTATAAAGTTTCAAAAATATTTTAAAGATACTTCAAAGATTTGTTGTCGTTAGTTTATTAACTTATTAAGTTATATTTACTAAGTGAAAATTGAAAAGTTTAATACAAATTATCATGCCTTCGTATTTTTAAGATAATTTTAATTTTTTGAGGATGTGTATTTGTAGTTTTTTGTATGGTAAGTGTATGTGTGTATTAAAAGGTCATGTGCTTCACGGTTTCTACCTCTTACAGGAAAAAATTGTACAATTACGTCATTTGTGATCGCCATACACTTATCTTATCTCGCAACTATCAAGCTGTCATAACATTTCAAACACTGGGAGAGGTCAGAAAGTTCAACTCTGTTTAAGAAATCTTTTTTATTCTAAATTTCCTGCTATAAATAAAAGGTAATTGAGTAAATCAGATTTTTTTTTTTTAATCATATCACCTCAAGCAAGGCGAAAACGCCATTGATGCGCAGGGGGCTATGTAAGAGTGAAAAGACTGGAAAAGAGAAAAACCGGAAACCAACATCCTAAACAGGAAACAAGGGATGAGCCTCTTCACCTGTTCAATAGACGTGGGTGGAGTGTGAACCGGGCGATAGTTTAGTCTATCTACTCCAATTGAAAAAAAAATTAAAATAAAATAAAAAAAAGATGTGAAACGATTGGAAAAGAGCAAAACCGGAAACCACATCCTAAACAGGGAACAAGAGATGAGCCTCTCACATGTTCAATAGACGTGAGTGGAGTGTGAACCGGGCGATAGTTTAGTCTATCTACTCCAATTGAAAAAAAAATTAAAATAAAATAAAAAAAGAGTGAAAAGATTGGAAAAGAGAAAAACCGGAAACCACATCCTAAACAGATGCGATGAGCCTCTTCACCTGTTCAATAGACGTGGGTGGAGGGTGAACCGGGCGATAGTTTAGTCCATCTACTCCAATTGAAAAAAAAATTAAATAAAATAAAAAAAGAGTGAAAAGATTGGAAAAGAGAAAAACCGGAAACCACATCCTACAGATGCGATGAGCCTCTTCACCTGTTCAATAGACGTGGGTGGAGTGTGAACTGGGCGATAGTTTAGTCTATCTACTCCAATTAAAAAAAAATAAAATAAAATAAAAAAAGAGTGAAAAGATTGGAAAAGAGAAAAACCGGAAACCATATCCTAAACAGGAAACAAGGGATG
The DNA here is from genome assembly GCA_037127315.1 of Ascarosepion bandense. Classification (NCBI taxonomy): domain Eukaryota; kingdom Metazoa; phylum Mollusca; class Cephalopoda; order Sepiida; family Sepiidae; genus Ascarosepion; species Ascarosepion bandense. The sequence goes on from JBBBDQ010000635.1 coordinate 287,334, forward strand.
AGCCTCTTCACCTGTTCAATAGACGCGGGTGGGAAGTGAACCGGGCGTTAGTTTAGTCTATCTACTCCAATTGAAAAAAAAATAAAATAAAATAAAAAAGAGTGAAAAGATTGGAAAAGAGAAAAACCGGAAACCACATCCTAAACAGGAAACAAGGGATGAGCCTGTTCAATAGACGTGAGTGGAGTGTGAACCGGGCGATAGTTTAGTCTATCTACTCCAATTGAAAAAAAAATAAAATAAAAAAATAAAAAAAATAAAAAAAACAAGAGTGAAAAGATTGGAAACGAGAAAAACCAGAAACCACATCCTAAACAGGGAACAAGAGATGAGCCTCTACACCTGTTCAATAGACGTGGGTGGAGTGTGAACCGGGCGATAGTTTAGTCTATCTACTCCACTAACATTAAATTTGCTCGTTTTCCAAAATTAAGGTGTCACATATGTATATATGTTTTCAAGATTTTTAAAATCGAGAATTAATTTTTATTTACAAAAGTTTCAATCACTCAAAAATTAGCCGAAAAATTTAAAAATTAAAGAAAATTGAAAAAAATTAGATTCCAGTCAATATAATTTCTATTTGAAATACATCAGAATATTTTGCTTACTAGAAATAGTAAATTTAATCATTTAGCTTTCAATTAAAACTAAAGTAAAAGTAAAGTTTAAGAAAACAGTTTTATTTTTGAAAATTCAATTTAAAAGTGAATTTTCGAAAACAAATGCGAGTACCTGCTTAAATGAGTTCATACAGAATCAAGCCCGATAAATTTTATTATGTACAAGGCTCAGCTGTTTCAAGAAAAACCAGACTTTCCAACTTGATTTTCACTGTCAAATACTAAATATTTATCTTGGTAACATTGACCAATGAATTCGTTCATCATCGCACGTTTTAATGATGTTTAAATGATGATAAAAAAAAATAAAAATCGCACAGGAATTAATTGCGATAATTCGTTACACTGGAATGTAGTTCCGAAATTTAAAAAGGTATCTGAAAGAAACTTGATTTTGAAACAAATCAATTTAACTAATCCAGCTGCGACAATTAGAAACATTTTCAAACATAGTACGAAGACTACTAATGTTGATGTTGAGACTAATGTGGCTCGTAGTTTTCGGATTTGATAAAGAATTTGGGGAACGTGGTTTGTAAGTAGAGAAAAGACGTGGAAAAAGAATGAACAGACGACACCATGGAAAGTCAACATGTTTTAAATTGTGATTTATCAGAACTGCGAATTTACTTCCTATCAGTGATTTCAAAATGATCCCTTGAAAATATCAAGACTAAATATATTACTGACATTTATGATCCTGGACATGACGGTACATTGCATCCGGCAGCAAGGCCTCTGCTTGGGATGTTGTCAGGTGCATGGGACCACGTCTTAATTGATGTTGTTCCCAGGTCCATTCTAATCCGGAGTGGTAGCACCTGTTAGGATCCCAGCTATGAGCAAATAGTTAACCCCCAAACTGGGATCAAAACACTATGAAAGTATAAAAATAGACTTTTATAAAAAATATATACATAAAAATAGACTTTTATAAAAAATATATACATAAAAATATATACATAAAAATAAACTTTTATAGAAAAATATAGATTTTTGAAGGAAAAATATTAACCAACAATACATTTTTGAAGAAAAAATATTACCATAAAATATTTTTTAAATGAAAAAATTATTCTCAGCAAAACATGTTTTGAATACAAAACTAGAAGACATTTCCAGTTTTCTAAAATAAAAAGGAATAAAAACAAAAAATTTTCATCAAAATCAGACTAAATCAACCTTTTCATTATAACCGAACATGAAAAAATACCTTAAAACCCCACCTTTTTGGCATTAAATAACCCACAGAGGTGTTGATATGCCGTTAAACAAAACTCAAACTCAATTACTGACATTTTAAAAAAAAACAGCTATTTTATGTTAGATATATTTACGCTAAATAGTAGGTGCGTGTATGTTTTCAGCCCGTAAATCATGTTTTCAGCCCGTTATCCCTGTATATACGTAAATCATGTTTAAAGAAAAGCAACAAAAAAGATTTATTTTACACTTAATTTAACGCTTCTTAGAGACCAAAAACGTACAGTGGAATTTTTAGATCAAAAATTCATCTGATAATTCTGCCTACTTACCGACGTTTAACCCATACATCGACATACAAGGAGGTGCTGTTAAGTTTGGGCTTGAATCACATTAGAAATTTAAAAAAATCCGTATTGTGATTTTTGATTTCTGGAAGGGTTGAATAGTTGAGGTCAAGATTTATTCAGCACTTGCTCTCTCTCTCTCTCTCTCTCTCTCTCTCTCTCTCTCTCTCTCTCTCTTACACACACACACACACACAAACACACACACACACACACACACATATATATATATATATATATATATATATATATATATATATATATATATATACCTGACATCGTTGGGTCCTGATAAGACTTACTTTTCTATTCCTCTTCTCTTCATTCGAGGCGTAAATCACTTCTGCTAATGCAGAATGTTTTGCTTATAAATTCTCTCCAAATTCTACATTTGACTCATGGAGAATCTTTGCCAGACTTTTCATTTTGAATTAAGCTTCTTTTAAATGATTTGCATATAACTTTGTCCATGGTCTCTGCTATCATCTCTAAATTGAATCCCCACAAAGAGTGTGAACTGGATGCTATCCCTGTAATTGTCACTAAAAAACGTGACCCTCAACTGGTTATTCTTCTTTTCTAAATACCATGCTGTTTTTGCCTTGCTGATTGTTGGAAACCATCGTCAGTGATTCCAGTCTCGAAATCACGTCTCAAAAAGACATGACTGACTGGGCAGAAGATTTTCCCGCAGTAGGTTGCCATTGCTTTCTGCGGTAGACTGGTTGCCAGCCAAGGCTATAGAACCCAATTTGTCCTATTATTTAACCCATTTAAGGGAAGAGATTGATTAATACCTTTCCCAAGGGTATTTGTGCGTAATTGAATGCAATGAATTCAACTGGAATTAGAAATCGGCACCCCGATTTGTCGTTCCGAGTCTATATCCACTGCACCACATCGCACATTTGGTAAAGTATTAGATGCTCTACTAAACCCTGAAACATCACACCTCTCGCTGTCTTCTTTCAGGTAAGCAACATGGCTTTCGCTTTTCTAGGCCAACTGTTAATGTATTTACTCCTGAAAGAGATTATCCAGCATTAAATAAGAATGATGAAATTCGGTATGTTTCTTTCTATAACTCAAATGCTTTTGACAAGGGTTTCGTTTTCTTTACGAGTTGAAAGGTTATGGCATTTCTGTCCAAATTTTTGAACTGGTTTAATCTTATCAAATCGCAAATTGAAAGTTTCACGCTTCTGAATTTTTTTGCATTAATGCAGGTGTTCTCTAAAGTTCTGTCTTTGAGCCTACGTTATTCTTAATGGTCATCAAAGGCCTTCTTGATGTCATCTGTTCTCAACTATGTATGGTACAACTATTTACTCCTGATTTAATGGCAAGTGATTTAATGCTTGCACATATATAAATCTACCATCCGCCCGTGCATACAATACTGCTGCCATAAATCTGGTTGGATGCTCCTTCTATCCATCCTAGGTGTCCCTGACAAAATCCAACGTGATCAATTCCGACTTAGCAGATCAGATACAATCAATTTCTGACCGGCGTAATGTGGCTTCCCTGTGTCTCTTCTACAAATACTTTCAAGGCTTCTGCTCCGATGAACTTAGCTCACTTGTGCCCCTATATATAAATTTACTCGAGCTACAAGATTAGCAACTAAGTCCCACCCTTATACTGGTGAAACCAATAAATTATAAACGCAAATTCTACTCCCGCAGCTTTTTTTCTCGCACTTCCCGCCTGTGGAATTCCCTTCCATTTACTTGCTTCCCCGACAGCTACAATCTTCAAGAATTTAAATGTAAAGTCAAAAGTCATCTCCTATCTCACTAACCTTTATCCTCTCTCCATCCACTCCACTCTCATCAGTATTCTCATCCTTCTCTTACCCACTTCCTAACACTCCCTATAACCTGTCACTCTTTCTCATAACTTTCTTTCATGCTCCTGTCTCCATCCACTCCACTCTCATCAGTATTCTCATCCTTCTCTTACCCACTTCCTAACACTCCCTATAACCTGTTACTCTTTCTCATAACTTTCTTTCATGCTCCTGTCTCCACCCACTCCACTCTCATCAGTATTCTCATCCTTCTCTTACCCACTTCCTAACACTCCCTATAACCTGTCACTCTTTCTCATAACTTCTCCCTCCTATGTAACCCCCTGCAAAACAGTGGCAGTAAAATGCCTTGGTTGGGGCGATGTGATTATTAAAAAGAAAGTCTGATCGGTTTAAGAAGTTCAAATTGGCAGCGGATCTAAACATTACCTGCAATCTTTTGCTAATTGGGACAAGGAGTGACTTGTCTCTACTTCCAAGATGAGGGAGTATATACATTATTTACATTGTTTGGACTGTTGTCCTTGTCTTTATTGCCATATTCACAACGTTTCGGCCGTTATACGCTCCAGCCTTCTTCAAGTGCTTGGAATTTTGAACCGAAACCTTTATTTTGATCTCTGATATATATCATTATTATCATTAGTGCCATGCAACTTCCAGATGCCATGTAGTTATCTCTATTACACTTATATTTTAGGAATTTAAACATATTATTAGATTCGCGGCAACGTCTCATCATTTTACAGTCGAAATTAACCGTAAGTTCTATGTTAACAGTTCCTACTCTCGCACTTCTCACTTGTAGAGCTTTATTCCGGCATCTTGCTCCCAGTCAAAATTATTCTTCAAAAATTTAAATGCAGTATCAATTGTTACTGTAATGAAAGCGAGCATTCATTCCTTATTAATACATGCATATTAATATGTAAATATTATGAACTGTTTATTTACCTAATATTATTTAGAAAAAATAAAGTTTGGATGTGGTGTATAACTGTTGCAAGTCACAAAATACTTTGAGCATGACCTGATGTTACTAAAAGTAGATTAATGTAACACAAGAACATCAATGGCGAGCGAGTGAATTGGTTTGCGTGATGTACTTATAGACATCGCCTTACAGGAGACGCCATTAATTACATACAAGTCGAAATTATTGCACTACGGTAGTATCCCATTAACCAATTCTGGCAACAGGCCATTGAAATCCAGCACCAATATATGTTTGCTAACAATTAATCTATCAAAAATGCTGTTATTTACTGAGATAAGTTTAGTCTCGTACAAGACTACTGGTATGTGGCGCTCAATAAAGAAACTGATATACGATAAATTTAAGATAAACTTTGCATTGGGGTAGGCATCCATTCATCAAGACTCCAATTCAGACGATTAAAAAAAAGGTTCGTATTAGGAGAAAAAACTTTTTTTTATCTACTTTAGTTTTGTGTCTATGTGATCCATCTTGTAAAGTGAAGAACTGCCTTTATACAACAGACGATTTAATAGGAATATTTACAAATGGGGAGGGCAAGGATGTAAAGTTACTAACTTGTAAGAAGTGAGAAGTCTGGGTTAGATTTTTCTCAATTAGGGAAAGGAGAAATGAAAAGAAATATTAGAAAAGAATTCCTAGGGAAAAACACTTTTTTTTTCCATTTTTTTTTTTTTAAATCATTTCACCCCAAGCAAGACAGTTTTACTCTCACTGGTACGCAGGGGTTAACATAGGAGGAAAGTGATGAGAAAGAGAGACAGTTTATAGGGAGTGTCAGGAAGTGGGTAAGAGAAAGATGAGAATACTGGTGTGATGAGAGTGGAATGGATGGACAGAGGCTTATTTCTAAGTGAAAAGTCAGGCAAAGATTCTCCACATGAGTCAAACATCGAATTTGTAGAGAATTTACAAACAAAACATTCTGAATTATTAGCAGAAGTGTTTTACACATAAAATTGAATGAAGAGAAGAGAAATAGAAAAGTAAGTCTTATCTTTACGTTTTCAAAATAAGTTGAAACTCGGTATTGACATTTATGTGTTATGAAAGCTATATTTCACCACTGGTCATACATACCTAAATGTCGCATATATATATATATATATATATATATATATATATATATATATATATATATATATATATATTCAAAACATATACTGTTAAATATAAGAGAAAATGAATGTCTATTATGTTTAATCATGGGCCGTTCTAAACGTCGTATTTTGGCTTTAATTTCTGTTGAAAATAAAGACAAAAATTCTCCAACATTTGCATAATTTTTTATTAATTTGGTTCTAAGGTTTCGGCTTACATGAGCCATCTTCAGAGAGGTTATTAAGAAAGCGTCGTATTTTGGCTTTAGGCTGTGTGCATTTGACGTTTAATGAGGTTCCATTGAAATTTCTTGGTGTTAGGATCATTTAATGCTGCGGTATCATGTAACTTAAATTTAGTGTATCGAGGCAGCAAATAATTTTCTAAACATATACTGTTAAAAATAAGAGACAATGAATGTCTATTATGTTTAATCATGAGCCGTTCTAAACGTCGTATTTTGGCTTTAATTTCAGTTGAAAATAAAGACAATTCCTGTTTGGTTGTGTGCATTTGACGTTTAATGAGGTTCCATTGAAATTTCAGTTACATGATGCCGCAGCATTAAATGATTCTAAGACCAAGAATATATATATTCTAAAAATATACTGTTAAATATAAGAGACAAATAATATCTATTATGTTTAATCATAAGCTGTTCTAAACATCGGTTTTTGGCTTTAATTTCAGTTGAAAATAAAGACAAAAATGATCCAACATTTGGGTATTTTTTTATTAAGTTGGTTCTAAGTTTTCGACTCACATGAGTCATCTTCAGAGAGGTTACAAGGACGTTAACATAAAGACATCTACCATCAGTGACAATTTTATCTTGTGTTGACATATAACCTTGCTAAACAACTATAACAGTTACCAAAAATAGCAAACGCAGTTCGTAAATTTGTAATGCGGTTCTATGACATCACACCGCGTGAGACCTCGAAATAATAACAGAACCATGTATTCAAATGCAATGTAATGTGTTATGACCAGATTTAAACGTGATTTTATTAAGTGTGGGTTGTTTTGATTTTTTATGATTAAACATAATAGACATTCATTGTCTCTTATATTTAACAGTATATGTTTAGAAATTTAATCTGCTGCCTCGATACACTCTCTCTCTCTCTCTCTCTATATATATATATATAAGTATGTTATAATAGTACCACAAAATTAGCTATTTTGTTTCGACACTTCTTGTGATGGGGCTGATTAACAGATGAAGAGTTTTAAAAGGTTCAAAGCACGCCGAACCCCTCAATAGTCTGTGACGACCAATCGAAATATAAGTAATTTCTAATCTTAAGAACATGACAACTGACCCTAAAAACAATTTATTTGTGCGTTAATGTTAATGTTTGATTAACATAGAGATCAGTATTACTAACTGACTATTAATTTTACTTTAAAATTAAAAATTAAAATAAAAATTTATTTTAAAAGATTATTACAAATTAATGTTAGAAACTACAAATTTCATAGTTTAGATTTAACTGGGCATCAGTTTAAGATTATTATGAAGTTATTCAGATATGAAACGGGGAAGAGAGGCAGACACATATATATATATACAAATATACACACACACACACTTGTACAAACATATATATACATAAACATACAAACATATATACGTGCATGTACAAAAACATGCACATACACACATATATACATCAACGAATGTTATTCATCGCACTATATATATATATATATATATATATATATATATATATATAACTTATTCCATCTGAAGTTACAGGCATGATCTGCGGACGATAAGAGAAAATGTTTTGGAGAAAGAAATTAAAATAAATAACATTAAATAACTGATATTAGAGAATAAGTAATAAATCAGCGGAGATAAACGCGTCTTCTACAAAAAAAAATACACACACACACTTGTACAAACATATATATACATATATATATTTTTTTATAATCATATTTTTTTAAACATATATACACACATATATTTTTTAAACATATATACACACACACTTGTACAAACCTATATATACATAAACATACAAACATATATACGTGCATGTACAAAAACATGCACATACACACATATATACATCGACGAATGTTATTGATCACACTATATATATATATATATATATATATATATATATATATATATATATAACTTATTCCATCTGAAGTTACAGGCATGATCTGCGGACGATAGGAGAAAATGTTTTGGAGAAAGAAATTAAAATAAATAACATCAAATAACTGATATTAGAGAATAAGTAATGAATCAGCGGAGATAAACGCGTCTTCTACAACAACAAAAAAAAAAAAGAAAGACGATCCCCAAAATAACAATGAACAATGATGGCGAAAGTACAAAAGTAAAAAAAAAAAACAAGATGGCGCGGGCCAACATGGTGGGAAAAAAAAATAGATATATAAAATTACAAAAAACTAATGAAGAATTAAAAGATCAATTATTGTTCCAAATATGTTAGGCTTTTCTCTAAGTAAAATTGATATTGAGGTTTGCTGTCAGCATTTCTTTCTTGGAATTACTTTTTGCCAAAAAGAGATTACGTTTTATCTACTTGGAAATTCAGAAAAAAAAATGGAAGAAAATGATGTAAAAGGAAAACTTATTCTCGTCTTTCTTTTCTTCGCTCTTATCAGAAAGAATTGCTCGTAGATATATTCTGATATTATCGAGTATTAACGCTGCAGGGATTGATCTTGAGGTTCATTCACTTTCGCAGAGTACGTCAAAGAATGTCAAAGACAAAATGAAAACTCAAAAAGTTGTGTAATCATAAAGCCACATCTTTTAACATTTAATATTTTGTTTCTTAATCGAACCTCATAAGTATTGATAATTTCTTGTCTTTTCGAATTCATCTCACCTTTTCAATATGTATCAGGTCAGTGCAAACGTTTTTGCCGATTTAAATTTAATGTATTTCGAATTTATATCACGTTTTCAATATGTATCAGGTCGGTGCAAACGTTTTTGCCGATTTAAATTTAATGTATTTCGAATTTATATCACGTTTTCAATATGTATCAGGTCGGTGCAAACGTTTTTGCCGATTTAAATTTAATGTATTTCGAATTTATATCACGTTTTCAATATGTATCAGGTCGGTGCAAACTTTTTTGCCGATTTAAATTTAATGTATTTCGAATTCATCTCATGTTTTCAATATGTATCAGTTCGGTGCAAAAGTTTTTGCCGATTTAAAATTTCATCTTGAAAATGAAAAACTGAGTGTTTTTGAAAATCTTTATTCATAACTATAACGACCTTTGCTCTCTATAACTTGATTCCGTCTGTCACTGAACTTATAAATGCCTTGCTTGTAAAATTCTTCAGGCTTTGATGTGAAATATGAATCTAATTCATATTCAATCTCCTCTCGTGATGTTAACCTAAGGCCATTTAAATGGTTTTGTAATCCTCGAAATAAGTGATAATCCAAGGAAGCTAGATCAGCAGAATATGCAGGATGGGGTCAAGATGGCACTTCTTATCTCCTGTCACAAGCCTACCCAAAAATGGTGTCTAAAGGTGTCTTGAAAGCAAAGATTCGCAACAAGAAACACGTTGTCGAAGGTTCTCTGGAGACAATTCGTGAGGGACTCATTTTCCGAATACAGAAATCTTCCTCATTCTTTTCAGTTGGCGTGACGCAGTTGTATGGGATACATTAAACTGATGTGCAAGTTCTTTTGAGGTTACCGTAGGGCTTTGAGTAACAGCGGGATTTAAAACATCTGAATCAAGTTTTTTGGTGGGGTGGGGGGCGGCCATCTTTAGCCTTATCTTTCAAGTTGAAATTTCCTTTCCGAAAACCGGAAAACCACCACCTAAAACTTCTTCCTTTCACTACATCAGTTCCATAAGCATCCTGAATAGAACATGCCGCTGCATTTGCATTGGAACCTCTGTGAAACTCATAGAGAAGAGCATGCCCAATGTGTTCTTTAGATGGATAGAACATAGGTGTGAATATTGCAGAAAAATATAAATTATGCTTGAATAATCTGAATGAAAAAGTTATAAATTAATCATGGTGATATGTTTAAGTAATAACAATATGCATAAAATAAATTACACTGATTTAAAGTGCCTCTTTTACAAACCGGCAAAAACTTTTGCGCCGACCTGATATTAGTCAGACGAAAGTGCTGTGCACAAATATAAGTATTTGGTAGATTTCGAAATGACTACCGTTAATAATCCTGGTATTTTTCTGACATTAATTTCGCTTAGTAGGTTAAATTTTTTTTTTTTTTTTGAATCATTTCACCCCGAGCAAGGCGGAAACGCCACTGATGTAAAAAGATTAATTAGAAAAGAGTGAGGAGTACAAACTAGTTAGAAAGGAACAATAGAAAGCTGAGAAAGCAGGTGCGATGACAGATACATAGGTGGAGAGAAAGGGAAGGTTATACGGGGGTGGGGAGAGAGCTAGAGTCCAGTGGTTAGTAGATGAGTATTGACTTTGCATTTAAATTTCTGGAGGTTGTAGCCGTCAGGAAAGCAAGAATACGGGAACGAGTTCCACAGGCGGGAAGTGCGAGAGAAGAAGCTGTAGGAGTAGAATTGTCGTCTGCATTTGGCTAACCTGACTGTGAATGGGTGGGACCCAGATGCCAGTCTGGTTGCACGAGTAAACACCTGTTGAGGAGGCATCAGTGACTTAAGTTCGTCTGAGCAGAAGCCATGAAAGTATTTATAGAACAGACAAAGGGAGGCCACATTTCGACGATGGAGAAGTGGCTGCAGTCGAGCCGCCAGATCAGTACCTATCACATTACAGACTCACCTTTGGAGCCTGTCAAGGAACACTGAGGAGAACGGCAGGGGCACCTGACTATAAATGGCAGCAGTACTCCATGCACGGACGGATGGTTGACTTGTATATATGCAGGATGGATTCAGGTGGAAAAACATCCTGGATCGACATAGTGACCCAACCTTCTTAGCAGTAGATTTTGCTATGGATTCAATATAGTGGTTCCATTTGAGGTCTGAGGACAGTCTAAGTCCGAGGAGGCGTAGTACATTACTCTCCCTGGGAGAATCGCTTGGTCCATGCTTATGGGAGGCAGGAGAGGTTGCCTGTAATGGTTGACAGACAACAGCTTGGCTCTTAGATGAATTGAAGTTGACAAGCCACTTCTTGCCCCAGTTCACCACAGACTGTAGATCCCGTTCAAGGTCAGCAGCGAGATTATGTCTGTCCGCCACGACAGGTTTCTTACTGGAGCGGGAGTATATTGTAGTGTCATCTGCGTAGATGCCTACTTGGGACTTGATCTCATCTGGGAGGTCGTTGATGAAAATAAGCGTCGGGCCCAGAATAAAGCCCTGTGGGACACCAGCATTCGTGCTGTAGGACAAAGAGGCACGCCCATTCAGAACGACCTTCATTTTGCGGTTATTTAAGAAAGATTGGATTAGGTCAAGCAGGCGACCGGTAATACCATAACCGCGTAGTTTGCATAGGAGGCCAGAGTGCCAAACCCTGTAGAAAGCCTTGGAGATGTCCAGAGCAATCGCGTGAGCCTCGTCAGACGCATCAAGGGCCTGTAGCATGTACTCCGTCACGGTTGTTAGCAGGTCGGCCGTGGACCTGTCGAAGCGGAATCCATATTGCCTGTCGGAGAACAGTTTGTGGGCGGTGAGATGATGAACTATTTCAGCATTGATTATAGCCTCGAATACTTTCCCGAATATCGGTAGAAGACTGATAGGGCGATAGTTGGATGGGTCCGAGGGTTCACCACAATTCTTAAATACAGGAACGACTGAAGAGAACTTCCAGCATGCAGGAAAGCAGGAAGCAGAAAGGCAGTAGTTAAATAGTTTAGAGGGGACAGGGGAAAGTTCAGGAGCACACCTCTTAAGGACTATCACTGAGATTCCATCGTCTCTACACGCCTTATGGGGGTCGAGTTTTAAATAAAGCAAGTGAGAAAATATTTCTACTGCAACTATGTTGAGCAGACCTTGGTTACGGTTGCTGGGAGAGACTGCATTATTTGTCGTGATTAGATTTTTTTAACACAGTTCATCCAAGCACTTGGGGATTTTCAGCTTTTTTAACAAGGCGAATACGCCGAAGTCCTTAGTGATTTACATGCGAGCACAACCAACGATACTTACATCTACCCAATTTCAGCCACAAGGCTTGGGTCAACCCGTTTTATAGTCTCCGGGCACTTTTCAAAGCCGATGAAATCAAAACATCACCTCGCCAACTAACTAGCCATTGTAAGATTCTTATAGTCAGAAAATGAACATTCTTTTCACTCGTCCGTTTCAGCAATCTCATCAAAATCGTTTGAAGTTGATAACATCTTGATTACAATCTCGTCTGGTCTCAATCTTCTATTCATATTTGCAAGAGCGGATCTTACCTCAGATTTTAATATTGCCCTGCGTTTTTTTTTTTTTTTGTTTTTTTTTTCATGTCTTTATGCACTGAAAGAGTTTAAGTGCTCTCTCTTGGTGGAAGTTATCCGATTTATATGTCTCATCTTTGAAGAACTTCTTCTTTTAAGGCATGAGATGAGGATTTGTTGTTACTTTCAAAAATGTCTGCTTTATCATTAGAATATGAGAGCTTTATCAAAGCAAAAAAAATAGAAAAACAAACGAATTCTTTCAATAATTTCTTCTTTCTTTTCTAAATATTTACACAGCTTAGCACAATTCTAAAAACAGAAATTAGTTTTTTATGGGACTGCATTCCTCAGCTGAAGAAAATCAGTGTTCAAAATATAGGGTTTAATTATTTTTTAACATCAAATTCTGACATATATAAGATATAATCTTTTTTCTTTCTTTTATTCACCTTCCACTTATATTCGGAGCTTCTATTTTCTTTATATTGATATTTTTTTTTCTTTCTGTTTTTTATTATCTTCTTTTTTATTTACCAGCTGTTATCTCATTATCCAATTTAACTTTAAGTCTCTCTCTCTCTCTCCCTCCCTCTGTCTCTCTCTCTGTCTCTGTCTCTCTCTCTCTCTTTATCTCTGCCTTTCTCTTTCTTTTTGTTTCTTTTTATTTGACTAGCAGTATAGCCCGGCGTTGCTCGGGTGTAATGAAAGCTTTAAAACTAATCCATGGTCCTGGACCTCAGACTCAGCCTAAAGAATATTTGTGTGAAGTTTGGTGAGAATCGGATAAAAATTGTGGATTTGTATAAAGGACATACAGACAGATAAACAGACACACACACAAACATCTTGCTTTTATATATATATATATATATATATATATATATATATATATATATATATATATATTATCGATTTTCTGCACTATTGTAAGAACTGCAACCTTGAAAAATCTGACTATCGTTTCTTATGTCTTTGTCTATGAATGTATCAAATTTGATTAAAATCGGACCACTGCTTCTATAACCCGATTTTTTCGATTACCGATTTTCGATATTTATCAGGAGTACCTCGACACAAAACCTAGCTAAGAACACTCGCAGACGCTTATAGTACAACTGTGTAAATTTTTAAGAAAATCGGTTCAGCCGTTTCGAAGTCTATAGGTAACGGACATACACACACACACAGACACATACACACACACAGACAAAGTTCCATTTATAAATAAGTTTACATTAATATAAAATCATTAAATAGTAAAATGACACTCAAATGGGGATAAAATTATGTTTGAAAATGATGGTTAAATTTGATTCAAACACAGTTTCTTTCGTATGCCAAAGAGACATGCGTTTCAGTAACTCAAGTGTTTAATATTTTCCAGTGACTACTTCCTTTTCTACAACACCATTTGAAAAACCGTCAAGTCGAGCCAAGAAATATTTTAAATTTTAAATAGATAAATCTATTCGTTTTCGATACATACATTTTAAATGAATTTTAATAAATAAAAACGCTTTCTTGAAACTTTCAATTTACCTTTAATTAAAAGCTAAAAGAATAAGTTTACTATTTCCAGTAAGCAAAATACTCTGGCGTTTTTCAAACCGAAATTATATTGATTGGAATCTATAATTTTCAGATTTATAAAAAAATGTTAGTTTTTAGGTCAAACAGAAGCCAATTCTCAGATTTAAAAATTTTTGAAAAATATACCTCGCTGACACGTTTGTTTAGTAAAATTATCAAATTTAAAATTGCCTTAATATGTTGTGAAGCAAGTGTTACTTACTGTCTGAAATATAGAATAAAAGAGTTTGTTTTTTTTTAATCACGGGAGTCTTCTTATCAATGTTATCATACTGTTATCTGAGGTGACGAAAGACATGACAGGCAGAAGCCGTCCAAAAATAAAAAAGGAAAAAAAGAAGAATGCTAAATATAGTGGCCAAAATTGGCGTATAAATTTATGTAGCTTAATCGTACGTTTCGTTTTTTGGTTTTTGACTATATAATAAATTTAAAATGAACGTAATATTTTCAGCAATTATCTAATATCTTATAGAATTTTAATTAGTTTTTTCTTCAAACTATGATGTTCTTAATATATGTTGTTTATAAAAGCAATTAAAATTTTATCTAAATAAAAAAATGGCATAGTTTTATTTCATTTTTGTTTTCACAATTCAGGACAGATTTTCTGAAAAGGAGCTCATTTTAGAAAAAAAAGTCGATTAACATTCCCTAATGAATCCTGTACTTAATTAATAAAAAAGGTTTCCCAAAGTCTATTTTCAAACATCTCAATAAATTAATTGGAGGGGGTGGTAACATATGTAAAAGAACATTTTTACCAATATTTTATATAAAGAATTATTTCAAAAATTATTTCAGTCATTTATGAATAAGTCTTGAAAGTTTCATGAAAATCCGACCATTATATAATTTTTGCAAGAATTTATAAATTAATTTGTTCTTCATCGGCAAAACGTGAGTCGTGTAATATTCAGTCAGTTAGTTAAGTGCCATACGAGATACACGCTTGTGCGATCATGTCTCGAAAGAGACATAACTGACTGGGCAGAAAATTTTCACGCAGTAGGTTGCCATTACTTTCTGCGTTAGACTGGTTGCCAGCCAAGGCTATAGAACCCAATTTGTCTTGCCATTTAACTCAGAGCTGGAGCGAGAAGATATAGATTGTATTACATCATTATATAAGTATAATTATTGGGGGATCAGTTTATTACTTCATAACAATAGAAAACAGATCCCCCACTTTATGTCCAGTACAAGTTTTAATTATCTTTCCAACTATTCAGTCAGTTAAGTGATACACGCTTGGGCGGTCTCGAAAGAGACATGACTGACTGGGCAGAAGATTATCTCGCAGTAGGTTGCCATTGCTTTCTGCAGTAGACTGGTTGCCAGCCAAGGCTATAGAAACCAATTTGTCTTGCCATTTAACTCATAGCTGGAGCGAGAAGAAATAGGTTGCCATTACTTTCTGCGGTAGACTGGTTGCTAGCAAAGCCTATAGAACCCAATCTGTCCTGTTAACTCATAGCTTGAGGGAAGAGACGGATTAATACCTTTCCCTAGGGTGTTTGTGCGCAAGTGAAAGCAAGAAATTCAAGTGGAATTCGAACTCGGCTCCCCGATATCTCGTTCCGAACCGATATCCACTACACTACAACGCACATCCCATGTAATATTACGTTTGCCGTAATAATCACTTGTTAAAATCGGGCGACTCGCTGACGAAAGAAAACAAGATTTTTAACACAAATTTCGAATGTGTTAGAAAGCATTAATTTGTTTTTAGAAAATAATGACAAATACTTTGATATTTCCTCTTAATAATAACATAAACATTTTGACGATAAAACTTTTTTATTAAGTTTTAACATCATGCTATGCTGTTTTTCGGTGAATGAACGGGGTCACTTAATTTTTTAAAAAGTTGATTTGCGTCAATCCATTTTCTGCCACTGTGGTAAAAATATTTCTCTCTACAAAATAGTGAAATGATATAGGCAAAGATTTTGATTGGGAAAATCAAAAAAATATTTATCGTGTTTGACGGCACATAAAAGTCATTTTCCAAAACTATGGATAAAAAATATATGTTTGGTTGTCATATCTTTATTTGAATATTGCAACAGTTTTATTTTTAAAGTATTTTTTCTGTCTATCCGAGTCGCATATTCTATGCAAGATTTTTTCTGCTCGATTGCTCGATTCTACATATTGCAATAATTATAAATCAGTCAGTTGGTTGTCATACTTGATAGACGTTTGGGCGATCATGTCTCGAGATTGGGCAGAAGATTTTCCCGCAGTAGGTTGGCATACATTCTACAGTATACTAATTTTTTTTTTATAAGCGTTTCACCCCGAGCAAGGCATGTCACTGCCACTACTGCGCAGGGGGCTACGTAGAGTGGAGAAAGGCTGATTAAATATAGGAAATGACAGAGGGTGGGTGATAGGCGGGTAAGGATACCGAGAATGAGGGTTGGGTAGATGAGAGTGTTGTGAGAATAGTTGGGACTTAGTGTGATAGGAGGTGTCTATTGACCCTACATTTAAACACCTGGAGATTGTAATTGTCGGGAAAGCAGACTTGTGGAAGGGAGTTCCACAGGCGGGAAGCGCGAGAAAAGAAGCTGTTGGAGTAGAATTTACGGTTACATCTTATTTGTTTAACTGTAAAAGGGTGGGACCTAGTTGCTAATCTAGTATCTCGTGTAAATTCGTGCTTAGGCGGCACCAGTGATCTAAGCTCATCGGAGCAGAAGCCATGAAAGTACTTGTAGAAGAGGCACAGGGAAGCTACATCAAGCTATAAAAACCAATCTGTTCCGTTATGTAACACATAGCTGGAGGAGAGAGAAGGAATAATCCCTTTCCCAAGGGAGGGTATTTGTGCGTAAGTGAATGCAAGTAATTCAACTAGAATTCGAACTCAGCTCTCCGATTTCGCGTTCCAAGCCGATATCCACCACAACACACCTTAAATAGTTATTCGTAAACATACTAAAAATAGAACAGTTTCATAATATTCTCTGCTGAAATAGTTAGACTTGAATACTCGTGGGTTTTATATGATATCCCATAGTTACTTTTCTCTTGAACCATTAGTAAATTTGTAAATAATTATATATTAAACTTGAATAGTTGATTTCTAATTGATATTGCTTCTTAAAATACAGTACTGTGCAAAAGTATTAGGACAGGATCTATTTTATCTTTTGTGGGGCATCAAAATAAAGTTTAAAATCACTCCTGTCTTACCACTTTTGCACACTACCGGTAGTGTGCAAAAGTATTAGGACAGGAGTGATTTTCCTCAAAAACCTCACTAAAATTCAAATACAGGATGAAAAGCCAAACCTTTGTAAGAATTATTTAACTAAAAAGGAAGAGGAAGGAAGGCTTCGGAATTTAAATTGATCCCCACAAAGCCCTGATCTCAATCCTATTAAACATCTATGGGATATTTTGGATAGAAAAAAATTGATACATCTAATGTTACTCCGCAAGACACACTTTGGGAACAAATACAAGCTGCTTGGCAGGAGATACCATTACATACATTGAAGAAGCTTGTGATGTCAATGCCTGATAGAATGAAGGCTGTGATCAAAGCAAAAGGCTGTTATACTAAATATTAAATTTATTTTGTAACAAGTATTGTTAAAGCATTTTTTGAGTAAAACAAGTAAAATTACTTTAATTAAATTGTTTATTTTCTATCAATATGCCTCATAAAAGATAATTTTTTTCTTGTCCTAATACTTTTGCACAGTACTGTATATATATATATATATATATATATATATATATATATATATATATATTTGGTGCGATTAGTAAATTGTCGCAGTTATTTTATTATTTCAAAGCAAACGGCTATTATACTAAATATTAAATTTATTTTGTCACAAGTATTTTTTTCTTGTAAAAGCATTTGTTGAGTAAATCAAATAAAATTACTTTAATTAAATTGTTTATTTTCTGTCAATATGCCTCATAAAAGATAAAATTGTTCTTGTTCTAAGAGTTTTGCACAGTACTGTAGTTCTTCAATGTACTAAGACCCATGACAGTTGTTGAACTTATATGCAGAACTGACCTCGTTGCTTGGAGGGAATTTCGATATTTTCAAATAACTAGAATTTTTTGTAACACGCGTCAAAGTATTAAAACTCTCACAGGATTGAGTATTGTTGAAGTTATCGCTAACAATTTCTGGTCAAAATTTACAGACACTATATTTCGTTCAATTTCGTAAACCAGTCGATGAAATATAAAAACTTAAAGATATGCGAAAAACATTACATTTTTACTAAATAGATATTTCTTAGTTTAATCATTAGGTTGTTTTTTTTTTAAATAGTGGGATTATTTTGTATGTTAAATAATAAAACTTTTAATTTTTACAAAATAATGATGCAAATTTATCTCACTATTCTACGCACTCTAGAAAAAGCAATTTTACTTTGAAACCCTCTTACAGTTTGCACTTCTCCCACCCCCCCCCCCCCCCCCCCCCCCCCCCCCCCCCCCAATTTGGTTTTGATTGGTCAATTATAGAAGGTGTGACCGACTACGGTCGGGGACGGACGAAGGAAGTCATAGAATTTTATATGTCAGTCAGTTAAGTGCCATACGTGATACACGCTTTGGGCGATCATGTCTTGTAAGAGACATGACTGACCGGGCAGAAGATTACCCCGTAGTAGGTTGCCATTGCTTTCTGCGGTAGACTGATTGACAGCCAAGAGCATAGAACACAATCTGTCTCATTATTTAACCCATAACTGGAAGGAAGAGACGGATTAATACCTTTCCAAAAGGTATTTGCGCGTAAGTGAATGCAATGAATTCCACTAGGAATTTGAACTCGGCTCTCCGATTTACTCGTTCCGAGCCGATATCCACTGCACCACAACGCACATGTAGATTTATTTAAAATGAGAAAGTAGATAGATGTTTAAAAAGTGAAAAAGTAAGAAAGAAAGAAAGAATAAAAGAAAGAAAGAAAGAAAGAAAGAAAAAAGAAAGAAAAAAGAAAAAGAAAGAAAGAAAAATTAAAGAAAGAAAGAAAGAAAGAAAGAAAGAAAGAAAGAAAGAAAGAAAGAAAGAAGCACCTTTGGGAAAAGGTGAACGCAACAAAATCGGAGGGAAAGAAGAAAATTAGAAATAAATAAATAAAAAAAGGTAGACAAAAATAAAGAAGAAAAAAGAAAGGATAAAAGAAGGAATTTAATGGAAGCTTATTTACGGTTAAAACAAAAAAAGACAGAAAAAAAGAAATGAAATGAAAGAAAACGTGAATATAAAAATAAACTGAGAATAGGAAAAGAAAGATAGAAAGAAAAAGGTGAGAATAATGAAAGAAAAATCAATCAAAGAACGAATAAATGTGAGATGGACTTTAAAGAATAGCAATGGAAGTTTTTTTTTTTTTCATTCCCTGCACTGAATAACAAATCAATTTATTCTTTCCAGGCACATTTTAAGTTAATCAAATTCATTTTAGTTCTTTCACTGCGTTTAAAAACGTGAGAAAGAAAGACAGAAAGAAAGTCTTATCGATTTTAGATGAACATCTTTCCTTTTTGGGCCAGAAAAAGAATCCAGACGCAACTGAAAAAAGATGTGCAGATGTAAAAAGCAGGTAAACAAGCAAACACACCACAAAGTGAATATGTCATTCCTCGTCATAATCGTGATATTATTATGTTCATATTTTCCTTCAGTGTCTTCAACTCCGGATAAAAAACCATTAGTACAACATGAACAAAAATATTCACAGAAGTGCTTGCCTCGACGTCCGGTAAATAGAATTATTTCATGTGTTTACCAGAATAAAGTCAACCGGAAAGAAACTTCGTAAGAAAGGAAGAATTTAAATATGTATGCGGTAATCATTTGAAGACTGTTTTGTACATTCGTTTAAGACAAAGTAATAAAAACCTCAAAAAACAACGCAGCACCTCTAAAATGATTATTATACACAGAAGAACTTACGCGGTTTCCACTTTTATCAGTAAGAAAATTTATTAGTAAATTGATTTTAAAGTTAAGTAAGGCTTGACATCGATTTGGGATTGAGTAACACAAAGTGGTGACATATTGTGTCCTTGACAAGATCCATCAGAGAATCTGTAATGTGATAGATCCTGACTTGGCAGCTCGGATACAGTCACTTTCTCACCGGCGCAATGTGGCTTCCCTGTGTCTCTTCTACAAATACTTTCACGGCTTCTGCTCCGATGAAATTAGCTCACTAGTGCCTCCTATATATAAATTTACTCGAGCCACAAGATTAGCAACTAGGTCCCACCCTTTTACTGTGAAACCAATAAATTGTAAACGCAAATTTCTACTCCATCAGCTTCTTTTCTCGCACTTCCCGTCTGTGGAATTCACTTCCGTTTACTTGCTTTCGCGACAACTATAATCTCCAAGAATTTAAATGTATTGTAATGTCAGTAGGTATCTCTTATCTCACTAACCTGCAGCCTCTCTCTCATGCTCCTTTCTCCGTCTAATACACTCTCATCAGTATTCTCATCCTTCTCTTATCCACTTCCTGACACCCCCTATAACCTGTCACTCTTTCTTATAACTTTCCTCCTATGTAACCCCCTGCAAAACAGTTCCAGTAAAATGCTTTGCTCCTACTCAGTATAAACCTCAGGCATTTTTAATTATCCCACAACAGGTTGCTAATACAGGTTGTATAACCCAATCTGTCCTGTTATTTAACCCCTAACTGGGGGGAAGGGACGGGTTAATACATTTTCCAAGGTTTTTAGCCTTTTTTTTTAAAAATATTTTAATAATAGCCTTTTTTTTTAAATATTTTTAGCGCGTAAGTGAATGCAGGGAATTCAAGTGAAATTCGAACTCGGTACCCCGATTTCTCTTGCCGAGCCGATATCCACTGCACCACAATGCACATCCGGAAATTATGTGTAATAACTACAATAATAGCGAATTTAAAAATATTTTCAGTGTATTTTTTCTTTTTTTCAAATATTCAGGGCTGCAAATTCTAATGACTCTTAGATAAAAATCTAGAATTATTTCAGAAGTATAAATTTATAACATTCTCATTTGTCAACTTAGAGTAAGCATTTAATCCTAAACCAGAATCATTTTTATTTAACTTTAGCGATATTGATAAAACCTTACTAATCTATTCCGCATAACACGAAATTACTAGGTGTTATAAATAAACTTACCGAAAATAATCCTACAATTCACATATGAAAACGAAACCAAAACCGCTTTATAATTTCTTGCCAATCTGATGATCTAAACTTATTTTTAAATAGAACTTTGCCTCTGTGTGTGTGTGTCTGTGTGTCTGTGTCCGTTACCTATAGACTCGGAAACGGCTGAACCGATTTTCTTGAAAATTTACACAGTTGTGCTATAAGCGTCTGCGAGTGTTCTTAGTTAGGTTTTGTGTCGAGGTACCCCCGATAAATATCGAAAATCAATAATCGAAAAATGGGTTATAGAAGGAGTGGTCCGATTTTAATCAAATTTGATACACTCATAGACAAAGACATAAGAAACGATATTCAGAAGTTTCAAGGTTGCAGTTTTTAAAATAGTGCAGAAAATCGATAATATATATATAAAAGGCAAGATGTTTGTGTGTGTGTTTGTTTATCTGCCTGTATGTCTGTATTTTTTTTCAGCCCTTTTATTTTAGTTTTTGCTTCAGGTTTGGCTCTAAGTAGGTATAATTGTAGTTCTTAGTCTCAGCCATGATACCATTTACTCAGAAGGACTTATTTAGCCTTCAAAATTCAGTTTACAACGAAAAAAACTTATTTGATATCGATACCAGGAAATCAAAATTTGACTTACATCCATTCATTTTTCTTACAGTCTACGGTTTCGATTTAACTGGAAACAACTATTGCTTTTTAGTCTTTCGTGCTAATGTTCAAAGAGTCTGAGCTCCAGGACCATGGATTAGTTTTAAAGCTTTCATTACAACCGAGCAACGCCGGGCTATACTGTTAGTTGTATATATTACCACAGTCAGTTAAGTGCCATACATGATACACATTTTGGGCGATCATGTCCCGAAAGACATACATGACTGCCTCGGCAAAAGATTATCCCGCAGTTGGTTGTCATTGCTTTCTGTGGCAGACTGGTTGCCAGCCAAGGCTATAGAAACCCAATCTGTCCTGATATTTAACCCATAACTGGAGGGAAGAGACGGATTAATACCTTTCCAAAGGGCATTTGCACGTAAGTGAATGCAAGGAATTCAACTGAAATTCGAACTCGGCTCCCCGATTTGTCGTTCCGAGTTGATGTCTACTGCACCACAAGGCACATTACCTACAACTTCCATAATTCATGAACTTGAAAAAACTAACTCATTTCAATAGAAATATTTTAAAATAACTAAAGATTTGACACCTTTTTTTCAAACCAGGAATTGCCTAGATAGAATATAAACAATATCCACTCAATACATTGTTAAAACACCGTTGATTTTAATAAAAATACCTGGACATCAAAGAGGCTTAAAATTAAGCACCGTCTTCAGTAAACTTGTGCAACACCGAAACCTTCATGATTATAATTTTGCCCTGGAAAGTGCTATTATAACAAAAAGTAAAAATAATTTATTCAAACGAAGATACGTCAACCCCCCCCGACCCCCTCCAAAAAAACTGTTCATACAGTCAACTTTCTCTTTATCCTTTTTAGTTTTAAAAAGGATAAAGAGAGAGTTGACTGTATGAACGGCTGGCCAGTTCTGACTTTAATATCCTGAGACGCTTACTTTAGGGTTGGTTAAAGGAGCAAGTCTGCTATACAAAAGTAAGACTTTGTAAGAACCTGAAGGGGGAATACAAGAAGTTATGTCTTCCATACCCCAAAGGTTTCTAGTGAAATCAGTTGACGCGCTTCCGAGGCGGTCAGAGACGCCAGGAGGGAAATCTGGTGGCCATATAGAATTTTAAATCAATCTAAATGCTTTCCTCTCAAATCTATTTCTTGTACAATTATAGTTAATAAATATTTTAAAAGGGTAGTCATCCTGTATACACACACACACACACACACACACATATATATATATATATATATATATATATATATATATATATATATAGTGCAATAAAAAATAATAGTGCAATAAAAAAAACATTTATTAACCCATAACTTACAAGAACCCTTATGAAAAATTTTGGTTGAAAATACAAAAATACTATTTAAATCTCAATATCAAAGGCACCTCGCTATAAGGGAATTAACTATATATCAAACGATTTTCTCCTACCATCAACCTTACACTATTTAACAGTGCAAATGGAGTTTTGAAAGCTTTTTAAAATAAACAAACGCTCACATAATGTCTGCCGCGCGCATCAGGTGTCAGTTTTTAAGAACTCCCCTTTAAAAAAAAAGAAAAAAAAAGACACTAAAACAAAAAATTACATTACAGTCAAACATGCGAACATAATAACACCGGAAAAAAACATCCTTGAAAATGGCCTGTGAAAAGGCTGAAAGCGCTTGGAAAGTTGAAAATTATGGAACCTTTTTACACTACTTATCTTCAGCTAAAAAGGAAACATGTAAGAATACTGTAGAAACTAAATAAAAAATTAATAAAATTTTCCTTCTCGGTCGTTTTTAATGAAACATGTTTAAATGAAAGATTGCTGCCTGAATAATTATATATATATATATATATATATATATATATATATATATATATATATATATATCAGCAGTTGATATTGGACTTTCATTTTTCTTACATTTTTCCTTTGACTTCTTCTTCTTCTTCTTCTTTTCTTCTTCTTCTATCATAAGTCGTAATATATTCTGTTTTTTTTTTTTTTTTCCTTTTTAGCCAATTTCTGTGGTTCGTATTAAATTTATTGCTATTGTTAATCACCATAGTTAACACTTCTTTTACTGCTACTAAGGATACTACTACTACTACTACTATTTTTATTATTATTATTATTATTATTATTATTAAAGGTTCAGCTTTCAAGGATTGTACTGAGAACGGAACCTGGTGGCGCGACCCAATAAGTACACAGCAATGGACTAATTACAGCACTTGTGTTCATATCGAGGTAAATTATGCGTATGCATATGTATCCATGAGAAAAAGTGTATGTGCGAATGCAATTATACTTACAAACATTAAAAAAAAAGAAAAACATCAGTCCTGTTATATATATATATATATATATATATATATATATATATATATATATATATATGTATGTATGTATAGTGTGTGAGATTGTATATATATATAGGGTGAGATGCGTAGATTGTCGCTATATTATATTTTAATTTCGCGTTTTTTATTTTGTCGACAGTGCAGTATAGTAGGGTCAGTTGGGCACTGTCTGTGAAAAAAAAGAGCACATTTCATTTTGTCAGAAATTTGAACACGGCACGATGTACTGCTTGGAACTCGTTCCTAAAGTTTCAAAGCGGACATTTCAGAGTGTTTGGAGGCCAATCTGAGGATAGCGGAGAAGGATGCAGAAAGGGTTGGATGAGTTTAATGGTGATTACAAAGGTGTTTGGAGTGATCATTAGTGATGATGACAACATTACCCCTTTATTCATCTTCCCACAGGGCCTCAGACTCAACACAGACGCTTACATCAAGTGCATTGAGGTGGTAGTCTTGTTCTGTGTCAAGCGGAAGGCAACAATAGTCTGTCACGTGACACTTAACTACTCAAGCTGCAACCTCCTTGACTATTATGTGTAGGGCGTAGTTGAGTGGTACTCCGACAAAACTCGTTGTAACCACCAAATATGAACTACAAGGAAGTATTATGGCAGCATTGGCTAATTTAAACAAGGACACCATCTAAAAGAGTTGCAGAAGATTCTAACGTTGTCCGGAGGCAGTGATTGAAGTCAATGGCGATAATATTTAATAAATTTACTCTTTAGTATTTCCACGATAGTTTTGTACAATTTTGATAAGTATAACTGTTAAAACGAGATGTCAGTGTTATTTTTATTTTCGCCTCATTTAGACAACAATTTATCCATCGCACCCTGTCTATATGGATTAACCAAAACGTTCTGTAAATAGCATGTATATATAAATGTTAATGTATCTCATAAATGCGGTATGCAGTATTGTTATATTACGTGATTCTTGTATCTGGTTACATATATGTATTCCCAAACAAGATTGCCAGATTGGATAGCAAGGATGGAATTAGACAGCATTTAAAAGACAGCTGCTAAAATTCGAATCGAATTTCTTCGAATTAGTCTTCTGGTTAATTTTAAAACTAGCTCCAAAAGTTTCTAACAGCGAGTTGTAAAAGGGAGTAGACTTTCAAAAGAGGCCCAATCGTGCAAAAGTGCACCAAATGACGAAAGGGACGATTGTAAGTAGCTTGTTATTGTTATACATGTTACCATTAGAGGTAAGATTTTATTATGCAATTCGGTGCTTTCAAGATAAAATTATCATTTAAAAACATATTTTACTAAACCCTTTCACGATAGACTTATCTTTCAATTTTGAAATTATGTGTGTTTCAGCTTAAAATATCTATACTCAGTAAAATTATTGATAATATCTTTTTATGAAACGTATCAAGTTTTATCATGAAAACAAAAAGCAACGTAAAAGCTTATTTATTAATAAATCGAGCAGATGTAGGCTCTTGAAACATGTATTTAAAAATATATCATATAAATTATTATTTTATTTCTTTATATGAGCCCCTTCGTAATTATTTGAATTTAATGTCTTTCTATCATTGGTTTTCGCATTGTTAATACGAATTTTATTGAAATGATTTGTTTAAACATTATTTTTGATGGATACTCGTATTTAAGTAGATATTCTGTTTATAATCAAACAGTATATATATTTATTTCTACCGGCCTGATTATTTACGATAATCATCATGTTACGGAAATTAACGAAGATTAACGAAATATTGCTTATAAACAACCGCCAATTTAAAATTATTTGTTTAAACATTATTTTTAATCGATACTCGTATTTAAGTAGATATTCTGTTTTATAATCAAACAGTATATATATTTATTTCTACCGGCCTGATTATTTACGATAATAATCATGTTACGGAAATTAACGAAGATTAACGATATTGGTTATAAACAACCGACAATTTAAAATTATTTGTTTAAACATTATTTTTAATCGATACTCGTATTTAAGTAGATATTCTGTTTTATAATCAAACAGTATATATATTTATTTCTACCGGCCTGATTATTTACGATTTTTGTTACAAAAATATGTGTCATTCGGCAGGATTCGAACCTGCGACCCCTATCCAGACAGAGGAAGCCACTAATTGATCTGGCGCATCTTAGACCTCTCAAAAGGCTAACAGTTTAAACGAAGTTAAATCAAGTCTATATAACACAATTTTTGTTTCATCGTAAATAACCATACCTGCTCTGAAATATATCGTGATGACAACAAATGTAAACATGTTACGGAAATTAACGAAGATTAACGAAATGGTCTTTAAACAACCGACAATTTTAAATGATTTGTTTGAACATTATTTTTGATCGATACTCGTATTTAAGTAGATATTCTGTTTTATAATCAAACAGTATATATATATTTCTACCGGCCTGATTATTTACGATAAACTTTTTTGTTACGAAAATATGTGTCATTCGGTAGGGTAGTTTTAGTAACAAAAATTTATCCTAAATAATCAAGTTGGTAGAAATAAATATATATACAGTTTGATTATAAAACAGAATATCTACTTAAATACGAACATCGATCAAAAATAATGTTCAAACAAATCATTTCAAATTGTCGGTTGTTCAAAGCCCTTTACGTTAATCTTCGTTAATTTCCGTAACGAATTTTATTGTAATGACACTGGCTTACATAACAAAATCTACCCGGGGAGAAAAATAAATAGATTTTCTTTTCTACAGATCTTGGTTATTTGTTACTACCTTTTTTCCAGAGGATTAATTGAATCAGAATTTGAACACTTTTTTGTTTTCTTTTTTTTCTTTTTTTTTTTTGTATTTAGGCTCACCGTACTATAACGTATATCAGCATTGCATTCAACCTTCTCAGTGTTTTGCTTCTTGTCCCAGCGAGTTTGATTTTTCTCTCTTACAGGTGAGTATATTGATTCATCGATTCGTTTGTATATGTAGGATTCTTTTAGTGGCATTCGCCAAAAACTTAATAAAAGCAGTTGGTTCTACATGTAACTTTATTTTGGTATAAACGAATCATTTGAAGGTAAGAAAACAAGAATAAGATAAATCACAATAACTGTTTCTCTCATTTTATTTAAAAAGAAAATTCGTTCCTTCACTTGACATATGTAAACAATACTTGTTACCTATTTTAAACGGAAATGTGTTGCGTCACTGTCATTCACACATACTAATGTTATCGATATATACACACACTTACTTCGTCTATAGTTTGGATGCGCTTAACACACATTATTTTCGCTTACATATACTTACATTCATAATAAATAGCTAATGTTTTTATTACGCGTTCATACACACACTTAAATCCAATGTTAAGATTTAACAGAGTATTATAATAAAGAACATAAGTTGGATGCTTTCATAAACCCATTGGTAATATATTTCGCCCCTGTTCAGCGCCAAAGACTACTGGCGATTCTGTAAAAGAGTGCTTAACAAGAGCAAGACCTCAATATCCCCACTAATCAATAAATTTGAAGTCCTCACCTCCTCAGCGGATAAGGCTGAATGCTTTGCCCGCAGATTCTCGAATAATTCGAGACTGGACTCATCTGGAGTTTCTACACCCGACTTCCCACCTAGAACTGAGGCTCAAATGAATGACGTCCACATTACACCCTTGCTGGTCTCTAACATAATCTCAAAACTTGACCCTCACAAAGCGAGGGGAGGGAGGGGACGGAATCTCAATCATAGTCTTAAAGAAATGTGCCCCTGAACTTTCCTCTGTCCTTTCTAGGCTCTACAACTTCTGCCTATCTGCTTCCTGCTTTCCTGCCTGTTGGAAATCTTCCTCTGTAGTTCCTATATTTAAAAACACTGGAGAACCCTCGGACCCCGCAAATTACCGCCCTATCAGCCCTTCTTCCGATCTTTGGCAAAGTGTTCGAATCCATTATCAACGCCGAGGTGGTTCAGCAACTCACAGCACACAGGCTCCTCTCGGACAAGCAGTATGGTTTCCGCTTCACCAGGTCTACTGCTGATATGCTAATGACCATAACCGAGTATATATACCAGGCTCTCGACAAGAATGGCGAAGCCCGAACCGTTGCCTTGGATATCTCTAAAGCGTTCGACAGAGTTTGGCATGCTGGCTTTCTATGCAAACTGCGGAGCTATGGTATAACTGGACATTTGTTTGAACTAATCCAGTCTTTCCTCTCTAATCGCGCATTGAAGGTGGTATTAAACGGGCATGCCTCCCAGAACTACCATACGAACGCGTGGGTGTCCCTCAAGGCTCTATCCTAGGTCCTACGCTCTTTCTGATCTACATTAATGATCTCCCTGATACCATAAGATCCCAAGTAGGTATGTACGCCGATGACACCACAGTTTACTCTCGCCTTGAGCAAAAATCTGGTGTGGGTGAACAAAGCGAACCTTGCAGCAGAGCTTGAAAATGACCTCCAATCCGTAGTGGACTGGGGTAAGAAATGGCTCGTAAATTTTAATGCTTCTAAAACGAAGCTGCTATCAATTAGCCATCATAGACAATCGCACCTACCTCCCATTAGCATGGACCAGGCTTGCCTCCCAGAGAGTAAAACACTACGCCTCCTTGGTTTCACACTTCAGCGGACCTCAAGTGGAATGACTATATCGAATACATTGCTAAATCCGCTGCTATGAAAGTCGGTTCTTTTTCCGTCTGAAACTATCCTGCACATTTATTTATAAATCTACCATCCACCCGTGTATTGAATACTGCTGCCACATCTGGTCGGGTGCCCCTGCTATTCTCCTCGGGCTTCTTGACAAAGTACAACGGAGAGTCTGTAATGTGATCGATATCGACTTGGCAGACCAGCTGCAGTCTCTCTCTCTCACCGGCACGTCGTGGCTTCCCTGTGTCTATTCTATAAATACTTTCACGGCTTCTGCTCCGATGAACTTTGATCACTGGTGCCCCCTAGGTACGAATTTGCACGAGATACCAGATTAGCAACTAGATCCCACCCTTTTACAGTGAAACCGATAAAATGCAACCGCAATTTCTACTCCAACAGTTTCTTTTCTCGCACTTCCCGACTGTGGAATTCTCTTCCACATGATTGCTTCCCCAACGGCTACAATCTCCAGCAGTTTAAATGTAAGGCCTAATAGACACCTCCTAACACACTAACCATATTTCAAACACTCTTCCCATCTACCCAACCCCCAGGCTTGGTATCCGTACCCATCTCTCGCCCTCCTTCTGACATTTCCTATATCTAACCACTCTTTCTCTTCACCATCCCCTATGTAACCCCATGCGCAATAGTGGCAGTGGAATGCCTTGCTTGGGGTGAAATGATTAAAAAAAAAGACCAAATTCATACAACAATGAATCTGTGCATGAATTTGGTCTGAGAAGCGGTGTATAAGAGAGCCGAGAAATATTATATTACCAATAGATTTACAAAAACATACAACTTATGTTCTTTATTATATATATTATATATAATAATATTATATATATATATAATATTATATATATATATATATATATATGTGTGTGTGTGTGTGTATTATATATAATAATATTATATATATATATATATATATATATATATAATATTATATATATATATATGTATATATATAATATATATATATATATATATATATATATATATATATATATATATATATAACTGTGTGCAAAAGTATTTAAAACGATTTGTTAATATTTAGTAGCATATGCTATGTTCTGCCTTACAACCGCTAGTCGTTTTCTGTAGTTTTTAACGGGCTTCTTGCAAAAAGATTTTGGCAATTTCACAGATTCTTCTTCACAGATTTTCTTCACTTCTTAGATATTTTTTTATCTATTGCGTGCACTTTGAACTTTAAGATTTTTCTTCTTTTTTTCTCGAGATCTGTTGACAGGCTCAGTCATTCCAAAACATAAATTTCATTTTCATTGAACCCGTGTTGGCTTGTTTAAGCTCTGTGCTTTTGATTGTAGTCCTGTTAGAATACCAAATATCAGTCAAGCCCCAAAACTGTTGCACTTTTTAATAGATGAATTGATAAGATTTATTTGTATTTTACTGCGTTCATTCTTCCTTCAATGATTCTATTTCTCCTGTTCTATTATATACAAACAACCCTACATCATTACACTTCCACCCCCATATATGACTGTTGGGATGGTGTTTACTGGGTGTGTATTCAGTTCCATTTTCCCGCTATACTTGGGTGCACATGTTTCTCCCCAAAAGACTCAATTTTCATTTCGTCTGGCCAAATAACTTTCATCCAGAATTCATCTGATTTATGCTCGTACTTTTTAATAATTTTCAAATGGTCTTGCACATTTTTACGTTTTAAAAGTAAAGTCTTTCTTGGTGATCTAAAATACGATCCAGTGATCGCTTAATTGTATCTTTCTTCTTCTTCTATGTGCCTTTTCCCTTCAGGACGTAGGCCATCATGGCTTTTCACGTTTCCCTAACCCTGGTGGCTCTGAGCACGCTTATTCCTATTGCACCATGCAACCCTCATTCCGTCATCCACCTGATTAGGCCCTTCAAATATGTTATCCGTTGCTTTCCCCTGTCTCTTTTTCCCTCTATCTGGCCTGTTAGTATCAGATTCTCCAAGCCCTCCTTCCTCATTGGCATGTTCCAGGAACTTCAGCTGTCTCTTCCTGATGCTCAGTATTAATTTCCTTTTCATTTCTATCATTTCCAAAACCTCATCATTGCTCACATGCTCGATCCATGAGATTTGCAGCATCCTTCTGTAGAACCAAATTTCAGTTGCTTCAAGTTTTTCTTTCATCTTTGATAGTATTGTCCAGCATTCACTGCCATATTGAAGGACAGACAGCACGTAGCAATCCAGTACTCTCTTCCTAGTTTCTAGCGAAATTGTCTTGTTTCTTAATACCTTACTCAACTTCTGGAATGCTTTCTTCGCCATGCCAATTCGCCTTCGGATCTCTGTGTCGCACTTTCTGTCTTCTGTTATAACACTTCCCAGGTATTTAAATGTTTGTACCTGCTTGATTCTAGTATCCCCGTCCTGTATTTCGCATTTTGAGCTGCCCTTTTTACTGATGACCATGCATTCGGTTTTCGTGCAGTTTATTTTAATCCTTTCTTGTTACTTTCTTCTGCTACCTTCTGTAGGAGGTCTACTTACTTAAATTCCGGTGTTTTTTCAGATCGTTCTGAATTTCTCTTCGAGTAAAAAATGGTTGTTTTTTAACATTTCAAGTAATACATCATTCGGTAGCATCATTTAATTTACGTGGACGACCACTCCTTTAAATATTTTCAGTAGTATCACATTTTTCCCACTTTCAAATCACAGCACCCACTGTACACACATGCAAATTTAAATCTTGAGCAATTTTTTGATACCTCTTACCATCTTTGTGCATCTTTATAATCTTCTGTTGAATGTAATTCGACAATTCTTTTGTCTTAATCATTTTAATAAGTTTAGATAGCGGGAGAGTCTGTAGTGTATCAGATCTGTTATCGCTATGCGCGGATTGAGTGATGTGCTTTGTAAATACATATACTGAAGACAACCTGTGATTGGTTGAAGTACAAACAATATTAAAATAACTAAAAATAGTTTTAAAATGCCCTTTATACCGTATTATCTGTATAGGTGTTTCATACTTTTGCACACAGAAAAAATTGAAAAACTGTAAGTAAATTACATAAAAAACAATATTTTACAATTTTTCTCTATGTTTAGTTAGACAATGTTTATTAAAGTATTTGAAGTATCATTCAAATTGAACAATTTTTATTGTAAAATTTATAAAATAATGATGTTACATACTTTTGCTACCCACCATATATATATATATATATATATATATATATATATATCTTAAATCATATCACCCCGAGCAAGGGCGTAAAGCCACTGATGTGCAGGGTTCTATGTAAAAGTGAAAAGATTGAAAAAGAGAAAGCCGGAAACCACATCCTACTAAACAGGGAACAAGGAATGAGCCTCTTCACCTGTTCAATAGACGTGGGTGGAGTGTGAACCGGGCGATAGTTTATCTACTCCAACTGAAAAAAAATAAGAAAGAAAAGAAAAGTGAAAAGATTGGAAAATAGAAGGCTGGAAACCACATCCTAAACAGGGAACAAGGGATGAGCCTCTCTCTCTCTCTCTCTCTCTCTCTTTATATATATATATATATATATATATATATATATATATATATATATATACATGGTGGGGGGTATATGAAATATGAGAGTAAATCATGTTATTTAGTCAATTCATTCATATTGTGTTTTAGAAACAAAATTTTTACTGAACATCAGTGTTGTAGTTGCTACTCGATCCCCGTTCATTCGAAGCTGGAACCAGTTACGTTTTCCGGGTGAGAAACCTGCACAATTATATTAAGTAAGAAAGAAAAAGCGAAAGAAAGTAGTAAAGACAAAAAGAAAATATGAAGTAAGAACGAAAGCTTTAAAAAGTACGAAAAGAAAACCAAGCGAAAGGAGACAATATATCGACATTTCCAGAAATTTAATGGTTTGTGATGAAAAAAATGAACGTGTGATTCAAGAGCAACTACTTGCAAAAGGATTTGATGAAGACCAATTCTATTCATCATGGTTCTGAATTGAGAGATTAACTTCTTGTAAATTTGCTACCATCAAAACGTAAGAGAGTCTACGTTCTTATACTGTTTAATCTATAGATGGGGGAAATGTGTTCTTACCTTTTCCAATGTCATTAGTGTGAATTGAATGTTACAAATTAGGTCATAATTTGAGCCCAGCACGATGTTTTCATAGATAAGCTTTATGCCATAGGGACACCTTATTCCCTATAGTTAAATATTAAAACCTAGAAAGAAACAGACTACAGACAGAAATCCTAGCGTAATTATTTATAACCGATTAGAGTAGAAAAACTTTGTAACTGTCATCTTACTTTTATAGCCATCAAAGAGTTCTATTTAACTGGGAATTGAACGTATAAAAATAACCTTTATTTGGATCAGCTACAAAGATGGGAAATCAAAGTGTAGATGCCATCGAATAAAATGTTAAAATTTCATGGCTGCATCTGTTACAGGACGTCGACAACGGTAACCGGATGTTACAGTCCACTGACGCATGTGTATTAGGAGTAAGTAATATCGATTTATTTGGTGCTTTTAGCGAAACTCTTAGGGCCGGAACTGTGATAAATGGGCGTCGGAGAAGTCAGCACCGCAAATTTCTCGACGCAAAATTTAATAAATTTGCCAGGAAAAAAAATAGAACAAAACTTTTAAAAACGCACAAATGTCCACCTGTTACTACAAACCGTACATTTGTATTACTTATATACAGGCTATGCCTGGAATTTGAAGATGAATATATATATATATATATATATATATATATATATATATATATATATAAGTCACCCAAATACAAGACTGTTTCGCTGTATCACAGCTCATCAGTGCAGCTAGATATCCACTTGCTTTTGGCCGCAATCGATTCGGCATCAATCGGAGTCGCAACTACCGAACCCTAAGGCGCATAGAACCAGAGAAGGAAAATTTAGCGTGTTATATATAAGCGGTGTATACACTCGCCAGTCACCGAAAGAACTCAATTCATTGGTGAAGAGTATATATATATACATACATACATACATATATATATATATATATATATATATATATATATATATATATATATACTGTCAAAAAATACTGTCCAAAAACACGTTTTTAAACTCAAAACTTTTTAATATTCTTTCCTATACATATTAAGACAGTATACGTGGATCATCACTATGTTATATATATATATATATATATATATATATATATGATAAAAATATAATTTTAAGTTATTTTATATTTATGAGTTAAAGTGCTTGATATCAGGTATGGATCGTATGTCAATTTAAAGCGGTATATAATGGAATAAAAATAAGGATATTAAAGCAAATTGTGTAGATGTTCAACTTAAAGTTATTTAATATACCTGAATCGATGATTGCATCTATCTTGGCCATTACACCCACCATGCCGGCCTCCAAAAAGTACTAGTTATTGCGGGGTCACTGGTTGGTCTCCTCGACGCTGCCCTAGACAAATTAGTTCAGGATATTCAAATCAGAAGATTCTAGAGGTTACATGTTAAAGGCAACATGATCATGAAAATTCTTGGAATTAGATCATTTGTGTGGTGTGGAGCAGAGTCTTGCTGGGACACATACGGCTACTAATTGATTTAGAACCTGAATATCGTGTCCAACACCTGGACTGAGATTTAAATATTGACCCGGAATCATTGCGGGAGGAGTTTGGTGCTTTGATGGGGTTCTCGATTCGTTTCTTCGACCATCGCAAACGTTGCAAACTTAATCTGCACTCCAGTGTACTATTCCTGGTGTTATTCCCGAATCGCCGCGACTGGCATGTAGTACCACAAGCACGGTCTCCTAATTTCTGTATGACATTAGAAGCTGTCATGTTAATTTTATTAAGAAATCAGAAAGTGAAATGTGACTGCTAAACTTTGGTGCTTACTGCGATACATTACGTTACAATCGGTTCGTTCTAAATGTGTTCTTCGATACCTTATATATATATATATATATATATATATATATATATATATATATATATATACCGGCTCTCGCTCGATCACCGAAGTTGAGCCTGGTCAGTACTAGATGGGTGACCGTTTGGGAATACCAGGTGCTGTAAGCGATTATTGACGGATATCGTCTCGGAAAGAAGAATCGGTGAGCCAAGTTCGGTTTCTAGTCAAACACCATGCATTCACTTACGCACTGGTACCCTTGGGAAAGGTATTAATCCGTCCCTTCCCTCCAGTTATGGGTTAAATATCTGAGGTCTGCTGTTCATGCGATCCGTGGCAAACTTCTGCACCGATTGTTTGTTATCAGCAGTTCCAAAAAGTGTGGATGGTGCTACACAAGCCTTCACCACTCTAATCAATTCTTTGTGTGGTTTGACACTCATACGTCGAAATCGACGGGAGAGTCCATAAAATATATTTTTTTTTTCTGTTTATAAAGGGTCGAACAGTGCATGCCTTAAAATGGCATGTTGAAAATGGCTATTTCATCGCTAAGTTTTATCTGAATTTACAGATATATATATATATATATATATATATATATATATATATATATATTAAAAAAGGATTAATTCAAAAATGTTGAATAGCCATTTCGATATGAAGATCCCCACGGGGGACGACACATCACCTCAGCAACAGAAAAAACCTTTCAGAAACTGGAAAAAAAATTAGTCTACTTTTCCTTTTTAAATAGATTGCAAAGAAATTAAAAAATAAATAATAAAATAAAATAAAATAAAATAAAAATAAAAATAAAGGGAAAGAAAAAGAAAAAGAAAACGAAAAAGAAAAAGAAAAAGGTAGAATAAAATCAAATAAATAAGAAAAGAAAAAAAATTGACATCGTCTGGGTTCGCAAAAAAAAGGGAGAATGTAACTAAAAATTAACAGACAGACGCGTTAAATCGACGTCCGTTTAGGCAACACGGAAAAAAGGTGGTAAGAGAGATAAAAGAAGGAAGGGAGGGTAAAAGAAAGAAACTAAAGAAAAAAAAATTTTTTTAAATATTACAGACGCTGGACAAATTCAAATTCCTTTTTTAATATATATATTTGCTCTGTAATATTTTATTACATGGAGCTCTCTTCCTGTATCATTTTTTAATATTAAAATAAATTTTTAATATTAATTAGGATCGGGTTTTTTGGAATTTACCTTCCTGCTTTTTTCCCTTGGATTGAAGTATCTGAATTAAAATATATATATATATATATATATATATATATATATATATGTATAGGGAATTAACTTGTATCACTTATATATATATAGGGAATTAACTTTTATCACCTATATATATATATATATATATAGAGAGAGAGAGAGAGAGAGAGAGAGAGAGAATTAACTTGTATCACTTATAGATAGATAGATAGATAGATAGATAGATAGATAGATAGATAGAATTAACTTGTATCACCTAACAGAATTGCTGACGAAGTGGGTATAATATTTCCTGTTAATAAACTGTTATATAACTGTTGGCATCGAAATATAAACAAACATTAAACATTCTTTATAAGATGAGCAATTTCGCTAAACACTTCGGGAGCAGCAATTTCACAGCTTAAAGATTTTCCAAGGTATGAGTCGATTAAGGGTTCAGCGTGTAAATTGGATTCGACGAGCCGAGTTCAAATTACACCTAAAATAGTTTGGGTTTACTTCTCCCTAATGTCTTTGTGAGAGGATGTGCGTTGTGGTGCAGCGGATATCGATTCGGAACAACAAATCGTGGAGCTGAGTTCGAATTCCAGTTGAATTCATGGAATTCACTTACACACAAATACCCTTGGGAAAGGTATTAATCTCTCTATTCCCTCCAGTTATGGGTTAAATAATAGGACAGATTGGGTTCTATAGCCTTGGCTGGCAACCAGTCTACCGCAGAAAGCAATGGCAACCTACTGCGGGAAAATCTTAGACATGACCACCCAAAGCGTGTATTACGTATGGCATTTAACTGACTGACTATAATAGCTGAAAACATGATTGAAGCTTCCACTGGGCATAAAGTGGGGGATCTGTTTTATATTGTTATGAAGGAATTAACTGATCCCCCACTAATTACTACTTAATAATATAATACATCTCTTCCTCCTCTAGTTATGAGTCACATAATAGGACAGATTGGGTTCTATAGCGATGGCTGGCAACCAGTCTACCACAGAAAGCAATGGCAACCTACTACGGGAAAATCTTCTGCCCAGTCAGTCATGTCTCTTTCGAGACATGACCACCCAAAGCGTGTATTACGTATGGTACTTAACTTACTGACTGAATGTCTTTGTAAAAGATATTTGGAAAAATGATAGGGTATAAATCAGTCATGTGGAAGAATCACTCGTTTCAGAACATGAAGAAAACAAAGTAAAAACCATTCCATTTACAAAGATCCGTCATAATACTGTCCGGTTTATATATATTAAAGACAAGGAAGCTGTGAAGAGCCATATATCGGTTTGGTTATTTTCACTCTTTATTTTCTATTTTCTCTCCCTTTTATTTCATTTTATTTTTTTTTTAAACTTTCGTTTTGTTTCTTTCTCTTTTTTATTTATTTCCTTTTATTTCTTTTTCTTCTCGATGTTTTCTCTTTTCATCTTCTCTCCTTTTACTGATCTTCAACACTTGGTCAAACCAACATCCGGACAAGCTACCAAATTCTTCTACGAACATTTCTATTCTGAAATATGCGCAGCATTGACCATCCGGTGACATCCATTATGCAAAGAGGCAAATAATATTTTGAGAAAAAGTTGAATAAATCGGAAGTTAACTCTACACTTTTGAGGAACCTGCGAACATTTCAAGATTAATATTTAAAAAAAAAAGTATAAAGTGTGAAGATAGTTGGTAACATAGTGTTAACAAGTTTTGAAACTTGGCTGGGTATATTTTAAATAAGTGCCGGATTTGTCGAGCACCGACTTTAGTTTGTTAATGTTATTTATTTCTGACTGTGGACAAAATTGGTTTTCTTACTCTCTGGGAAATCAAACAATCGATGCAAGTAGCATTTTGGTTTGAATTTACTTGAAATAAACGAAATTAATTTTAATCTATCTAAAATGATATAAGTCTTCTCTATCTGACTATTTAAAATATGCATCAGAAAAATGTAATTAAGCATTGGTAAATATATTAACCATTTTTTATGCTATTAAATATGAATCAACT
Organism: Ascarosepion bandense; assembly: GCA_037127315.1. Lineage (NCBI taxonomy): Eukaryota > Metazoa > Mollusca > Cephalopoda > Sepiida > Sepiidae > Ascarosepion > Ascarosepion bandense. The sequence goes on from JBBBDQ010000635.1 coordinate 325,368, forward strand.
TCAAGCATGTTTCTCGGAGTTTCTTTTACCTTATAATCAAGCAGAAAATCAGACATATCTATTTTTCGTACTATTTAATTCTATTGCTTAATTGTTACTAACAGTATAGCCCGGCGTTGCTCGAGTGTAATGAAAGCTTTAAAACTAATTCATGGTCCTGGAGCTCAGACTCTTTGGACGTTGGCACGAAAGACTAAAACGTTTCCAGTTTAAGCGAAACCATATAGACTGAAAGAAAAATGAATGAATGTGAGTCAAATTTTGAATTCCTGGTATCGATATCAAATTTTCTGCACTACTGTAAGAACTGCAACCTTGAAACTTCTGAATATCGTTTCTTATGTATTTGTCTATGAGTGTATCAAATTTGATTAAAATCGGACCACTCCTTCTATAACCGAATTTTTTCGATTATCGATTTTCGATATTTATCGGGGGTACCTCGGCACAAAACCTAGCTAAGAACACTCGCAGATGCTTATAGTACAAGAAAATCGGTTCAGCCGTTTTGGTGTCTGTAGGTAACGGATACACACACACAAACAGACACACACACACACACACACACACACACACACACACACACACACAAAGTTCCAGTTATAAATAAGTTTAGATACTTTGTAGGAGAAACAGTTCAATTATAAGACTTATTTTACCATATGCAGTATCTTGTTTCAATTTTCTCTCTTGTGTTTCTTTGAATTCATCTCCAAGCCAAATACAAAAAAAAACTCATCACTTTTAAAACTGAAGAAACAGCCTAACGTTATAAAATCAAATTAGTTTAGAAATTTGGACTACAGATTAACGCTAAAATTTGATAAATCCATTTTCAGGAAAAATTTATATAAGCACTCCATCTAGAAAATATAAAAACACAGCCAACTAAAATCAAGTGGATTTTATTTTTAAAAAACAATGTCCAGATTTTAATAAAATATTCTGAAATTTCATTTTTATATTATAAATTCTACTCTTTTCCTTTTAAGGACATCGTTTCTTTGTATTTTTTTTTTTTTTTGTTTTTAATAAAAATAGGAAAAATTGATGTCCTATAATTGTGAAAATTACAAAGATCAGTAACTTAAAAAAAAACTTAGCAAAATTTAATATTTTAAGCCTGAACACTTTGTTTTCAAAATGGAATGGCCCAATATGCCACTAGGTTTGCCAATTTAGAGTGCGTAGACTGAAAGTGAGACAATTCTGAGGACCCTAGAGGTTATGCCAGGATTCATCATCGGAGGCCACAATTTGAACAACATAAAATACGCAGATGATACAGTACTGATAGCAGACACGGAAAAGAAACTACAAGACCTCCTACAGAAGGTAGCTGAAGAGAGTGACAAGAAAGGACTACAAATAAACTGCAAGAAAACCGAATGCATGGTCATCAGCAAAAAGGACAGCCCAATATGCCAAATACAGGTGAGGGATACTAAAATCAAGCAGGTACAGAAATTTAAATATCTGGGAAGTGTTCTAACAGAAGACGCAAAGTTCGACACAAAGATCCGAAGGCGAATTGGCATGGCAAAGGACGCGTTCCAGAAGCTGAGTAAAATATTAAGAGACAGGAAAATTACGCTAGAAAAAAAAGAAAAGAGTACTGGATTGCTATGTGTTGTCAGGTCTACAATATGGCTGTGAATGCTGGACAATATCATTGAAGATGAAGGAAAAACTTGAAGCAACTGAAATGTGGTTCTACAGAAGGATGCTGCTGATATCCTTGATCGAGCATGTGAACAATGAGGTTTTGGAAAGGATGGAAACGAAAAGGAAATTAATATTGAGCATCAGGAAAAGACAGCTAAAGTTCCTGGGACATGCAATAACGAAAGAGGGCTTGGAGAACATGATACTAACAGGCTACATAGAGGGGAAAAACAGGAAAAAGCAGCGGATAACATATTTGAAGGGCCTGAGCAGGTGAATGACAGAACGGAGATTGCATGGTGTAATCGGAGAAAGCGTGCTAAGAGCCACCAGGGATAGGAAGATATGGAAAGCCATGATCGCCTACTTCCTGAAAGGACAAGGCACATAGAAGAAGAAGAAGAAGAAGAAGAAGAAGAAGACTGACAGATAGCCTGCTTCAGTTCCCCGATTGGGTGTTGCCAATGTATACCTATTTAGTCATCATCCCATAAACATTTTCAATGGCATTGAGATCTAGCGATAAAGTAGGCTACTTCATTGCAGATGAAATATCACTGAGGTACTAAACAGTTTTGAGTTTGAGTTTTTTTTTAACGGCATATAAAAACCTCTGTGGGTTACTTAATACCAAAAAGGTAAGGTCTTAAGGTATTTTTTAATGTTCGGTTATAGTGAGAAAGTTGATTTAGTCAGATTTTGATGAAATTTTTTTTTTAAATTTTTATTTTAGAAAACTGAAGATGTCCTCTAGACTTGTATTCAAAAATGTACTGTTGGTAATAATTTTTTTTCCTTCAAAAATGTATTATGGTAATTTTTTTTTTCATTTAATTACTACCATTTGTTATGGTAATAATTATTTTCTTAAAAAATGTGTTATGGTAATTTTTCCTTCAGAAAAGTAATGTTGGTAATATTTTTCTTTCAAGAATGTATATTCTTATGCATATATTTCTATAAAAGTCTTTCATAGTGTTTTGACCCCACTTAGGGGGTTAACTATTTGTCCATAGCTGGGACCGTAACAGGTTCTACCACTCAGGGTCAGGGTGGACCTGGAAACAACAGCAATTAAGAGGTGGTTCTATGCTCTTCATAACCTCCCAATCAGAGGCCTTGCTGCCGGATGCAGTTTACCGTCATACCCAGGACCACTAAACAGTTTTGTGCAGAATGGCAAATCTTATTGTCATTCTGAACGTTTAATTTTTTTCCTTTCTTCTCTATTTATTGGCAACTTTGGGATCATGTTGGATTCTAACATCTCTTGATACATGAGTGCTGTTAACATGTGGTGATACCGACCGAACAAAAGCGAGGGACCGGATGTTTGCACCCTCACGACCAAAAAGCAAATGATCAAAAGTCGTCGGTGCGTACCCCGACTTCGCGCAGATGTTCCGGTTGAAAACTAAAAAATAAATTAAATATTAAATTTCCAGTTCGCGAGCCTACGCGAATTTTATTTATCGGCCAATGGGAAGCCCAGAATTAAATACAAGTGTGAATTCCCAAATGATCTGCTGCGATCCAAAAAGTCGAAATAAAAAGCCGATACAGAAAGCATCGCCAGGCAGACAGACTCGAGAGAGACGAGTGTAATTAGTATCTCCCTTGATCGACATGAAGCGGCTTACTATGCTCGCCTCCCTTACCTCCCTTTTCCTTCTTCACTGTCTCAAAACTACTTACTGACCTAAGGAGCGGATACATCAAAGACATCCCTTACTTACAACGCTCCCACATACCTAAGTATTAATTCTCTTTTCAGCATTCTATTGTCATGAATATTTTAACGACCGTTGGACCCATATTTAAAAGATTACTTTAATTGTAAAAACCTTAATTGATATGTGTATATATAAAATGTTATTTCTCAACTCAATTTGCTTTTCTTGACTTCTAATCTTTTTATGACTTATAGTGGGCTATCTACAACGAAGCCAAATTCCGTTAATCTGCAACAATATACATCTACTCTTCAAAAGAACGCCTACCCACTATAAACAACAACAACACAGTAAAACCACCCAGACCAATATGATATACATAAAATGTATGCAGGGTTACGGTTAAAGTTAGGGCTAGAGGTAAGATTGCCAGCGAAACAAAACGACTTTTAACAGTTCATTCAATTCATGATTTTTAAAATAAACCCACAATGAATTTTGTACACACATGTGAATTCGGTTAATTATAATATATTTAACTCGATTGATTTGACCCCATTACGAAGTTTCCCAGTTTTATGAAACATCATGTAAACCATTTAAATATCCAATTTTAGGTTTAAACACCAATTCAATATCGGAGGTAACGGGAACAGTTTTTATTTTTTCGTTTAATCAAATGCAATGATGTTAGAATTAAATACAAAATAAAGTAAATATTTTTTCGGTCAAAATTATTTCAGAACTTTTTATGATAGATTTAATGATAAATTGAACGCCTGTAATCTTTAATGCTCGTTGAGGAGTGAAGACTTTCACAAATGCAATTTGCTGTAAAAATTGCATGTGAATAAAACCAGGAAAAGATAACAGACTGTCATAATTACATTCTACCATAGTTGTTACCACTATCCATGATTTTTTTATCCATACTTAACAAGTTCTAAGCTTTAAAGGGCGCTTTTGTTTCATACAGCAGTCGATATTTATACACTCAAATATACTCGATTTGTTTGTTTAGACCCAATAAGCAGTTGCCTCTATTTACAGGGGAATCCAATTAATCTGTATCTACTACTACTACTACTACTACACACACACACACACGCACACGCACACACACACACATATATATATATATATATAAATAGATAGATAGATATATATGCACAGGTGTGTGCGTGTGTGGTAGTAAGAGTAGTAGTAGTAGTAGCAGTATTAGAAACAGATTAACTGGATTACCTGTGAGAAGAGGTATCCGTTTATTGGATCTAAATAAACAAATCAATTATATTTGAATACTCATTATTAACTGTATTGTCTGTTTAAATAAATAGCGATTGCATAAATACAGGTGTGTGAAACATACGATTCCCCTAAAGCTTTATACTACTAATTATGCATTGTGGAATTGTTGTCGTGATACTTCACCGCAAAGTTGTATTGACCGATTTGACCGTAAATAAGAGACGGAAAGCAAGCACTAAGTTCAAAAAAGTGTAGTAATATAACAGGAACATATGTACAAAGTAAGTGTTAATAATAAATAAACAGAATAAGTCCGAACGGTACAGTTGCGCTGCTTATTGTCAGAATCGTAGCTAGCTTTAACAGCGTCCTTAACTGACATCAACTAGTATTATTGCCTTCCCACTTAAGTCAAAATGTGGCACAAGGTCTTTTTAATATGGGCAATCCGGGCCATATAGCCCGTGCAAAGATTTGTGTGTAATTTTCCCCAGACTAGACTCTACCCTTCGGCGGAGACTCGACTAGGTTATTACTCTCCGCCCGAAGGCAGAGAGTTCGACAATGCATGAGGCAGGCTTAACTGCCGTCAACTGCCTTCCGGAAGTCACGCAGTTAATTATATATAACAAGAGGAAGAGTTCATTCCTCGTAGAAGGGCACCATAACATTATGGATAATAAGAAATCATGCAACTATGGTAGACTGCAATGATGGCAGTCCGTTGCTGATTCTGTTCACATGAAATTTCTACAGCAAATTATATTTGTAAAAGTCTTCTATATAAGGGTGTGTGTGGGGGGTATGCTTTGGTGTAGGTGCGTTCATTCTTTTTTAAAATTCTCTATACTTATAACGCAAGCGTGCCTAATGTCAGAGATTATGTATTTGTCGATATAGACTGTGTAGATGCGGAAATCAACAGTGCATAATAAGTGTCTTGTTCACACCTCATGTAATTTTCAGATCATATTCATACTATCTCTCTCTCTCTCGCTCTCTCTCTCTCTCTCTCTCTCTCTCTATATATATATATATATATATATATATATATATGTATGTATAAACCCACGTTAAACGATTATGGCAATTAAAGAAAGAAAGAAAGAAAGCCAGACAGACAGACAGACAGAAACAAAGAATGCATGTTTGCTTCATCCCTTTTTTATTTCAAAGTTGTTGTTTTTTTTTTTGTTCAGTTTTCCGCCTCATTATATATTGTCCTCTTGCAGGCCGCTGAGACTTCAACATCGTATTCGGCTTCATTTGTGTCTTTTCGCATCGTTCTTGCTAACAACCATCTTTAATATTATGTGGGATGTTATGGTCTATCATGACCAATTCATTCAACATCCAGACAATGCTTTAATCAACAGAAACACAGTAAGTATAACATTTTAAAAATGCACGCATTCGCACACATAGATTCTTTTCTGGTTATACTTTTCTACACATTGTTATATCGCGGGAACGATATAAATAACAAGCTAAATTCCAAGTGGAAAGATTTACACAACACGTAAGGGTTAAACAAATAAGAGAGTTTATTGTACGAAAAAGTGCAAGTAACAGAGAGTTCATAAAATGGTAAGTCAAAACGGAATGGGAGCAGAAATCGAATCGTCTCGTACTTCCTTACATCGATACTTCTTAATCTCTTCAGCGAATCAACTGTCAGGATGATAGGATGTTCCATTATAACACACATGAAGCAACAAACGTTCGGAGCTAAGATCAACTTTATGTTTAATTCCGACAAGACAGAGCACAAGATTAAAGCAAATATGCCAGATCCTTCGAATTACAAAATTCAGCGAAGCATCTCTCCATTGCATCAAATGCTACATTAACATCTGTGTAGTTAAAGCTGCATGGACCAAGAATTTAGGAAGTAGAATATGCCTTCCAAAAGCTAAGGAAATATTAAGAAACATACAAATTTCGTTCAAATCAAAGAGAACGATACTGAACTATCATGTGATATCAGTACTCCCATATTAGTGAGTCTTTGGAGGGTACGTTACATCCCAACAAGTCTTTGGAGGGTACGTTACATCCCAACAAGTTTTGGAGGGTACGTTACCCAAACGTATTCTTGTCTGATCTGCATAAAACTACTGATCTATATCTGTTTTGAAAAAAAAAAAAGAAAGCGTGAAGCCGAACCACTAGAGTGGTCACCACTCACGGAAAAAATATGATTAGCATAATCGTAAATCCTTGATCATCAATAGGAAGTATGACCATCGACCGATCATCAGATCATCGCATCAAGGAACACTTAAGCAACATCGAAAAGAAAACAAAACCCCTTCCGATTTTTCCAGTGAACATCTTTCCCCTATACGCGTTATTTGTAGAATAATCACTGGCAGTATGGGAATAAGTATCAACAAGTGACCGGGTCATAATTAAAAATCCAGAATGTATTAAAAATAGTTACGAACTGGCTAAGAAAAAAAGAAAGAAAGAAAGAAAGAAAGAAAGAAAGAAACGACCATGTAAGCGAAGAAAATAGCCAGAAATGAACAAGGGGGCAAAGAAAGAAAAAAAAATGAAAAGAAAGAGGCGGAGAAAGAAAGAAAGAAAGAAAGAAAGAAAGAAAGAAAGAAAGAAAGACTATCAGAAGAAGAAACCTGGAGCAACAGAAACTTTATTCTATACTAGAATGTTGAGAATATTTTTGACCGAACATGTGAGCAACAATAAAGTTTTAGAGAAAATGGAAACAAAAATAACAATTCTACTTAGTTATAAAAAAAAAAGGGCACTTAAATTTTGGGGGACATATGATGAGGAAAGAAGGTTTAGAATATTTTGGTACTCTAGGGACGGGTTGAAGGCAAAAGATACAAAAAATTATCGCCCTAACGAGATTTTGTAAATGTTTGGCAGAAAAAAGAATAGGAGAGATAGCAAAACTAAAACTTACTAAAAGCTACAAAGACAGAAAATTGTGGAGAGTCATGATCGCTTACTTCCTGAAAGAAAACAGCAGATAGAAGAAGAATAAAATCAGAATTAGATATGATATTCAAAAGAATCTGAAAAGATTCAGAATTAGTAATTTTTGGCGATCGTATTTCCAACACTGAGATCACTTCGCTCACTGGGAAATTACTATGGAAATTTTACGATGGCTAAGAAATCAGAGAGAAATCAACGTATATCGGAAATAAGGATTAAGCTGTTTATTTAATGGCCGTAGAATAACAATCTAAATGCTGCAATAACTTACGTAAGCGGCACGACGAAGAAGGTAAGCATCACGCCAAAAATAATGTTTCTTTAACTTTCTTTCATCTGTTATATGGATAAATCAATTCAGAATTTATAAACAAACCAAGGCCAAAGCGAAGTAAGTCCGAATGGTACAGTTGCGCTGCTTATTGCTGGAATCGTACCTGGCTTTAACTGCGTTCTTAACTGCCGTCAACTACCTTCCGGAAGTCACGCAGGTAATCATATTTAAGAAGAGGAAGAGCCCATCCATTCCTCGTAGAAAGGCACCAAAACATTATGGATCAAAGAAATCATGCAACTATGGTAGAATGTAATGATGGCAGTCCGTTGCTTTTCACTGATTCTGTTCACAGGCAATTTCTACAGTAAATTATATTTGTGAAAGTATTCTATATAAGGATGTGTGTGTGTGTGTGTGTGTGTGTGTGTGTGTGTGTGTGTGTGTGTGTGTGTGTGTGCTTTAGTGTAGGTGAGTGTATTCTTTTTTAAATTCTTTTAACGTAAGCGTGCCCAATGTCAGAGATTATGTATTTGTCAATATAGACAGTGTAGACACAGAAACCAACAGTGCATATTAATTGTCTGGATCACACCTCATGTAATTTTCAGATCTTTTTCAAAAAGCGCTGTCCAATGATACTGACTGGACAGCTCGTTTTGAAAGGTCTCTATAAAAGAAGTCGGATAAAAAAATCTGTTGAATGGGCGTCCCTGTAAACAAGTGAGTTAGGTATTCATCACTTCTTAGAGAAATATTAAATGTGACTGAACGCGTACTGCTATCATTTAAATCGAGCAGATTTTCCATCTTTGAGTCAAAGGAAAGGAAATTGAGATTGGTGTACCAAGTTCAAATTCCAGCCAAGAGGATTGCGTTCGCTTTCACACAAATACACTTGGAATGGTAGGAATCCATCTCTTTCTGGCAAGGATTCTTGATATATCAGAATTGTTTCACAGTATAGATTGAATAGATCCGCTGAGAAAACACATCCTTGTATTACGCCCCTTTCTATTTTCGAATATCTACTGAATTCATGTCCTGTTTGCTGTCAAGATAGGTTCTTGATTATTCTAATGTATATCCCGAAAAATGTCGATGTTGCCAAGCATCCCCAACAAGTTTTGGAGGGTACGTTACCCAAGCGTATTCTTGTCTGATCTGCATAAAACTACTGATCTATATCTGTTTTGAAAATAAAAAAAAAGAAAGCGTGAAGCCGAACCACTAGAGTGATCACCACTCACGGAAAAAATATGATTAGCATAATCGTAAATCCTTGATCATCAATAGGAAGTATGACCATCGACCGATCATCAGATCATCGCATCAAGGAACACTTAAGCAACATCGAAAAGAAAACAAAACCCCTTCCGATTCTTCCAGTGAACATCTTTCCCCTATACGCGTTATTTGTAGAATAATCACTGGCAGTATGGGAATAAGTATCAACAAGTGACCGGGTCATAATTAAAAATCCAGAATGTATTAAAAATAGTTACGAACTGGCTAAGAAAGAAAGAAAGAAAGACAGAAAGAAAGAAACGAACATGTAGGCGACGAAAAAAGCCAGACATGAACAAAGGGGCGAAGAAAGAAAGAAAGCAATGAACAAAGAAAGTATTGAAGAAAGAAAGAAACCAACAAACGGGCGAAAAAAGAAAAGAACAAAGGACGAAAGAGAAAAAACAATAGAAAAAACGAACAAAGAAAGGTTTCAAAGAAAGAAAGAAAGAAAGAAAGAAAGAAAGAAAGAAATAGAGTTTTATTAATACTGAATTAACACTCTGGGTTTATTGGCTAAAGTTATTTTTATCTTTTCTTTCTCACAGATTGGTTGCCGCTTTCTATACTTTATGTCCCGGTATTCCAACAACACCAACTACTTTTGTATGTTTATTGAAGGATTTTACCTTTATCGACTCTTAGCAGCCACCTTCGAAAAACCAAAAAACCTTGTTGGGTATTATATCTTCGGATGGGGTAAGTATTATAAATTGAGGTAGCAAATTTTCATTAAATCACTTTTCAAATAAAACGATCTGTTATTTTTCCAAAATTTGTTTTCGACATATAATGATGCTCTGTAAAGTTAATTAGTGATATATAAGAACATGATTTTCATTCACTAGAAAGGCGTTTGTCGAACTTAAGTAAAATGCTAAAACTCTGCTTGATGTAACATCTTGAGTTGACTGTTTATAATTGATTTGTTTTACACACGTAATACAGAATCGCTTGTTGGAAGAGAATTAAGCCCTTATTCTCACATAAACCTTAGCTTATCAGTTCTTTTGTTCAAAGAATCACTCCAACAATCTTTGTGAAATTAAATGAATGGCTTAATTAACTAATGAAACGTAGAATATGAGATTATTTTCAACAGTCTACTGTTGAACTTTAGTTTGAAGTAGACAGGAAATTTAGAATTAAAATCAACCTTCTTCTTAACTTTTACAAAAAATTCAAAATGACGTGTGAAATCCTGGTTTTTCCCAAATAGAAAAAGTATTGGCCGTGTGTTTAAAGAAACAGTCGAAACCGGATTTCGCAAGTAGATGTTAAATTGATTTTCTAACCAATGGGAGCGATTTGCAAGACTAAAGGAATTTAGCGATCCAGTGCGAAAATCTGAATGACTATAAAGGCTTTGATCAGATCAGCTCCAGTCAGTCAGATGGGATCAGCGATACGAACGATAATTCTGCATAAAACTTGTAAGCTGTAGGGAGTTCGGTTAAGTATGACACAAGTCCGAATTATTAAACCACGACCATCTCCCTACGGCTACAAGTTTAATTATCATGCCTAGCATTTTTTTCGCTCATAATTTTCATTGTTTCATCACCCGTAATTTTCAATCTGTTAACAAGACCGACAGCTTCACAGCCCAGTAGCTAAGATGGTTGTAGCGTTAAGTCACTCTTCTCGAGAAAAAGGTAATATGAATTCAAGATACGCCAAGTTGTTTTCTTTATTGCCATCAGCATTACTGTAGAATGGCGATCTGAAAGTTGCGATGGAAAAATAAGAAATACTGAACAAACTATGATGGCGTTCTACCAAGATCTCAGAAATGTGTTGATAAAAATTCCAAGGGCCGATAAGATTATCTTGCTTGGTGATTATAATACCAGAGTAGGTAAAGATAGTAACACCTTGGATGCTACTGGCAAATATGGACTTGGTTTTCGTCTTCTTCAGTGATCTACTGAATTTGAATTTGCGATCAGCAATATTTTCTTTCAGCAAAGATCTAAACATATTTATAAATGGAACTTTGTCTGTGTGTGTGTGTCTCTGTGTGTGTGTGTATCCGTTACCTATAGACTCCGAAACAGCTGAACCGATTTTCTTGAAAAATTTACACAGTTATACTATTAGCGTCTGCGAGTGTTCTTAGCTAGGTTTTGTGTCGAGGTACCCCCGATAAATATCGAAAATCGATAATCGAAAAAATCTGGTTATAGAAGGAGTGGTCCGATTTTAATCAAATTTGATACACTCATAGACAAAGACATAAGAAACGATATTCAGATGTTTCAAGGTTGCAGTTCTTACAATAGTGCAGAAAATTGATGATGTACATATATATATATATAAGGCAAGATGTTTGTGTGTGTGTCTGTTTATCTGCCTCTATGTCTGTATTTTTTCAGCCCTTTTATTTTAGTTTTTGCTTCGGGTTTGTCTCTAAGTAGGTATAATTGTAGTTCTTAGTCTCAGCCATGATACCATTTACTCAGACGACTTATTTAGCCTTCAACATTCAGTTTACGACGAAAAAACTTATTTGATATCGATACCAGGAAATCAAAATTTGACTTACATCCATTCATTTTTCTTTCAGTCTACGGTTTTGCTTTAACTGGAAACAACTATTGCTTTACGTATTGGACGAAAAATGAGAGCAAATGGAGCATATGTACCAAAACATATAAATGTTTCTCAGTATGTGATCCAAATTTGGGTGATGTTTTACAAAATGCTTTTGAGAATTCTGTATTTGACGGTATATGGAATCAGTTTAACGAAACGGTTTATAATACCAGTGCCTAAATGTTTGGATTAAGGAAACACAAACATCGGAACTGGTTTGGCAAAAGTAATGCAGCAATTAATGAACTACTAAAAAGGCAAAATTAAACTCATTAAAGGCTTCTATGCTGGACAATATCATCGAAAATGAGGAAAAAACTGGAAGCGGCCGAAATGTGGTTCTACAGAAGGATGCTACGGATATCGTGGACTGAGCATACAAGCAACGACGAAGTGTTAGAAAGAATGGCAACAAAAAGGAAATTGATGCTGAGCATCAGGAAGAGACAACTGAAGTTCCTGGGACATGCAATGAGGAAGGAGAGCCTGGAGAACCTGATACTGACTGGTCAGATAGAAGGAAGGAGAGACAGAGGAAGGCAGTGGATAACATATCTGCAGGGTCTGATCAGGTGGATGACGGAACGGGGGTTGCCAGGAGCAACAGGAGCAAACATACTAAGAGCCACAAGGGATAGGGAGACGTGGAGATCCATGATCGCCTACGTCCTGAAGGGACAGGGCACATAGAAGAAGAAGAAGAAGTGCAACTGACAAAGACTTAGAAAAAAATGGAAATTAATAAATACATACAGAGTGACATATTACTGAATCAGAGATATGAAACTTCAGTAAATTGTAAACATATTAAAGAATTAACCTTTACAATCCTGCTTGAATTATAAAACCTAAGGTTTGAATCTCCAGCAATTATGAAATTTTTACAGTATTACTCTTAGTATCTTAGTGCATTTTCTCACTTTTTCCTCTTTGTTAAGCCCAGACGTCGTGTGACCGACGTTTGTATATGCTTATACTTCTTAACTAAATTTGGAGTCTATTTCTCCTTGAACCGTCTTTAATAGTCTCTTTCCTCATGTTTCTTTATTTCTTTCTCTCTCATTTTCCTCTTTGCTTTTTATCTATTCTGTGTCCCTCTCTTTCCAATTTTTTATTTCTCCTTTTGTTTTCTCATCTTTCCTATCCTCTATACCTCGTACGAAAACATTTTGCCAATAAAAGGAAGTGAATTTTCATCAATTTTATTTTCAAAAATAACGTTTAACTACCTGATGAGACATTGTCTCTTCAATGTCTATACAAAATGTACAATTTTGTAGTAGATTGTAGTTTGTACATGGCCTAAAGTATAATTTATAATAAATATTCATTGCTCTATTTTTATATTGTTTTAAATTAATGTTTTGAACGTAGTAAATATTTTCTTTGTTACTTATTCATTTATATATATATATATGTGTGTGTGTGTGTGTGTGTGTGTGTGTGTGTGTGTGTGTGTATATATATATATATATATATATATATATATATATATACGAGTGGACCCGTGTCGTAAAAATGACAGTAAAATATTCATATTGATATGCCGTCTAAAATGACATTAACATATATATTGATGTACCTACATTTGAGCATCTTACATTATGAGGTTAAGGTCACAATTAGTTATATTCATGCTGAAGACACAATGATCGTACCTGGAAACCAACTGTCGTGTAAACAAAGCGCTTGGGAAATGGAACCCTCTTGGACCGTATGGTGTTGGTAGGCAAAACAGCAGCGAATTTTGTTTATTCCAGTGCAGACTACATTACTGATCACAAGCTTGTTCAAAGAAAATTTAAGTAGAGTATCCGAGAGAATAACAGGAATAATTGCGTGAGGACACATAAACAATCAATTGTATCAAGGCTTGCTAAATTAGAAATCCGGATCCAAATTTCTCAAATGCTTATTGTAGTTAATCTGGAGCATTCTCAGAAGGCATTCAGCGACGCAAATATACAAGGATGAGCTGAAAAGTTCATAGCCTAACTATGAAAGCCAGATTCTAGAGATGTGAAATACTTCAGACATTAATTTCAATGCTTCGTCTTAAAAACAGTATTGGTTATGTCAAACTGATATGTAACTGTTCAAAAAAGACTTCAAATGTAACTAGTAGTGACTTCGCTTAAAATTTGACTAAATGTGGCATCGTAGTGTAAGCAAAAACCTGCATCAAAAGGCTTTTAGTCATCAGATATTCCTGCTGATATGGTTGCTGCATTAAGGGATGACAGTCCATCGAATATCTGAATTTAAGAGGAAAAGGGAAGCTCTGAAGATAACACAATGTATGGACGTCTTACAACTGCTCCCAGCGAGGAAAATATTGATAATATTCACCACATGATGATGGATGACAAGCGATTGATTATAAATCAAATAGCCAATGCTAATATCATATCCTATGAGAGAATTGAGAATATTTATATTGATATACATCTAAACTTATTTATAAATAGAACTTTGTCTCTGTGTGTGTCTGTGTGTCTGTCTGTGTGTGTCTGTGCGTGTGTGTATCCGTTACCTATAGAATCCGAAACGGCTGAACCGATTTTCTTGAAAATTTACACAGTTGTACTATAAGCGTCTGCGAATGTTCTTAGCTAGGTTTTGTGTCGAGGTACCCCCGATAAATATCGAAAATCGATAATTGAAAAAATATAGAAGGAGTGGTCCGATTTTAATCAAATTTGATATACTCATAGACAAAGACATAAGAAACGATATTCAGAAGTTTCAAGGTTGCAGTTCTTACAATAGTGCAGAAAATCGATAATATATATAAAAAAAAGCTTTCATTACACCCCAGCAACGCCGGGTTATACTGCTAGTATATATATATATATATATATATATATATATATATATATATATATTGATTATAAATCAAATAGCCAATGCTATTATAATATTCTAAGAGAGAGTTTAGAATATTTATATTGATATACATTGATATATATATTTATATATATATTTATATTGATTATAAATCAAACGGTCAATGCTATTATCATATCCTAAGTAAGAATTGAGAATATTTAACACAATGAACTTTGCATGAGAAAGGTTTCTTCTTTGTAAATACCACGTGTTCTGACACCTGATTAAAAGCACGCCAAACTGATCACTTCACGGGAAAATCTAAGATTGTTTGAGGTACATTCAGCTGGTATCTTTGGATGTTTTTTTAACCCATGATAAGTGTTGAGCTCATCACTTTGAGCCAGGAGAAAACGCCCCTCTTCATTGCTCCAAAGAGGTTCATATGCAGGGGAGGTATTTGACTCAGTTTTTTTTACTGCAAAAGCACTGTGTGTATTGGTGTTGTGGTGGAATATCCTGTCCTACCCCGCAATGGGTATGGCCCGAGCCATAAAAGACCTCGACGGGAACAAACTGTAGTAGAGTGTTAGAGGAGGAAAGCGAGTGAGCGACTGACTATACTAGACTCTACGTCATCACATGGGAGTGACGGAAGCTTTCTTCTCACGACGGACGCATACGCCCTATACAAAGACAGTGCCTTCATAAGTGTTATTCGTGTACATGTATTTGGTTTGTTGTCCTAACGTATAATAAATCTCTGTTTATATATACTCAGTGTTAAGAGTATTTCTTACACTATTCTTTTCTCTGTTTATCCTCCCCCCCCCCCCCCCGGGATACAACAATTGGCTATCTTCAAAAGAGCTACACCATTAACAGAAAGTACTTTTGAGCCAGGAGAAGCAGACACTCCATGCCCCTCTTCATTGCTCCAAAGAGGTTCATATGCAGAGGAGGTATTTGACTCAGTTTTTTTTTTTACTGCAAAAGCACTGTGTTTATTGGCTATCTTCAAAAGAGCTACACCATTAATAAAAAGTACGATGCCAACTTGCTGAGACAGTTACGAAAGGCTATCAAGATCAAAGGCCCAGGAAAAATGACAAAAGCTCTCATCAGGTCAACGCTACAACACACAAGTCCTTGGATTTGATAGCTGTTATGTATTGCTGTGAGTTTGAACTGGCAAATTACTCTCCATATTCCACTGATTTGACATGTTCCCCAACGTGAAAAACAAATACTTGGCTTGGAACCTATTTCGTAGTGACTATGACGCCATATATGTCGTTGCTGACATTTTTACCAACGGGACAAACAGTAATGTCAATTTCAGTCAGTCAGTTAAGTAGCACATATTTTCGTAATAAAAATTTATCGTAAATAATCAGGCTGGTAGATATAAATATAAAAATACTGTTTAATTAAAAACAGAATATCTACTTAAATACGAGTATTGGTAAAAATAATGTTCAAAATAAGTCATTATATATATGTATATTAATGACAATAATAACAATGCTAATACTAATAAATGTTATATTTCAGTTCGTCTCGAAAAACCCACCGAGAACAAATTCAGAGGGGAAAAAGTGGAAGTAAAAAGAGAAACAAACTAAGTACTTCAAAATACTCGTCAGTCAGTTGAGTGCCACACGTGATACACGCTTGGGCGATCATGTCTCGAAAGAGACATGACTGACTGGGCAGAAGATTATCCTGCAGTAGGTTGCCATTGCTTTCTGCAGTAGACTGGTTGCCTGCCAAGGCTATAGAACCCAATCTGTCCTGTTATTTAACCCATAACTGGAAAAAAGAGTCGGATTAATACCTTTCCTAGAGCTTATTTGCGCGTAATTGAATGCAATGAATTCTACTGGAATTCGAACTCGGCTTCCCGATTTCTCGCTCCGAGCCGATATCCACTGCACCACAACGCACATTCAATGTCAATTTACTTGGAAATAAACAATGCACTTATAAATAAGAACAGGTGAAATTGATGCATGCAAGATTTCATCATTCTTTCATAGACAGCATATGAACTTTTCAGTCCACCCTCGTATTCTGTAGGAGTGGAGATTTTTGTTTTTGTTAATAGAGAGCACTATCACTGGTTTGATGAAAACGACAAGAGAAAATACAACTTTATCATTGAGTTGTAAACCACGTGAAAGAACCTTGCTTTAAAGGTTCCCAAAGAGAATAAATCACTTATCCAACCGGAGTGCCTTCGTTGAAATAATATTTCCAACGAAATCGAAAATGCTTCAATCTTCATAAATTCCGAAAACCCTGACAGTTTCTAACAAAGGCTTTTTAGTCCTCAGTCTTTATGCGTTGTCTCTCTGAAATTCGCTAATAGAAACTTCGCAATCACAGATCCTGAAGGTATCAAGAACCGTTGGAAAGACCACTTTTCTAATCTTTCCTATATCTTTTTTCATGTTAACAATTTGGTCATTGACAATTTTCTTCAGCATGAGGCACTTATCCTCATCCATCCTACTTCTACATTGCAAGGGGTAAAATATGCTAAAGGGGTAAAATATGCTAAAGCTTATAAACAGAGAAAAAGCACTTGAATTTGACAGCAAATTTAGAAAAGTTGCTTTATTTTGGTTGTAAGAATTGCCGTGATTATCTATAACTTCATCGCACATATCTGGGAAGGTAATCCTAAAAGCACAAGATTGGAATGCTGGAATTTTAATGCCATTATTCAAAGGGAAATTATTCAGGTCTTTGTAATAGCTATCATGATATTACTCTCCTTGAGTCAATAAGGTCTTGTGCGGCTTCTTTTCAACAGGTTTGTTGACGACACTTGTTGTCTAATAATTCTAAAGGCTTCAGATCAGAACGTAGTACCATCAATACGACCTTTTTTTTTCTGGGAGGCAAAAGAAAAGCACCGAGCAACTTGTACATCTATAGCATGTCTTTGTCGATCAAAATAAAGCTTTGATACGATTATCTATGGCTCTTTTGGAAAGTATTGGGGGAATCTAAGTTGTCCACCTAATTTTGTCCCGATGATCACTGAACTGTGTGTGATAAGGAGGCTCGTTTCACATTCAATGAAATTTCATTTGAAACTGATGACAACAAAGATACATTCCGACACCTACTCACTTTTCTATCTACCTCTCTGCACCATCTTGTGCTTTCAGTGACTGTCATGTCAAGGCGAAAATCAGGCAAGGTGTTTCACTAGAGAAGGTTTGACGCCATGTCCGAAATATAGGAATTTGTGTGTGAATTATTTTATGAAGATAATTTAGATTCTGTAGTTAACTCCAAATCTGACCTGCAACTTATAATTGATCGGTTTTCTGCACCATGCGATGCCTTTGGTCTTACCATAATCAAAAATGAAGGTGATTTATAGGCTTCCACCTGGCGTCTTTTGACATGAAATAAAGCTTCTGATGAAATGTAACAGATTGACACTTTTTCGTATCTAGGCAGCACCATATCAAGGAATGGATCATTCTGAAGTCCAAGTTCTTACATAGCACCTGTTTTTGCAGAACTTCTGGTGTAACAGTGTAGAATATAGAAAGCAGTGATCAAAAACATTAAAACAAAGAATAAAGAAACCGAATGAGATTGGAATCCAGACACGAAAATCCTTCTCCTCTAAAATATTCAAACTAAAAATTTAACTTTTCTCGTTCTTGCATCTTCAGTGCTTCCCTTCGGTACGTAATTAGAACTGTTCTTTGCATTTATATCTCCCTATCCGCCAACTTATTATAGTGATTTTCTAAGCGCAGCTTAGATGTGGCACAAGGCCGAATATATGTTACACTCAGTGAGGATAGAACTTACTACTCAATTTTAATGATTCTAGCCAGACAAGCATGCTAACTGTTACACCAGCTTGGGGTGCCCCATCCGCCAACTTATATATTCAGTCAGTTAAGTGCCATACGTGATACACGCTTTGGGCGATCATGTCTCAAAAGAGACTATAGAACCTAATCTGTCCTATTATTTAACGCATAACTGGAGGAAATAGACGGATTAATACTTTTCACAAGAGTATTTGTGCGTATGTGAATGCAAGGAATTCAAGTGGAATTCGAAATCGGCTCCCCGATTTCTCGTACCGAGCCGATATCCACTGCACCACAATGCACATCCAATCTATATATTATTTCATCAGTAAGAACTTTACTTTAGTAGGATGTAGTCCTTTTAGAGAACGAACACGTTGCACAGAATTTTTCCACTTTGCTACTCAATTACCAATGCACACTCATGCACACACTCACGCGCCCACACGAACACACGCATTCATATATATATATATATATATATAGAGAGAGAGAGAGAGAGAGAGAGAAAGAGAGAAAGAATAAAACTAAGCAAGAGCCAACAGACCTACCTAGGTGTCACCCTACGGCTCGTCAGGTTAAGTTGGCTCGAAGTCGACTTACCCTGACGAGCCGTAGGGTGAAACCTAGGTAGGTCTGTTGGCTCTTGCTTAGTTTTATTCTTTCTTTATTGCTCTACTATTATATTGAGCGCTTTAGTGTTAGGGTTCTCGTCTTGGGTTTTTTTCTTTCCTATGAGTATTGCGTTGTGGTGCATTGAATATCGGCTCGGAACGAGAAATCGGGGAGCCGAGTTCGAATTCCAGCTGAATTCATTGCATTCACTTATGCGCAAATACCCTTGGGAAAGGTATTAATCCGCCTATTCCTTCCAGTTATGGGTTAAATAACAGGACAGATTGGGTTCTATAGCCTTGGTCGGCAACCAGTCTACCGTAGAAAGCAATGGCAACCTACTGTGGGATAATATTCTGCCCAGTCAATCATGTCTCTTTCGAGACATGATCGCCAAAGCGTGTATCACGTATGGCACTCAACTGACTGACGAGTATTTTGAAGTACTTAGTTTGTTTCTCTTTTTACTTCCTCTTTTTCCCCTCCGAATTTGTTCTCGGTGGGTTTTTCGTATTAGCATTGTTATTATTGTTATTAATATATATATATATATATATATATATATATATATATATATAATGACTTGTTTTGAACATTATTTTTACCAATACTCGTATTTAAGTGGATATTCTGTTTTTAATTAAACAGTATTTTTATATTTATATCTACCGGCCTGATTATTTACGATAAATTTTTATTACGAAAATGTGTGCTACCCAGCAGGATACACATTTTCGTAATAAAAATTTATCGTAAAATAATCAGGCCGGTAGATACAAATATAAAAATACTGTTTAATTAAAAACAGAATATCTACTTAAATACGAGTATCGATAAAAATAATGTCCAAAATAAGTCATTACAAATTGTCGGTTGCTTATAACCAAGTTTCGTTAAAAATTCGTTAATTTCCGTAACATGTTTACATATATATATATGTGTGTGTATGTGTGTGTGTGTGTGTGTGTGTGTGTGTGTGTGTGTGTGTGTGTGTGTGTGTGTGTGTGTGTGTCTATACAACACTTATCTATGTCACGAGTTCATTACATAGAGATGTGAATTGCTCAGGCATTACTCTTCTTTTTGTAGCGGATTCTTTTAGCGTCTCAACCGAAATAAGATTTGACGTCATATTAAACTTGAAAAATAAAATTCAATATTCTTCATTAATAAATAGAAAGATGCTTGTTACGTTTATATATTTCGGAAGTATTGAACATTAGTAACAAAATATTTTTTTCTCTTTTAAAGTACTTAAATATTGCAGTCATAGTTTGACGGTTTGAATAAATGAGTGGGGCATCATAACGGTCTCATTATGAAATTTGGAAGTTGGCATGAACCTGCTCAGTTAAAATGACAAATTCTTTGCACTAAAACTATCAATGCTCTATCTAGCACTTTACAGAAAAAAAATCTGCGTTTCAAAATGTTATAGTGGAACATCCTGCCATCCCCGAGAATAGAATGCTCTACTTTATAAAAGACGGTAACGAGCGGTACGACGACGGGAAAGCTCTTAGGCATTCGCCTGACTTTTCTATGACACTGTCAGCACTCTGCCTTCGGGTAGAGGGCGCTCTCTGCTTCCGAGCAGCGTGCACAAACCCAGTCGTGCTTCCGCCGAAGGGTAGAACCACGACTGGGGAAAAATAGACAGAGATTTTTTGGCCCGGCTATATGGCCCGGAATACCCACTATAAAATGACCATGTGTCACATCTGGCCTTGCGTAGGATGGCTAGTAAATACGGGAAAGGTCCTAGGCATTCGCTTGACTGCTCTATGACACTGTCAGCTCTCTGCCTTCGGGTAGAGGGCGCTCTCTACTTCCGAGCAGAGAGCACAAACCCAGTCGTGCTTCCGCCGATGGGTAGAACCACGACTGGGGAAAAATAGACAGATATTTTTTGGCACGGCTATATGGCCGGGAATACCCACTATAAAATGACCATGTGTCACATCTGGCCTTGCGTGGGATGGCTCGTCAATACAGGAAAGGTCTTAGGCGAAGGCATTCACTATTCAATAGTCGATTACGCTCCAATCCGTGGCTTGCCTATATGTGTATTATTGTTAATTGTACCTTAGTACAATAAATCTGTATTTCTTATTTTTGGTGTGGAGTTCCATTCTGCAACTGACCATTTTACACTATATTCCTTTTCGGGATATATCACAAAAATATTTTATTAGTAAACTACTGAAAAATACACCAATCTGGCACATGTTGACCTATACGAGGCCGAGAGCCAAATGAAGAGTTATTATCTGACTCACTAACCTGGCGTTTGGAAACAAAAGAAAGAGGGTAGAGTTGTGCTGAAAATAAGTATCAGTGGTGGTGGTGGTGGTGGTGTTAGGGGTGTTATGTTATTTACTGAAATCCCCTTGGCTTGTCAACTGATCCGGAATGCTACTGTTCCTTCATAAGAACCGAATATCAATACTGAACGTAGTTTCTATGCAAAGCGCTGCTTATTATTTTAAAATGCAGCTAGGCTTTTTCCTATTTTTGGTCAGCACATGCGTAGATGCTTAATAGCTTTAGTAGTCTTGCAAAAGACCAGTAATAAAATGGTATCCAGTAATAATAATCATTGTACTATCAGTGATACAGTAATTCCTACGCGATGCACTTTTCATCTCTTTGCCTGTGTCTGTTACAATAATAAACGATAAAGGTTAAATAGTAGGAAGATCTTACTGCGCCCGATTATGGTGAAAATCAGCATTTAATACCTCAGTTTTTGACAATTATTAATTAACTTAGTACGGCTCTTATCAAAATGGAATTAAATTAAGAAAACTAATGTTGTGTCAATGTTTAAAGGTTGAAAAAGCCTGCATGATTTGAAAAGTAGTTTTTACCTTGGGTTAAAAAAAACAACAAGAAAATATGGAATTATCTAAACCACAAAGTAGGCTTCACAATCCGAAGATATTTATTACTCTTAGGTTAGTCTGACAAAAGACCAAATGGATAGAAATCAATGCAAGAAGTTTGAGTTAACGGTAAAGGTCTGTATGCATGAAAGAACAGCATTGAAAATCCTAACTTTTATTCAAGTTCTGAGAACGACTACTGACGCTTGCTAAGAAATGGTCAGTTACCACAGCCACGAGGTATGTCTCATGTTTTGGACAACCGTTAATAGGATCATTTTAAAATCCACCTCACACCAAGACTAGTTTCGGGGTTAGAATATCAAATTGATCTCCTTCATCATTTTATTCAAACCGGCAATCTTCCTTTGCTTGTTAATAGGATAGCGAATTGTCATCTATTATCTAGTTACATCGGAACTCCTCTTCAAAGTACAACCCTGAGTATGACCGTATTTTTAAAGGAATACCTACAAGATTTAATAGGACATATTTACTAACAATTCATGCCATATAAATGCATTTATAATAACTAAATACTAATTTTAATTAACAAAATAAATTAATTTCTATGTTTGTCCGCATTTTAACTTTTTTTTCTATGTAAAGATAGCTTACAGTTAAACATCAACTGATTTGGAGTGGTTGATGATCTCAGGAGGATGGGGTGGTGATCTCAGGAGGAGGGGTGGTGATCTCAGGAGGAGGAGGGGGTGGTAATCTCAGGAGGAGGGGGTGGTGATCTCAGGGGGAGGGGGTGGTGATCTCAGGAGGAGGGGGTGGTGATCCGATATTTTAAATATATTTTCTCACATTTTTTTTCGTTATTCTCCCTGCCACAAAATTTGCTTTTAAGCTATTTTTTGAAAACTACGGAAAAAAGTTATTTCTTAATTATTAATACTGGTTTCTAAGATAGACGTTATTTAGTTTTAGTCTGGAGTCCCGATTAACGCTTCAAAGTCCCCACGGAGTGTGGCTTTTAAGCTAGTATTTATATGTATATATGTATAACTTTTGTCAGATTAAGTTTATATTAGTAAAGAAGAAGAATACTTTTAGGATCACTTTATTTAAGATACTGTTGCATATTTAACACAAATTTCAAATGATAACCAAAGAACTGTTCTAGCACTACACAGTTAACAGATTTGAAAGGAAGATGGCGAAAAGCACAATCGATCGCCTGAAAGGACATGACAAAAATTCAGATATATGAGATCCGGTAATAAAAGACCATTGGCAGTGAACGTTTAATCATTCGCCACTATTACGCAGGAGTTTACAGGGAGTGAAAGCGAGAGAAAAGATTGAATATAGGGAGGACTAAAAAAATGATAAAAGATGAACTGATTTTAAGAAGATTGCGACTGACGTTGCATTTAAATTTTTGAAGAATGCAGTTATCAGGGAAGCAAGTAAACGGAAGGGAGTTCCACAGGCGGGAAGTACGAGAAAATAAACTGTTGGAGTGGAAGTGGCGGTTGCATTTAGCTATACCAATAGAAATAGATGGGACCTATATGCCAAACTAGTATCATGTTTACATTCATGTAGTTGAGTTAAACAGAGCTTTACAGTAACTTGACAATGTTTTGTGTATCTTACCGCCAGTGTCCAAATGTTATATTTCAAGTCAAGCACTCCGTTAAGTGATAGACACTATATGAACTTACTTTATATTATTTATATTGTAAATGAATTTATTTATATTGTAAATGAAAATTATTATTTATATTAAAATTTATTTATATTGTATAAAATATAAAAATACATTTACAATATAATATTTATTTATATTGTAAATGAATTATTATTTATATTAAAATTATTATTTATTAAAATTTATTTATATTGTATAAAATATAAAAATACATTTACAATATAATATTTATTTATATTGTAAATGAATTATTATTTATATTAAAATTATTATTTATTAAAATTTATTTATATTGTATAAAATATAAAAATACATTTACAATATAAAATTTATTTATATTGTAAATGAATTTATTTATATTGTAAATGAAAATTATCATTTATATTAAAATTTATTTATATCGTAAATGAAAATTATCATTTATATTACAATTTATTTATATTGTAAATGAAAATTATTATTTATATTAAAATTTATTTATATTGCATAAAATATAAAAATACATTTAGAATATAAAATTTATATTGTAAATGAATTTATTTATATTGTAAATGAAAATTATCATTTATATTAAAATTTATTTATATCGTAAATGAAAATTATCATTTATATTACAATTTATTTATATTGTAAATGAAAATTATTATTTATATTAAAATTTATTTATATTGCATAAAATATAAAAATACATTTAGAATATAAAATTTATATTGTAAATGAATTTATTTATATATTGTAAATGAAAATAAAATGGTTCTTTTGTTAATATTGCACAATAACAATAACATCAAATGAATTGATAAATATTTAATAATTACCTATATTGATAAATATTTAATAATTACCTATATTGATAAATATTTAATAATTACCTATATTGATAAATATTTAATAATTACCTATATTGATAAATATTTAATAATTACCTATATTGATAAATATTTAATAATTACCTATATTGATAAATATTTAATAATTACCTATATTGCAGAAAGAATGAAGAAAACTTAAGGTGATTCGAACGAGTTCATCTTTGCTTATTTGCCTTGTAAAATTTTGCAAAGTAATAATAACAAAAGAATCATTCTATTTTCATTTGGCAATAAATACTAAAAATACTAATAATTATGGTCGGTAGTGTATATTCTCAATAAAACTGTCATGTTTCAGTTTTTATAAAGAATCTTAGTGAAATGTATCATTAGATTTTACATTCTGAAAATAATATCTTTACAGTTTTTCCACTCATACCGGCTCTAATTTACGCTGGCATTCGAGGGACCATGTATAATGACAGGTATGTTTTCGATTTTATCACTTTCTTAAAAATTATCTTTGTTTATATCATCGGAACTGTAAGAAGTCCAAACGACATTTTTTAATAGCTAATTTATATACAAATCAACCATCCGTCTTTGCATGGAATACTGCTGATAAATGGTCAGGCGCACCCGCTGTTCATCTCAGTGTGCTTGACAGGCTCCAAAGGAGAATCAGTAATATGATAGGTACCGACTTGGCTGCTCGACTTCAGCCACTTTCTCACCGACGGGATGTGGCTTCCCTCTGTCTGTTCTATAAATATTTTCATGGCTTCTGCTCCAACGAACTTAAGTCACTGGTGCACCTGCAACAAGTGTTTACTCGTGCAACCAGACTGGCAACTGGGTTCCATCCATTCACAGTTAGATCAACCAAATGCTGACGACAGTTCTACTCCATCAGCTTCTTTTTTCGCACTTCCAACCTGTGGAACTCGCTTCCATATTCTTGCTTTCCTGACGGCTACAACCTCCAGGAATTTAAATGCAAAGTCAATACCCATCTCTTAACCACTTGACTCTAGTTCTTTCTACACCACCTTTTATATATTTTCCTTTCTCTCCACCTCTGCAACTGTCATCACACCTGTACTTCCTGCCTGCGGAACTTGCTTCTATATTCTAGCTTTCCTGATGACTACAACCTCCAGGAATTTAAATGCAATGTCAATATTCATCTCTTAACCACTTGACTCTAGTTTTTTCTACACCACCCTGTATATCGTTTACTTTCTCTCGATCTTTGCAATTGTCATCACACCTGTATTCCTATCCTTAACTGGTTCGTCTTTCTCTTTACTCTCGTCCTGTCTAATGTTTTGCTCCTATGTAGCCACTGCACATCAGTGGCGTTACCGCCTTGCTCGGAGTGATACGATTGAAAAAAAATTATGCTTAATTTATCTACTGGTCAGTGATGTCTGGACTGTAACTATAATTCTTTACTTGAATTTTGTTTCATTCATCTAACTACAGAAAGTAATATGTATATTTATTAATGGCCATATAAAGAGCAAATAGTAATGCTTATATATCTAACATGTTTCGCTTTAATTAAAACTTCATCAGAAATTTATCTCCATATCTCAATATCTGATAAAGCTTTGATAAAAGCAAAACATGTTAAATTTATAAACCTTTATTATTTATTCCTTTATCTTATCATTCTGCCAAATTCCAATCGATATTTGATCTGCATTTGATCCCAGTTCATATTCATCAATATATACACACATGTATATTTACATGCTTCGCTGTATGTCTAACTTCTGCCTTAGGCATTAAAGAGATCATCGTTTACTAAACTAATTTATAAATAGAAATTATGTTTTACTCACGATCATACAACAACGATAAATCCATGCTTTTTTTTTTTAATCATATCACCCCAAGCAAGGCAGTCCACCGCCACTATAGTGCAGAGGGTTACATAGAGCGATTGGGTATAGGAAATGTCAGAGGGAGGGTGATAGACGAGTTAGGAGGTACATAGGGAGAGTGTTAGAGAGAATGAGTGCGAGTTAGTGAGTTAGGAGGTGTCTATTGACCTTACATTTAAACTCCTGGAGATTGTAGCTGTCGGGGAAGCAAGTTTGTGGAAGGGAATTCCACAGGCGGGAAGTGCGAGAAAAGAAGCTGTTGGAAGTTAAATATTACTTTCGGTAATGATAATGAAGTGAGGTAACGTCATAAATTCGGTACGTGAATAATAATAATAATAATAATAATAATAATAATAATAATAATAACTGGACTCTAAACGACATCAGGCGAATGGATGCTAAAACAAGAAAGCTTCTTTCTAAGCATAAGATGCATCATCCAAAGGCTGATGTAGACCGTCTATACATACCCCGTAAAGAAGGTGGAAGAGGATTTATTCAGCTGGAACTGTCATACAAGACAACAACTATTGGCTTACTAACATACATAGAAACAACAAAGGATTGGATGATACAATTAGTAAGGCAACATGAAGAAAGAAAGAAAAAATATTCAATAATAAAAGAAGGCAGTAAATTCAAACAAGATTTACAGTTAGTAGATTCTGTAGAAAAGCAGAACGGAAGCCAAGAGCCGACTATTGCGGCAAAGAATATGAAAATGAAAGCCAAAGATAAAGCTCTTGAACAGTTGAAACAGCGCTGGCAAGACAAACCTCTGCATGGCCAATATCCAGTACGTGCCAATAAATCCAATGTTGACAAAGTTAATACTCATCGATGGTTACGAGCATCTGGATTAAAGTCCGAAACTGAAGGCTTTATTCTTGCAGCACAAGACCAAAGTCTTTTCACGAGAAACTTTCAGGCAAATATTATGCATAACAATATGGATCCAAAATGCAGGTTTTGTGATAAACACCAAGAAACAATAGACCACCTAATCTCAGGCTGTTCTGTGCTTGCCCCAAATGAATATAAAAATCGCCACGATAGAGTTGGACAATATTTACATTGGGCAATATGCAAACATTATGGAAAAGCTGTAAACAAACACTAGTATGAACATCACCCAGCACCGGTTACAGAAATAGAAGATGTAACCATTCTATGGGATTACACCATCTACACAGACAGAAAAATTGAAGCAAACAGGCCAGACATTATTGTTAAAAACCAGAAGGAGAAAACTTGTCTATTAATTGATATGGCTTGTCCAGCGGATTGTAACATAGCAATCAAGGAATTTGAAAAACTGTCAAAATATAAAGACCTTGAAATTGAAAAGGAAAAAATGTGGAAATTGAAAACAAGAGTTGTGCCAGTGATAGTAGGTGCACTTGGAATGATAAAAAATGGAACAAAACAACACATTGAAAGAATCCCTGGAAACCCCAGCTTAAGAGATATACAAAAAATTGTCTTATTAAGTACAGCCCACACACTAAGGAAAACTTTATCTATGTAATGCTAGAGATGATAGGGAAGATAGAAAAACATGAAATGGAGTCATAACAACACGCCACGACCTGCCTTAGGTCTCCCCGCAGACTTGGTTGGTAGTGAGACCAAAGCAGAAATCGAAATATGATGAAAAAAATGACATAATAATGATAATCGCAGTCAAAAACCTGCACTACAAAGAGCAGACGAATAAACTGAAACCAAGGAAATACAAAAATTAGAGCTCAAAATACAAAACCTTTATACACTTTATGTGGAAATTGAAAACAAATATATTACCAGTGATAGTTGGTGCACTTGGAATGATAAAAAATGGAACAAAACAACACATTGAAAGAATCCCTGGAAACCCCAGCTTAAGAGATATACAAAAAATTTTCTTGTTAAGTACAGCCCACACACAAACTAAGGATAACTTTGTCTATGTAACGCTGGGGATGCTTGGGAGATATGAAAAACATGAAATGGAGCCATAACAACACACCACAACTTGCCTTAGGTCTTCCTGCAGACTTGGTAGGTAGTGCAACCATAGCAAAAATTGAATTATAATGAAAAATGACATAATAATCAAATACAAGAAATACGAAGCTCCTTAGATGTAATAATGACTCAAGACGACAAATACCTTGAATCTCTCACCACTGCAAAAAAGAAAATTAAGCTATTAGTGAAAACTGCTTATATGAAGAGTCTTGAATCAAAATGAAGATCTCAAACCTTGTCTGAAAAGTACCCAAAGCGTCTGGATGAATCAGACATCAATGTTCATCCAACCTATGGCTCACAAGTAGTGGTCTTAAGAAGGAGATATAAGACCTTATTCTGGCATCATTAGGCCAATGTCATCCAACATAACTAAAATCAACAAAGATGGTTCAAATGCTGCAAGTCGCTTATACCATCAATTTGGTAAAACTGTTGATCATATTATATCAGGGTGCCAAGTCTTGTTGAGAAAGAATACAATATTAGATATGACAGGCTAGGATAATATATTCATTGACATGTCTATTGGTATGTAATTCTCACATACATTGCTCAAACACCACGGGAATAATGTCACAAAGGTAATGGAATTACTATACTTTGAAAGTTCCCAAAACACAGACAGGAAAATTGATGCAAAGTGACCAAATAAAATAATAAAAGATCTCAAAAAAGAAACTGGCATCCAGTTGATATGACTTGTTGACAGGATTCCAGTGCTTCTAAAAAGGAATTTCAAAACTGTCAAATTATAAGGACCTGCAAATCGAAAATATGGAAACAGAGCTACAAAAGATTACTTTGTGCGAAAATTTACATATAATTTAAAATCACTATCTAAATGAAATATCACAGATGTGCATAAATAACTCTCCTGGGTCACTCTTTTTACCCATAGACTCCGAACGGAAGCTGGTAATTAGGACATTCAAATAATTTTCGGACAAGATTATAACAATAATAATAATATCAATAAAATATGTTACTTCCGTTTGGAAGTAGTCAGCTATACAAAATCATCGTGTACAATGAAAAGTCAGGTGTAGCAAATCTACGACGCAATATAGTCGATCGATAGCGAGCATGTGATGCCCTGCCTCAGCTAAGCATAGACAGGCGCCTTTGAGTTTTGGTAGACAAACAATCTAGAGATGGTGCCTCAATAAAAAAACAGTTTTTTATGGAACCTTGATCATGAAATATTCATGTCGAAATAGTAAGTTATCATAAGTCATATTTGTTATAGTACCAACCTACGAGGAATGTACTCTTCCTTTTGTTATATATAGTTACCTGAGTGACTTCCGGAGGGGCAGTTAACGAGAGCAGATTGTCAAACTCTCTGCCTTTGTGCAGAGAGTATAAACCCAGTCGAGGCTCCGTCGAAGGACAGAGTCTCTCTGGGGAAAATGTGGCCCGGATAACACACATTAAAAAAGCCTTGTGTCACATTTTGTCTTAGTGGGAAGGCAACGAAATACCACAGTTAAGGAGTTAACTGCCTTACGCATTGTCGAACCCTCTGCCTTCGGGCGGAGAGTAAAAACCCTTTCGAGGCTGAACCGAAAGGTAGAGTCTCATCTGGGGGAAATTAAACAGAAATTTTTTGCCCGGGCCATATGGCCCGGATTACCCACATTAAAACAACCTTGTGCCACATTTTGTCTTAAGTTGGAAGGCAATTAAATAGTGCATTTAACGAGAGCAGTTAACGAAGGCAACTGACGACGGAACTAGTCAGGCAATAAACAGCGTAATAATACCTTCGGACTTACTTATTTCTCTACTACTTATTATTAACATTTCCTTTATCGTCTCTCTTAGTTTTGTTTACTTTGATTTGATAGTTTCATCAACTGCCTTCGTTAAGTCAGCGTAATAATACCTTCAGGCAATAAGCAGCGTAATAATACCTTCGGACTTACTTATTTCTCTACTACTTATTATTAACATTTCCTTTATCGTCTCTCTTAGTTTTGTTTACTTTGATTTGATAGTTTCATCAACTGCCTTCGTTAAGTCAGCGTAATAATACCTTCAGGCAATAAGCAGCGTAATAATACCTTCGGACTTACTTATTTCTCTACTACTTATTATTAACATTTCCTTTATCGTCTCTCTTAGTTTTGTTTACTTTGATTTGATAGTTTCATCAACTGCCTTCGTTAAGTCAGCGTAATAATACCTTCAGGCAATAAGCAGCGTAATAATACCTTCGGACTTACTTATTTCTCTACTACTTATTATTAACATTTCCTTTATCGTCTCTCTTAGTTTTGTTTACTTTGATTTGATAGTTTCATCAACTGCCTTCGTTAAGTCAGCGTAATAATACCTTCAGGCAATAAGCAGCGTAATAATACCTTCGGACTTACTTATTTCTCTACTACTTATTATTAACATTTCCTTTATCGTCTCTCTTAGTTTTGTTTACTTTGATTTGATAGTTTCATCAACTGCCTTCGTTAAGTCAGCGTAATAATACCTTCAGGCAATAAGCAGCGTAATAATACCTTCGGACTTACTTATTTCTCTACTACTTATTATTAACATTTCCTTTATCGTCTCTCTTAGTTTTGTTTACTTTGATTTGATAGTTTCATCAACTGCCTTCGTTAAGTCAGCGTAATAATACCTTCAGGCAATAAGCAGCGTAATAATACCTTCGGACTTACTTATTTCTCTACTACTTATTATTAACATTTCCTTTATCGTCTCTCTTAGTTTTGTTTACTTTGATTTGATAGTTTCATCAACTGCCTTCGTTAAGTCAGCGTAATAATACCTTCAGGCAATAAGCAGCGTAATAATACCTTCGGACTTACTTATTTCTCTATTACTTATTATTAACACCTCTTTTGACTATCTTGTTCCTTGTTATAGTAATACACTGGTTTGAACCTACCTTCTTACTTCCGGCACAAACCGGTCACTACAACTTTGCAGCGAAGTTTCGTTACAGCTACACAACAAATTAGCGACGAATATCTACAACAATATCTTATCAGATATCGCCCGGGTCAATAAGAGCCACAATCCTTAGAGGCGAATCAGCAGTTCATATATTCCCAACAATATGGGGACGTGGTCTCCCACAACATCTTATATCCATCTGATCTTTTAAGCTAATCCATCTCTTAGATAAAGAAAGTTGGTGCAAAAATAAAAATTCTTCTCAAAATGCATCATACGCATCACCTAATAACAGACATTGATTGATTGTACCCTTGAAAAATAGAATATGGTCGGAAATTAAAGAAGTGAGTGCATCTTAAGACTCGTTATGATACACGAATGGATTAAAAAACTGCCAAAAATATCTGTCACAAAAGACTTTATTTTCTGGGAACGCAGTTAACCAAAGCAAAAGCCGAAGGACATTCATCCCCAACTGAAAAGGCAAATAAAAATGCATCAAGATTGCATTGAACATACCTAGATCAAACATTTACCTATCAGTAGTTGTAAAAGCTTCCCAAATTGACGCAAAGAGACTAGATAGAATTATAAAAGATCTCAAAAAAGAAACTGCCAACCAGTTGATATGACTTGTTAACAGGATTCCAGTGCTTCTGAAAAGGAATTTCAAAACTGTCAAATTATAAGGACCTGCAAATCGAAAATGTGGAAACGGAGCTACAAAAGATTTTTACCCATAGACTCCGGACGGAAGCTGGTAATTAGGACATTCAAATAATTCTCGGGCAAGATTATAACAATAAAAATAATATCAATAAAATATGTTACTTCCGCTTGGAAGTAGTCAGCTATACAAAATCATTGTGTACAATGAAAAGTCAGATGTAGGAAATCTACGATGCAATATAGACAGGCATCCCTAATTGATATGGCAAATAAAAATGCAGCAAAATTCCATTGCAGATACCTTGATCAAACCTATCAGTAGTTGTAAAAGCTTCCCACACTTTTGTTTTTTCAGTGTAATCATTTTTACTTTATATTTCTATAAATACTTTCACGGCTTCTGCTCCGATGAACTTAGATCACTAGTGCCCCCTAAATACGAATTTGAACGAGATACTAGATTAGCAACTAGATCCCACCCTTTTACAGTGAAACCGATAAAATGCAGCCGTAACTTCTACTCCAACAGTTTCTTTCCTCGCACTTCCCAACTGTGGAATTCTCTTCCAAACGATTGCTTCCCCGACGGCTACAATCTCCAGGAGTTTAAATGTAAGGACAATAGACATCTCCTAACACACTAACCTGCTTCCATTCTATCAAACACTCTTCCCATCTGCCCAACCCTCATCC
Source organism: Ascarosepion bandense (assembly GCA_037127315.1). NCBI lineage: Eukaryota > Metazoa > Mollusca > Cephalopoda > Sepiida > Sepiidae > Ascarosepion > Ascarosepion bandense. The sequence continues at coordinate 357,912 of JBBBDQ010000635.1, forward strand.
TCGCTATCCTTACTCATCTGTCACCTTCCTCCTGACATTCCCTATGTCTAACCACTCCTTCTCTTTACTTTCCCCTATGCAGCCCCATGCGCAATAGTGGCAGTGGAATGCCTTGCTTGGGGTGAGATGATTAAAAAATATATATATTTTTACTTTATATTTAACTTTTCGAAAAAGATTACAACTGAAATTTTGCAATTACCTAATATAATGCAATTGATTTGTTACTGTTTTTACTACAGAAATGCAGTGAGGATTATTTTAATTATCGAATGAGTACTGAACAGTTCTCGTCTTGAACAAGAACGAGCTACAACTATGAAATATATACGCTATTCCACATATACCCACCGTAACTCATCACACACTTGACTCATTCCAAGATTTAAATGAGGTTTCTTTATTACTCCCAATATAGATTTTTAATGTTTTGACATGAAAATACTGATTTCGATAAATAAATCGGGCTTATGACTTTTCAGCATCCGCAATGAACATAATGTCAAATTTTATTACGCAATTCAATGATTTCAAAATAAAATTGGTATTGGCCAACCAATGTTAGTAAGATCTTCTGGATATACTTTTATTTCTAGCTCAATACGACGTCTGACTTTCAGATTAAATATATCTCCTTTTGGTAAATATTAATAATAACTGGTTTTTGGAGTATCAAGTTTTCTTATACAAAATGAGACATGTTTTTATATATAAATACAAAAGGCTACATATATATGGTCAGCACAATATTTTATATATCTTTATAAAACTGATTTTATTATTTTATCTGTTAATATGGACTCATTGAAATAATATAACCTTCAAAAGTTTTTAACAATACATTTTGCTAACTATTCTGCTGTTTTAATTTTAAACATGATCTTTAGTAGTCTTTTAACCCTCTAGGGCCATTCGTATCATATTTGATACAGTATTTCCCTATAAGGAAACATTTGGTATTTCCCTATAAGGAAACATTTGGTATTCATTGACTGAGCAGTCAGTACTGCTTTCATTTGAAATTTATAAAATATTTCTCTTAAAAAATTTTTCAGGAAAATATTTCTTTCAAGGCTTGTTTTCATACTGTATCAAATATGATACGAATGGCCCTAGAGGGTTAAAACACTTTCATTGAATATTGTTTTCCATTCATTTATATGTCTCTTTTAATAGTGAACAATAGGTTTTCTATTGGAATGGGAATACTCAATTAATTTGGTGTCTTTGAACTCTTTCGTGAGAATTTAGAAAGATATATTCCAGTACATTCTATAAGCTTTACAAAATCTGACGGAACATTGTCTTCCTTAAATATGTTCTTTAGCTGAAGGTCTCTAGTTTGTACCCTGTCTGCGTTTATTTTTAAGGAATCATCAACTTCGAAGAGAACTATAAATATATGTCCTAAACATTACTTTTTTCATGTCTTCTAATCCGTGTTTGTTTACAATAAAATAAACAAACCATTAGCTGTATAATAAAATCACACACAATTTCACTCAAAGACAAAAAGCTAAACTAAAATTCACTTGGTATATTTAAATATATAAGTATATCGTTAAAACATAACCAACATCGGTTGGTTCATACTAATTTTATTGTATTAATTTATTTTATTGTAAGAATGTTATTGTATTATTTTACTGTATTATATTATTTTATTGCATTATTTTATTTTATTGTAAAGATCATGATTTGCACAATAAAATCTGATATATAGGTATAATTATATCTGCATGAAGTCTGTCCTAAACGTTTTTAGCTATGATAATATCTAGAACTGGCTACGAGGTCTTGATCTAATTGAAAATTAATCAAAATGAACCTTACTGCGCAAGCATGAATAGCTACCTTCCCAATATTCAGTAAACAGTGAGACGCCAATTATATTAGGATCGATGCATTCACAATTAATGACCGGGTGAGTATATCCTTCGCGCCTCAAGCAAGGATTTGTTGAATGCGTGAATGACACATCAAGCCCATCTTATGTAATTCTATATTCGTCATTTAAAATGAATGTTAAGAAATCGGCTTTTATGTCCTTATTTGTACAATTTATGTCGTCTCACTTAGTTTTGTTTACTTGATTTGATAGTTTCATCATTTTTTTACGTCTTTAGCTGGTGTGCTTAATATTCTCCATTTTTCGTTCTATTTAATTTTACGTTTGTTTAAACATTTCTTCTTGGTCATTCGATTTTTCTTATTATGGTCTACGTTTTTTTCTTTTTCAAATTTCTTTTTATGACATTGAAAATAAATTGGTTTTCTATTTCTTATCTTGTCAAGGTTTTTAATTACTTTTTTTTTAAATTGTACTTTCTGTTAAACTTTTTACTGATGAACATTTCTGCGTTCCCATCACTCAGTAACTTAGAAATATATTGCTTTTCTTTTAGGGTTATTGATTTAAATAACTGAAATGAAAAATATATATCCATAACTAAAAAATTGTGCAATTCATTTACAATATAATATACAAACCATGAGTTTTATAATAAAATCACACACAATTTCTCTCAAAGACGGAAATCTAAATTAAATTTCAGGTGGTATATTAAATATATAAGTATATCCTTAAAGCATAACCAACATCGGTTGATTCATACAAATTTTATTGTAAAAATCATGATTTGCACAATAAAATCTGATATGTAGATATAAATATTTCTGCACGAAGTCTGTCCTAAACGTTTTTAGCTATGATAATATTTAGAACTGGTTACGAGGTCTTGATCTAATTGAAAATTAATCAAAATGAACTTTACTGCGCAAGCATGAATAGCTACCTTCCCAATATTCAGTAAACAGTGAGACGCCAATTATATTAGGATCGATACATTCACAATTAATGACCGAGTGAGTATATCTTTCAAGGCTCAAGGAAGGATTCATTGAAACGACCAAAAAACAGTGAATAATAAAAATTAAACTTTTCCTTACACCTAATGGTGTGTAGGGCAGGGTTGTTGCCGTTTCCGTCACAAACTGTTTTTTTTTATGGGGCAGGGTTGTTAGCTCTGCGCCTAACCCCCAAACATGGAGGAAGGTGATTTTCTAAGCGTAGCTTAGACGTAACACACGACCGAAAGTAAGGGGTACCCAGTGAGGATCAAACTCACTGCTCAATTATAATGTTTCTAGCGAGACGAGTTTGCTAACCATTATTACACCACGCTGGGGTGCCGAAAAAATGTAAAGCCCTGTGTTCAAATTTGCTCACAACGAGTTTTGGCTTTTTTACAAAGCTAAAACTGCCGTTGAATCGCTGTGGATAAGACTGAGAACGCGACGATGCAGTTGATGGCGATCCCGAAAGAAACCTTTTAAAACTATTTTGAAAAATTAAAGGGTCACTGGGAAAAATATCAGAAGTCACAAGTAAAAATGCTATAATTAGATTATGCGGTTGGATATTTTCTGGACAAACATGGCATTCATTGAACTTTGTCTGTCGATAGGAATGCATTGCTTCTTCGTCTTTAATCGATCTGACATTTTTTCAAGAAACGACGGTTACTTGTTTATATCTCATTTCCAAATAATGTAGCACTTTGTATCGAATTACATATTACGAATGGCCTTGACCAATAGGTACGAGTGAAATTAGGGTTTTTCTGGGGATATTACAAAGAAGGGAATATCATTTACCCAGTTGGGATTTGAAATCTGTTCTCCATTTCCACCTTTATTTGCTATTAACCATTAAGACAATCAGCCATTTTTTCTAGTGTAATTAACATTTTTTTAAATCATTTCACTCCATGCAAGCGAGAATACCACAAGTAGGTAAGGTGTTACAGAGATTGAAAATGAAAGAAAAGATCAAGTATAGGGGAATTGAGGAAAAGATGAATGGCATTCAAGAAGACAAAAGTTGGCGATTGATGTTGCAGTTAAATTTTTGAAGACTGTAGTTATCAGGGAAGCAAGAAAATGGAAAGGAATTTCATAGGTGAAATGTGCGAGAAAAGAAACTGTTGGAATAGAAGTGATGGTTCAACAATAATTCAACAATAAAATGGTGGGACCTGGTAGCCAATCTAATCGCTCTATTATATATGATCTCTAAGGATTGTGTTTAATATAACAATATTTGTTTATATATCAACTTTAGTCCTCGTTAACTTTATTAATATCTGTTCTTTTCACTTACTTTGGAGTGCAGAACAAATCATAGTTGATTCTGCATCTTATAGAAGGTTCTTAATTAAAACTGACCAGAAATACTGATCATTTGCTTGATACAGGCTGTCTTTATTGATCATGAATATTCATCGATTCCTACATATTTTCTCCTATAATAATACTGCGATTCAAATTATAAACAAGATGACTCTTTTCCATCCTATCCAAAAACTGCTGATTAGAATTTAACGAAATTATCAGAATTGCATTCACTTATGCGCAAGCACCCTTGGGAAAGGTATTAATCCGTTTCTTTCCTCCAGTTATGGGCTAAATAACAGGACAGATTGGGTTCTATAGCCTTGGTCGGCAACCAGTCTACCGCAGAAAGTAATGGCAACATACTGCGGGATAATTTTCTGCCCAGTCTGTCATGTATCGAAAGCTTATATCACGTATGGCACTTAACTGACTGACTGAGTGATCAGAAAATAATGACAACATGAATATACAGAGACTCGGTTAAAAACTGTAAGATTCTAGAAAAAGGAACAGAAGTTACAATCATTTACCTAATTTACTTACATTATTAGTATGTTGAATTATTATCGAGGTGTAATAAAAAATAATACTTTAATTGCATCCTTTACAGATTTTTATGGATACATACATTTGTTTTTAATCATATCACCCCGAGCAAGGCGGTAACGCCACTGATGTGCAGGGGGCTACGTAAGAGAGAAAAGATTTGGAAAAGAGAAAAAGCCGGAAACCACATCCTAAGCAGGGAACAAGAGATGAGCCTCTACACCTGTACAATACCCGTGGGTGGAGTGGGAATCGGGCGATAGTTTAGTCTATCTACTCCAATTGAAAAAAAAAAGAAGAAAAGTAAAAAGATTGGAAAAGAGAAAACCGGAAACCACATCCTAAACAGGGAACAAGGGATGAGCCTCTACACTTGTACAATAGATGTTGGTGGAGTGTGAACCGGGCGATAATTTAGTCTATCTACTCCAATTGAAAAAAAAAAAGAAAAGTGAAAAGATTGGAAAAGAGAAAGTCGGAAACCACATCCTAAACAGGGAACAAAGGACGTAATTAAGTCGAAATAAAAAAAAGTAAACAGGGTAAAAAAAAAAAAAAAAAAAAAAAAGGATAGTGCATTTGGTTAATATGAGATATATGATCTTTTTTATGACTTGAAAAAGGCGCTGGTCCATCGATTATATCAATTTCTAGATCTCCTTTGATGCAAATTCACGTGATACGTTAATTATTTCCTGTCGCAAGTCATCCTTGCTTCTAAATTGGCGTCCAGTCTCATAAACACTTCGCTTCAAAATGCTCTATAAGTTTTCAATTGGGTTTAAGTCTCGAGAAGTAACCGGCCAGTTCCTCTTCCGAGGTCCACAGAAGCCTAATTTCTGCAGGTATTCCGGTCTTTTATGAGCTGAATGCGAAAGAGCATTATCTTGCATAAATACGGTAGTTCTCCTGAAGGTGATTCTTTGCATTTTTTATCCAATATTCCAGGTGCTCTTTGAGGAAGTCTTTACAAGCATCTGCCGATATTTTTGTACCACCAGGCACTCTCCACGAACTAACCATAATACCTCCAATAATACCAGTCCACATCATACCTCCTCCCCTCCTTGTTGGCGTGTCATGGGTTGATGACGATCTTGTGCATTTACGACCCTTTCCTTCAACCATCAGACACATTAAGTGTTGCACGACTTTCATCTGTGAACAGAACTTTCGAGAAACCAACCCTCATGTTCTCCTTTGCTCATTTCAAACGTATTTCATGTGTATGTGTCAATCGAGTCTTTGTCACTGGTATCACTGATGTCCCGATTTTTTTCAGGGTACGATAGAGAGTATTTCTGGTCACTGTTCCTTTTCAAATGTTCTTGATAAGTAATCCACTAGTAAGGCCTTGGTTATTTACAGCTTCATATTTTGTTGATGACAGAGAAAATCGGTAAACAACCCTCGAGTGACACTTATCGGCAACACATATTTTCACAGTTTGGTGATATCTTCCAATTATTTTCGATATTTACAATGTAGATTTACCGTTGGAAAGTTCAAATATTATACTATCTTTCTCAGAAGTGGTCAAGTCAAGTTTGCGACCGATAATTGCACGATTATAATGGCACTCGTTTATAGTCTAGAACACTTTTATATCGTGTTAATATTGCAAATTGCCACCGTTTGTTTCCTGTTGCGCAGAACAATACAGTTTTTATACAGACTACGCATATACCAATTTCCATTATACCGTGAACATTTTGCTAAATTCTGGCTGGTAGTTTTTGAACAAAATCCAAATAATATCACCTCGTTAGTAATTTGAAACGCAGTATGTATGTATGTATGTATGTATGTATGTATGTATGTATGTATGTATATTCTAAACATATACTGTTAAATATGAGAGAAAATGAATGTCTAGTATGTCATTATATGCTGTCTCGATACACTATATATATATATAAGTTTGGTAAATTCCGAAAGAGACGAACTCAAAAAAACTCAATGTTAAATTAATTAATTTAATTTAATAAAGTAATATAATCTAGAAAAAATGTAAATATTCTACAATTTCATGGGTAACACGTATTTCGCAACAAACCTGCTCTTCAGACTCAAATGATACAACAGTTAATATTCAAAATAATCCAGAAAAAATATATACATACAGACACTCACGTGCCCATATATTTGTAGGAGCTGTAAAAAGTCTTTTTGCAGTTTGGTAATATCTTCCAATTATTTTGGATATTTACAATGTAGATTTGATGTTGGAAAGTTCAAATGTTATACAATCTTTCTCAGAAGTGGTCAAGTCACGTTTGCGACCGATAGTTGCACTATGATGAGACTCGTTTATAATTTGGAACGCTGCCATAACGTGTTAATATTGCAAATAGCCACCTTTTTATTTCCTGTTGCGAAAAAAATACAGTTCTTGCCCAGCATACACATATGACTATTCCCATTATACAGTGAAAATTTCATTAAATTCCGACTGGTAGTTTTTGGACATTACATTTCTTTCTTGGTTGGAAGTCAACAAAACTATTGTTATTTATTGAAAGATAAGGCAATGTTGATTTTCATGTCTTAAATAATTTCTGCATAACAAACACTGAATTGTTTTCTTTACATTTCTCATAACCTCATATTCTGAGTACTCCTTTCATTTTTGGAAAGTCATGCATCAGGTATAATACAAAGAAATACACGTACAACTGATTTATTTATCAACCCTTTACGACTGAATTTCTGCGATATGGCGTTATCATTATTTACATTATTTATATACCAACTGTTGTTTTTATCCCAACACTTTGACCATTGTTCCCTCCGGCCTTCCTCAGGTTTATATCGATTTGGGTAACCTACAGGAAATTCTGAAACATAGGTTTTATATATCTAAACTTGGAGTAGATAGACTAAACTATCGCCCGGTTCACACTCCGCCCACATCTATTGAACAGGTGAAGAGTCTCATCCCTTGTTTCCTGTTTAGGATGCGGTTTCCGGTTTTCTCTTTTCCAATCTTTTCACTCTTTTATTTTATTTATTTTTTTTCCAATTGGAGTAGATAAACTAAACTATCGCCCGGTTCACACTCCACCCACATCTATTGAACCGGTGAAGAGGCTCATCCCTTGTTTCCTGTTTAGGATGCGGTTTCAGGTTTTCTCTTTTCCAATCTTTTCACTTTTTTTTTCCAATTGGAGTAGATAGACTAAACTATCGCCCGGTTCACACTCCACCCACATCTATTGAACAGGTGAAGAGGATCATCCCTTGTTTCCTGTTTAGGATGCGGTTTCCGGTTTTCTCTTTTCCAATCTTTTCACTTTTTTTTTTTTTCCAATTGGAGTAGATAGACTAAACTATCGCCCGGTTCACACTCCACCCACGTCTACTGAACAGGTGAAGAGGCGCATCCCATGTTCCCTGTTTATGATGTGGTTTCCGGCTTTCTCTTTTCCATTCTTTTTACCCTTACGTAGCCCCCTGCGCATCAGTGGCGTTATCGCCTTGCTTGGGGTGATATGATTAAAAAAAAAAAATTTATAAATGTAACTGTGTATGTGTGTGTCCATTACCTATAGACTCCGAAACGGCTGAACCGATTTTCTTGAAAATTTACACAGTTGTACTATAAGCGTCTGCGAGTGTTCTTGGCTAGCTTTTGTGTCGAGGTACCCCCGATAAATATCGAAAATCGATAATCTAAACAATCGCGTTATAGAAGGAGTGGTCCGATGTTAATCAAATTTGATACACTCATAGACAAAGATATAAGAAACGATATTCAGAAGTTTCAAGGTTGCAGTTTTTACAATAGTGCAGAAAATCGATAATATATATATAAAGCAAGATGTTTGTGTGTGTGCCTGTTTATCTGTCTGTATGTCCTTTATACAAATCCACAATTTTTATCCGATTCTCACCAAACTTCACACAAATATTCTTTAGGCTGAGTCTGAGCTCCAGGACCATGGATTAGTTTTAATGCTTTCATTACACCCAAGCAACACCTGGCTATACTGCTAGTATATATATATATATATATATATATATATATATATATATACTAGGTGCGATTGGTAAAATTTCGCAATTATTTTATTATTTCAAATATTCTTTAGGCTGAGTCTGAGCTCCAGGACCATGGATTAGTTTCAAAGCTTTCATTATACCCAAGCAACACCGGGCTATACTGCTAGTATATATATATATATTGCCAGCCGTTTTTTGGGGAAAATACTAAATTTTAATAAAGTCAATATATCTTTTTTCTTAGAAAAAAGTGAGCATTTAATTTAAATAATTATAATTTGCACAATTTAAAAACGGCATACTAGATATTCAAATCGGAAGAACCAACACGAACATTTCAGAATGTTTAGATGTCAATCTGAAGACCGTGCATAGCATTCGAAAAGAGTTGAATAAGTCTAATGATAATTACGAAGGAACAGCAGTTTGGAAAACTCACTTTGATCGTTCTAATAAGAAAAGAACTCCCACATTTATTGGTGAGATCCATGCCGTGATTGAGAACAATCACCAAGTCAATCATGTTCATAGCCAAGGAGATAGCGCTGACCTAGCTCAAGAAGGTAGCTGCTGGAAGGCCCTGTATGTGGCAACAGGACTCTGCACCATATGCTGCACAAGCAGAAGAATCCAGTCATGACTGTCAGACAATTTCTGCGACTACATCACCCATTACATCTGGGCAATTAACTCCCCTGAAACTGAAACCCCCTTGATTATTATGTGTGAGGCTCAGTTGACCGAGAGTAAGACAGATGGCATCTCTTTGCAATGCTCAAAATAACAGTTAACAACTCAAGTTCAAATACTAAGGAGTATTGAGTCATGAATATGATGAAAGCGAGTTTAAATTTTCAACCATCTCATTGGACGGCTGAAATATGTGTTGTGGGATCTCCTCTTTTTCTATGATAATGGAATCGACTTGAGTATACATATACTCCTGCCATACGTCAGAAACGTAAGACATCTTAAGAGATCCGTAAGATACCGAACGATACCGAATTTTACAGAGAATACCACGTCAGTAGTCATAGTTGCTCTGAGCTCCATTCATCCAGAATAGTGTTACACAGCACCCGTCAGTTCCGACATGGACATACTAATTCTAGCACGGCTTCACTTCAAAGACTTGTATATATATATTCCTTACTAATGGTATTCTTGGATTACTAACCTGCGTTCAAGTTTGTATCTTTACGTTTAATATAACTTATTTTTCTATCTCAAATATCTGTTTTGTTGTTCATTATTTTGTGCGGTTCCTCACCCTGAATTCACAACAGTATGAATGATCAGAAAGAACAAAATCTCAGAGGCAAAAGTATATTCCCAATATTCAAATTCTCTCATAAATCCACTGCTAAGAAGGTTGGGTCACTATGTCGATCCAGGATGTTTTTTCCACCTGAATCCATCCTGCATATATACAAGTCAACCATCCGTCCGTGCATGGAGTACTGCTGCCATTTATGGTCAGGTGCCCCTGCCGTTCTCCTCAGTGTTCTTGACAAGCTCCAAAGGAGAGTCTGTAATGTGATAGGTACTGATCTGGCGACTCGACTGCAGCCACCTCCCCATCGTCGAAATGTGACCTCCCTTTGTCTCTTCTATAAATACTTTCATGGCTTCTGCTCAGACGAACTTAAATGTCTGGTGCCTCCTCAACAGGTGTTTACTCGTGCAACCAGACTGGCAACTGGGTCCCACCCATTCACAGTCAGGTTAGCCAAATGCAGACGACAATTCTACTCCTGCAGCTTCCTCTCTCGCACTTCCCGCCTGTGGAACTCGCTCCCGTATTCTTGCTTTCCTGACGGCTACAACCTCCAGAAATTTATATGCAAAGTCAATACTCATCTACTAACCACTGGACTCTAGCTCTCTCCCCTCCCCTGTATAACCTTCCCTTTCTCTCCACCTATGTATCTGTCATCGCACCTGCTTTCTCAGCTTTCTATTGTTCCTTTCTAACTAGTTTGTACTCCTCACTCTTTTCTAATTAATCTTTTTACATTTATGTAGCCCCCTGCACATCAGTGGCGTTTCCGCCTTGCTAGGGGTGAAATGATTAAAAATATATATATATATATATATATATATATATATATATATATATATATAATTGTCGACACTATGCTCTAATATTTTTTACGAAAAGATAAGTCTTTGTAATATTATCTTATGTTGTTAATGCCTTTCTCATTGTGGTTAAATCTCTATTTGAATTATTATTGCTACTTTTAAACAGATGCTGGGTCAGCCATGCCGGATCTTTCGAATGGATACTTTATGCCCCAAATCTCGCATGCATTTTGGTAAATAGCTTTTGAGTTTCAATTTGTCTAATCTTCAAATTAATATTTTTACATTTTTTCTTACATCGTTTCTTTATTCATATTTCTTTCTTTCTTTTTTACGATATTATGTTTGAATTTTTTTCTTTCTTTTGATATTTAACCTTTCTTGTATGATTATTTGTACATTGTTCTAGTATTTTTACATTATTTTCTTTATTACGAAAATGTGTGCCAATCAGCCGGATTCGAACCTGCGACCCCTATCCACATAGGGGAAGCTACTATGGGATCTGGCACGCCTTAAACCTCTCGACCACGAATGACTATCGGTCTAAACGAGGTTTTAATCAAGCCTCTATAACACAGTTTTCGCAACAACGGTAGATATAAATATATAATACTGTTTAAATAAAAACAGAATATCTACTTAAATCAATTAGTTCAAAAATAATGTTCAAACAAATCATTTCAAATAATTTTCTTTCTACTCTCTGTTGACCGTTTCTCTCTCTCTCTCTCTCTCTCTCTCTATCTCTATCTCTATCTCTCTCTCTCTCTCTTTTATTCTTTCTATTTGTTATTTTCTATTTCTGCATTGGTATCACCATCAATTGGAGTAGATAGACTAAACTACCGCCCGGTTCACACTCCACCCACATCTATTGAACAGGTGAAGAGGCTCATCCCTTGTTTCCTGTTTAGGATGTGGTTTCCGGTTTTCTCTTTTCTAATCTTCTCACTTTTATGTAGCCCCCTGCACATCAGTGGCGTTACCGCCTTGCTTGTGGTGATATGATTAAAAAAAAAAAAAAAGCATTTTTTCTTTTTATGCTATAATTTCGTCCCTTCTTTGTATTTTCTTTGTTTTTTAGCTTCTGCTTTCTCTTTCTTTCTTTTTCTCTTTCTTTCTTTTTCTCTTTCTTTCTTTCTTTTTTCTGTCTGGTTGTCTTTCTTTTTTTTTCTTTTTTCTTTCTGGCTGTCTTTCTTTCTTTCTTTCTGTTTTTCTTTATTTTTTTCTTTCTTTCTTTTTTCTTTCTTTCTTTTTTCTTTCTATCTTTCTTTCTGGCTGTCTTTCTTTTCTTTCTTTCTTTCTTTCTTTCTGACTGTTTCTCTCTTTCTTTCTTTCTTTCTTTCTTTTTCTTTCTTTCTTTCTTTCTGACTGTCTTTCTCTCTTTCTTTCTTTCTTTCTTTTTTCTTTCTTTTTTCTTTCTTTCTTTCTGACTGTCTTTCTTTCTTTTTTCTTCCTTTCTTTTTCTTTCTTTTTCTTTCTTTTCTTTCTTTCTTTCTTTCTTTCTTGCTTTCTTTCTTTTATTTGTTTACCAATTTCGCATTTTCTCAGGATTTAATCCTACATAAAGTGCATTTTAAAGTTTGGTTTAACACAATTTTCTTCTTCTTCAGTTATCTACGCCTATTTTCATGTTGTCTCTCTTCCTTTCAATTTCTTATATTTTCCTACTTCATCCATTCTGTCCCAGACTCAGTTTTACTACTCTCATTTTTTGTTTGACAGGGAAATCTGATATTTCTCTTCTACATCTACATGGTGCTGATAGGTCAGCTTCAGTCTCATCCTAACGAACCAAGCAATTACAGGTAAGAAGATTTACTTAGGATAATCTATTAACTTATTCCATGACTGAAATCTGATAACAAAGAATGATGTGTGATGCTATAGAAGACAATTACAAATATGTGATTGATTTTAAGCGCCAGAAATAGTTTCTTCAACATCTCCAAGATAACCGTATTGGCAGATTTAAGGTAAGAGATGTTAACACTATAAGAAGAAGAAAATATTAGAATTTAATTGTTAAAAATTAGGGTTTTTTATAATGGAAAAAGCGGTTAAAAATGGAAAAACACGGTTATAATCATAAAGCACAGATATTAATACGATTGTCGGAAAATGTGTAGGCCCAAATATAGAAGTTGGAGTAATATTGTGGATGAGGTTTAAAACTAAGAAATAAAATATATTAAACGGAAGGGATTTTCTAATAAAAGGCAGGTTGTCAATTGACAAATGATCTGCGTCTATTTTTTTTTTTTTTTTTTTTTTTGAAATAGTGAAGCCTTGGAGAAATTTGCTGGTATTCTATTCCTGATCAGTCAGTTAAGTGCCATACGTGATACACGCTTGGGCGATCATGTCTCGAGACATGACTGACTGGGCAGAAGATTATCCCGCAGTAGGTTGCCACTGCTTTCTGCGGTAGACTGGTTGCCGACCAAGGCTATAGAACCCAATCTGTCCTGCTATGTAAGCCATAACTGGAAGGAAGAGACGGATTAATACCTTTCCTAAGGGTATTTGCGCGTAAGTGAATACAATGGATTCAACTGGAATTCGAACTCGGCTCCTTGGTTTCTCGTTCAGAGCCGATATCCACTGTACCTCAACGCATTGGAACTGGAAAGACAAAGAGAGGAAAGAGAGTAAGAAAAGAAATATATTCGTTTGCATAATTTATAGAAAAGGGAAATAATATATATGTACAGATTGGGTTCTATAGCCTTGGTTGGCAACCAGTCTACCGCAGAAAGCAATGGCAACCTACTGCGGGATAATCTTCTGCCCAGTCAGTCATGTCTCTTTCGAGACATGATCGCCCAAGCGTGTATTGCGTATGGCACTTAACTGACTGACTGTACATCGCAAAGAAACATAAAAAATATACGAGAAGAAAAATGAGGGGAAATGGAGAAAAAATTTTTTTTTAAATTATAAGATATAGTTGAATGAAAATAAAGAGATAAAAAAGGAAAAGACAATGTCAGTAAATTTTCGTTTTAGGTACCGACGGCTTTTCCCCCTTCAAATTTATCCAAAATAGCATTATTTCTGTGCAAATGTATATGCTGAACTCAAATCAAGTGTTAGTTACCTTTTTTGCTTTGAAAGTCCATAAAAAAACGAACTATATTTCGCACTTCTTCTCTCCCGTAACTCTCACGAAGTTATGGAATTAACAGCAGAATGACGTTCTACGTAGGCAGCAATTTTGGTCGAATTTCGTCCTTTACTGAAACTTCCGGCGATGTACTTCCTGTTTTGACAGTAATAAGCGTAGAAATACAATAGCGCATTACTTTAATTAACGGAAGTACATCGCCGGAAATATCACTAAATAAAGAAAAATCTGCCAAAATTCGATCACATACGCAGTCCGTCATTCAGCAGTTAATTACATGACTTCGTGAGAGTTACGGGAGAGAAAAAGTGCGAGATATAGTTCGTTTTTTTATGGACATTTAGATAGAAAAAGTTAAGTTTCTTCAATAACTAACACTTGATTTGAGTTCAGCATATACATTTGCACAGAGATAATGCTATTTTAGATAAATTTGAAGGGAAAAAGCGATGGGACTTAAAACGAAAATTTACCACAATGTTTTCGTATAAACTCGGTTTGTCTAATTTTATATGAAACGAAATGGAAAAAAAGAGAACTAAATCGAAAAAAAGAAGTCATAAAATTTAAGAAAAGCGATAAAAAAAATTCGTAAGGGATTCGTAAACTTTTTTTGTTATAGTCTTATAGTTAACGAACGTAAAAATAAAAGGAACATATAATTAATACAGTGTAACCCTGATATAAGAGAGTTGTCGGGACCGGGTAAAGGTTCTCTTATATCCGGGTTTGGTCTATTTTATATACATTACCACAGGCTCTAATTTGGGACCAGAGACAATCTCCCTTATATCCGGATTATACTTTTTATGTGGTGTTAGAGAAAGAAGAGACAGTAATGCAGTCTAACTCTGATATAAGAGAGCCGTTTGGACCGGTAAGCGTTCTCTTATATCCGGGTTTGGTCTATTTTATACATATTAACACAGGCTGTACTTTAACCGAAATTTCTCTTATAACCGGGTTTTTCTTATACCCAGGTTATACTGTATTTGACACCTTGTGACATTTGTAAAAAAAATAAAGCAGTAAAGTAGTGTCACCATTCTTTTTATGTCACTTACGACACAAGAAAACATTATACTAATAAAAATCGTTTAACAATATCACTATTCTAAATGTTAAAAATACTAATGCGCTATATCGTGTTGTTTCATAAGCAATTTCCGAAAGCGATAGATTGAATGGTGTACGGTGTCATAATATAAACCCATCCGATGATTAATGTGAGAGATCCGCTAGCGATAATTTGAATCCTTCTTCCGTTGTTATCTGATAATCCGAGACCAAATACCAGTTCTGTTATCATAAATGCCTAAATAAAAGAGAGCATCTTGCCAACTGATCCCATTAAAAGTATCCGAAAACTGACAACGATATATTGTCTATTATCAAACAACCTGGATATTTAGCAATTTCAACGATATATCAAAAGCTAACTGTTGTGGATTCCGGGTGAGGAACCGTACAAAATAGTGAACAACAAAACAGATATGGGAATAGAAAAATAGGTTATATTGAACGTAAGATAGAAACTTGAACGCAGGTTAGTAAATCCAGGAATACTAATAGTAAGAAATAAATATATACAAGTCTTGAAGTAAAGTCGTTGGAAATAGTATATCCGTGTATATTATTCTAGCTGAGTGGAGCTCAGAGCTAGTCTGACTTCTGATGCGTTAATCTCTGGGTAACTTCGGTATCTCTCGGTAACTTACGTATCAGTTCCGGTACTCCCCGATAACTCTGACGGATCTCTATGTTTCCTCTCATCCTCAACTGCTGTTCTCTCTATGGCAGGAGTATATGTATACTCAGTTGAGTCCATTATCATGTACAAAGGGGAAATCCCACAACACTAATGCAGTAATAAAATCGCTGAGTCTCGTAGGTTTCCATTGCTAATAATGAATAAAACCAACCAAACAGTTACCTTAAAGCAGGAATATCCAACTGCTAGATTTAAAAGGGCAGATGACATTACTGAAATTGCTATGCTCGATAAACAAAAGAGTAAAAATACCGAAATAGATTGAGTTTTCCAAAAATACCGAAGTAGATTGAGTCAGTCGTTTTACGGGGACCGGAAGGTTTTAGTCAAGTATACTTAGATGACATTTTGATAGTCTCAGATACAGTGGAAGACCACTTGAAACATAGAGACGTAAACAAAATCTAAAGCTGAAACCAGCTAAATCTGGGCTCTTTAAAAAAAAGACTCAACACCTTTTTTTTAATCATTTCACCCCAAGCAAGGCATTCCACTGCCACTAATGCGCAGGGGTTACATAGGGGAAAGTGATGAAAAAGAATGGTTAGATTGTGGTGATAACGAGCAAAAGTGAGGGACCGGATGTTTGCTCTATAACAAACAGAAAGCAATTGAATAAAATCATCTCTGCACAGGTGTATTCGCGCAGATGTTCCGATTGAAAAATAAAAATTAATCAAATATCAAATTTCCATTTCGCGAGCCTACGCGAATTTTATTTATCAGCCAATGGGAAGCCCAGAATCAAATACAAGTATGAAATCTCAAACGAGCTGCTTTGGATCCAAAAAGCAGATATAAAAAACGGAGACACAAAGCATCGTCAGACAGACTGACGTAGAGACCAAGGAGAAGAATGTAATTAATATCCCCTTGACTTAAGTCGAGCGGCTACTACATTCGCCTCCCTTCACCTATCATCACTTCGTCTAAAAAGTACTTACTGACCTCAGGAGCGACCACTTCAAAGACTGTTTCCTTAAAAACCAACTTACTGACTTACGGACCCTAGAAGTGACAACTTCAAAATGAACATTCCTTACCTACAAGACGCCTCCACATTCCTAAGCACTAATTATCTTTTTCAGCATTATTATTTTTCATGAACACTTTAACCTCCATTGGACTTATCCTTCAAGCATTACTTTAATTATAAAACATTAATTGACATGTATATATATAAATGTTATTTTATACTCAAATTGCCTTGATTTTATAATCATTTTATGACTTATAGTGGGCTATCTATCACAAGGCCAAATTCCGTTAACCTGCAACAATTTACAACTTCCCTTCACTAGAACGGAATCCTACTACTACTAGAAAAGAATAGATAAGCACCCGCTATAAGATATAGAAAATGTCAGGAGGGTGATAGACGGGTAAGGATACCGAGGGTGAGGGTTGGGTAGATGGGAAGAGTGTTTGAGAGAATGAATGCGAGTTAGTGTGTTAGGAGGTGTCTATTAACCTTACATTAAAACTCGGGGCTTCAAAATTAGTACAGGAGGCATAAAACCAGATATCGATAAAGTTAAGGCAATAAAATTAGTTTAAATTCCGGCCACTGTTAGACAAGTAAGGGACTTCATTGGAATGACCTCATATTATCGCCCGTTTAGAAGAAATTCTTCTGATATTGTGGAGCCGCTTATTAATCTTACAAGGAAGTATGCACGTTTTTAGTGGGACGACACTTGCCAGCTCGATTTTGATGCTATAAAAACAAAACTTGTGGATAAGGTTATACTAGTCTACTTGGACCCAAATAAGGACTATAGATTATATATTGATGCCTCCGATCAATCGATTGTCGTGTGTTTATCCCAAGTGGTTTATGATAAGAGAAATAAGAAAGAGGTAGAGAAACCAATTTTTAACTTTCCCATAAGTTAAGTGACACGAAAACAAGATGGTCAACTATAGAGAAGGAAGCAAATGCGATACACTCAGTCAGTTAAGTGCCATATGTGATACACGCTTGGGCGATCATGTCTCGAAAGAGACATGACTGACTGGGCAGAACATTATCCCGCAGTAGGTTGCCATTGTTTTCTGCGGTAGACTGGATGCCAGACAAGGCTATATAACCCAATCTGTCCTGCTATTCAACCCCTAGCTGTAGGAAGAAGAGGTGGATTATATTATTAAGTACAAATTAGTGGGGTATCTGTTTACTACTTCATGCTAATAGAAAACCGGTCTCCCACTTTATAACCAGTAGAAGCTTTAATTATGTTTCCAACTATTTAATCAGTTAAGTGCCGTACGTGATACACGCTTGGGCGATCATGTCTCGAAAGAGACATGACTGACTGTGCAGCAGATTATCCTGCAGTAGGTTGCCATTGCTTTCTGCGGTCGACTGGTTGCCAGCCAAGGTTATAGAACCCAATCTGTTCTGTTATTTCACCCATAACTGGAGGGAAGAAACGGATTAATACCTTTTCCGAGGGTATTTGTGTGCAAGTGAATGCAAGGAATTCAACTGGAATTCGAACTCGGCTCCCCCATTTATCATTGCTAGTCGATATCCACTGTACCACAATGCACATCCTATGCGATACACTATTCTCTTCAAAAACTAGATCACATACCTGCATAGCATTTACTCAATTCGCCCATACAGAATAAAAAGATACGGACTTGGGCTACAATAGCAGCATACAGTGACTCAAAGGTAACGATAATGTTTGAGCAGATCTCCGGTAAATGTAGACTATAGGAATTACGTAGTTAGTGAAATTAATTAAAATCTTGTTGGACAAAAGGATTATGCAATCTCTGAAGAGGTCGACGATTCACCAGAAATGCCCGAACGTCCTACATTACAGGGGATGGATATAATTAGGGAGAAAGAGTCGGACAAGACCTGAAGAATAGATTAAAGAATGGAAGAGCTACCAAAGCTGAACAGAAAGGATACATAGTAATTGATGAGGTAGTGTATTATTTGTCTAAGTCTGGCGATGAACTTCTCATCAAGCTCTATGTTCTGTCTCATCTTATAAAAAGTGTGCTGTTTAAATACCATGATGACAATGGCCATATGGGTGTAGATAAAACATTCCAGTCAGTAAAACGGAAGTAACTCTGGCCCTGTTTGCTAAGGAAGATCAATGATTTTGTTGGTAAATGCATTTCGTTCAAAACAAGAAATTTTAAGAAGCTACCACCTCATATGCAGGAGTGCGACTTGTCCCTCTTTATCCTCGCAAAAGTTTTGGATATCTGTGGACCCTACTGAGAAACTATTCGGGTAATCAATAAATGGTTACATTCATAGATATGTACAGTGGTTAGCCTGAAACTTTTGCTATTCCTAACAAGAAGTCTGGAACAGCCGTCCATCTTTTAATTCATTTTCCCCAGATTTAGGGTACCGCTTCAGCTTTTAACAGATAATGGACAAAAGAAAAAAAATTAGAAGATCTAAATGTACACTATGTGACAACCTCTTTTTATCACCCCCAGAGCAACGCTAAAGATTTTATAGAACAATGCATGATGCCCTAGCCAAGAAAATTAGCGACGACGAACAGTCAGGGGATCTTTACATCAACCAGATGTTAGCAACTTTCCGGTTTCATGTAAGTAAGACAACAAAATTTTCACCGTACATCTTCTATATGCCATGTCCTTTCAGGGCGTAGATAATTATGGCTTTCCACGACTTCCTATCCCTAGGGGCTCTTACCACGCTTTCTCCTGTTACCCCACCCAAACCTCACTCCGACATTCACTTGCTCAGGCCCGTCAAGTATATTACACGCTGTTTTCTCCTTTCTCTCTTTCTCTCTATCTGACCTGTGAGTATCAGATTCTCCGAGCCATCCTTCCTCATTCGTACTACTTGCTCGAATATAATAAGAACGTTATTTTTCCCCTGGACAATATACTGAGGCCTCATCTCATACATTATGGTGAGGAACATCATGAAATCGCCTGACAAGAAATGCATCGTAGTTTCACGTTAGTTAGGAATAACATAAATACGGCGAAGAAAGCCGCGATAGATAGGGTCTCATAGTAAGACTAAGGATTTAGAGTTTGAAGTAGGCGATTTTGTATATTTTAAGAAAGAGAAGTTGGACATGTGCTGAAGGCCATATTACGTGGTAGTTGAGAAGGCTGGTCCTGTCTCTGATAGAATTAGAGACTTATTAACCGGTTCAGTCTCTAAGACGCACACCGAGCATCTTCAGGTGGCGTCAGATGAGGAATGAGAAATTTCCATTACAAAGAGGCCGTTAAATAGCATTGGCTGCTTCAGTGGAATCCAGCGATTCTAACAGCAAATCGAGGTAAAGCAGGCCGATTTTCCAGTGCGCAAGCGTCGACACCAACGTGAGAAATCAGACGATGAGTCTGATGTCCCATTAATGGGGCGTCGTATCAGGACACGACGTAAAACAGCGGGAAAAGGCGTGACAGCCGTCGAAAAAGACATTGGAATCGGAGGCGTGATCAGTTATTCTTCCACTGGCAAGGATGATTACCCAAAGCGTGGTACCTTGGAGTCTACTTGTGTAGATGAGAAAATTTGTGATAGATCGCCTGGCAGCGAGGCAAGCGACACTGTTCAAACAGAAGAAGGTTCGATTGGGACGAAAAGAACTGATGCGTCTGTAGGGTTCATAGATGAACGCAAGGATAAGGTGGAACAGCTATAAAGTTTTGTGAACTTACTGGCACATATGCTGTGAAATAAAATGTAGAAAAGAAAATGGGAACTGAGAGAAAGGATTAGATCAGCTTCGTTATGCTATTGTATGCAGTTGTTCCGGTCCGGTAGAAAATGCTAAGTTACAAAGTATGTAGGGTGAGACGGATCCATTTTTTTCAACTAACTTAATGGAAACAATAGGTGCTACAACTAATCCTCCAACAAGAGTATGCCATCGTCATTACATACGATCAGACCTTTAGGTAGTTTTTTTCGTTTTTTCTTTTTTGTTTGTTGTTGCTGTTTCCTCGGGTGGATTTAGAATGAGACGCACTGCAAATAATGGATGGTTTCCGTGTTCAATCATAGTATGGTTGAAATTTAGGAAATTTTGAAAAAATAAAAAAGAAAGTGTAAAGGAACAAAAAGACCAAAAAATAAACAGAGAATGTCCAACTGCAAAAGGCGAAGAATTATTGCTGTAGCAGAAGACTGTCATAAGTGAGTTGGGAAATGAATCTAAGACACGCAAAAAACTTTGTAAATTAACAAACGTACGCGAAAGATAAATTCTCTTCTGATTACAAATTATGCAATCACACGTCTCGGAATGGTAATTGTCTAAGTGTAGTTTAGATGTGGCATAAGGCCGAAGGTATAGAGTGCCTGGGGAGGTTTGGTCACTTCTCGGTCATAAATGTTCAAGTGCTAACCATTGGTTCACTTCGGGGGTGCCCAATGCGTCTCAGACAGGCGACCTACTCAGTGGAAGTTAAAAAAGGCAAAAGAAGGAAGGAAAAAGAAGAAAAGGAAAACATTTTGATGCAAATCGCGTTCTGGGCTGATTAATTATTATGCCTGAGTTAGGAAACTAACTTAGATTTTACATCAAGAAGCGCGTTTCGTGCAGAGAATTAACAAGAGACACATGGGTACAATGTGAAGAGAGAAGAATGTCACCTTTGATATTGATATTTTTTTCATGTATTACCATTGATTGTTTTTTTTTTTGTTTTGTTTTTGTATGTTATATTATATTAATGTGTTGTACAATGACGTGATTGTAATGTGGAGAGGTTTGGTCGTAGAAAAAAAAGCACTTAAAACGTTCATAGATTAAGATTTTGCAAAATGATGTGGAAGGAATGTTATATATTTTTGGGGTCGGTGAGGAATTTTACCCAGAAGTGTATTCGCATTTTTGTTTCAAGATCTTTTAAAACATATTGTTTTAGGATGTTACTAAGTGTGAAAATGCAGCTGGCAAAGCTAGATTATGTTTTGACGAACAGAGGTCAAGTGATTCGACAGTTTTAACGAGCAGTTTGGCAGTGAGAGAACCAGCCGTTCTCAACTCGTGTGCGTGCCTACAGCTGACCAAGCCCACACTCCATACACCATGTCACCGAAGAAAAGAGAATAATAAAAAAAATATTGTATATTTTTATATATCCGTGCTGCCAGTTTTTTCAGTAAAGCCGAGAAGATCTTCAATTTTGGGTCCAGTCTCGTTGTGGTACAGTAGATATCGGCTCGGAACGAGAAGTCGGGGAGCCGAGTTCGAATTCCAGTTGAATCCATTGTATTCACTTACGCGCAAATACCCTTGGGAAAGGTATTAATCCGTCTCTCCCTTCCAGTTATGGGCTAAATAGCAGGACAGATTGGGTTCTATAGCCTTGGTCGGCAACCAGTCTACCGCAGAAAGCAATGGCAACCTACTGCGGGATAATCTTCTGCCCAGTCAAGAGACATGATCGTCCAAGCGTGTATCACGTATGGCACTTAACTGACTGACTGACTGTTCTTTGTCGAATTAATATACAACAGTATCTCTCTGATAAATAGCTAAATAAAAAGTCTACATGTTATGAGCGCATCTCATAAATATTGTTTAGCTACGTTCGTATAAATGCCTAAATGATAAGACTTGATAATATCATGCTATGGTTAGTGTAATCCAGCTATCGATAGTTTGAATGCTAATTTTATTATAAATACCTAAACAATATGACCGCATAATATAAGCTTCTGCCATAATTAGTTTCCATAATCCGAAATCGATAGATTTAATGGTCGAATCAATATCTAAAAAGCCTAAATGATAATGCAACAAGCAATTAACTCATTCTGATGTCTGCAATCTGAAATATGAGATCTCCTGTTTGAATAATATTAAGTTAATGGAAATTATTCAATACAATAGTACCAATCTATAATAATCAGAAGTATAGTAGCCGTAACCTAGCCATGATTCTTAATGTGAGTGTTGAGCTTGTATTGCCAGTGCCAGTTTATTTATTCTTGGCTTTGTGACTGAAAGGGCTATTCGGGCGTTGTTTGCCACGTTGAGTCTGCTACGTTTCTTGGCTTTCATTCCAAGGACACAGTATGAAATTATAAGCTGATTGCCTCTTCTCAAACCAAACATCCATTACCCCCCAAAATATGGGCTCATTACCCCACTGGGGTAATATACCCCGGGGTTGGGAACCATGACCATAAGTAGTGTGTCTGAAATCACATGACGATGATTTTAAGGTTAGTTTCACTAGGTTTTGAAGATTGCGTGCCTCATCAATTATATTCGAAATATGAGAAAAATTTTAATGATATTTGCAATATTTACATATTTTTAAATATTAAATACGTTATTTTTTCGTCCCAACGGTAAACCTGATATCTGATAAATTGAAGCTTGTTTCGAAATTATAAATAACTAAATTCTTCATACTATCATTTCATCCCTAAGTAATGTATGAAATCTAATAGCAATGAATGGAATGATTATCCCAATATTGTAAATACAAACTAGATAATATGCTATTAGGTGATTTCATGTGTAGTATCTAAATGCAGATGCTAGCGCCATTATTATCAATACCAAGATAAGGCGGTACATTTTTGTTTTGTTCCCCGAAGGCCTTTACCCCTTCAAATCTTTCCAAAACATCCTTATTTCCGTTCAAATGTAAATGCTGAACTCAACTCGATAATTGTTTATTGACAAAACCTACCTTTTTTCAAGTTTACAACCAGAAAAATATCGAATTTCTTTTCGCTGTTTATCTCATCCCGTAACCACTGTTCATAAAAAGTTTTTCACTGCAGAATAACTTCACGCGTAGTTTGCCGATTTTTCGACCAATTTACTTCCTTTTTGCAATTACTATACGGAAATTGAGTTCCGAAACCAAACAAATTGCCGAGTATTTGCTCAAAGGAAGTAAACAGGCCGAAATAAGTGCCCTATGCCTCCAGTCATTCAGCGGTGAATCAGATATAAGAACGGTGGTAAGGGGTGAGATATAGTCCGATTTTTTTCTAGTCGATAACAGGAAAAATGGTAACTTTCTTCAATAAACAATTATTGATTTGAGTTCAGCATATACATTTGCACGTCATTAAGGAAGTTTAGGAAAGATCTGACGGGGTAAAGGCCTTCGGGGAACAAAAAAATTGCCGATAAGGCTACATTCTTTCAGCTCATCCTATAAATAGTGTCTGAAATCTGATAGCAATACGATAAATACTAGTTCTGTTATTATAAATTCTTGAATAAGGTTTCATGTTATCATTTAATTTCCAATATAGTACTTGATATATAAGACGGTGTTATGTCGCCAAATAATAATAACTCAACAACAGAATCAGAATATAACTTGTATTCGGCGGAAAGACGGTTAGCAGGTACAGAAGTGATTAGTAATATTTACAATAGAAGAGATACAATAGTCCAATCCGTCGTAAGACGTGTGTATACGTGATTACTTCTGGTACGCCACCGGAAGTGTGTCTAACTCTCGCACTGACTCTCAAGTGACTCTGTACGACTCTCTATCACTCTTCTATCACGCTCCATGTATAGAATCCACCATTGCTATATATAGCAATGGGAACAGTCCATTATGTAGTCCGACAGACCGATAGACTGAATACTCGATCCGCTACATTTAATGCCTAAATAGTAAGACAGCACAGACAATTATCCTAGCAGATTAGCGCGTTGTTTAAAACGTATCAAGTCACAAAGTACTTGTGAGATCAATCCCGGGATGTGGTGATGCTAAAGAATCATATAAACTGGTTCAATGGAAGAAACAGACAAGAGATATAAATTCAAATAAGACTTATATTTTCTAATCATGGGAAGCAGAATTAAATAAAAAGGTTTAGTTCGAAATTCTAAGAAGTGTATAGCAGACACCAGAATCTGGTAACAATTGACTGAATGCTTAGCCACTATTCTATAATGCCTAGATGATAATATTGCTTGTTATTTCATTCCATTCGTATTATTGGAAATCAGTCGCCCACTTTAATTGTAGCTAAAACGAGGAGAAATGGATTCTGCCATCTTATCTTGAAGTTCACTCACCTTAGTTCTGGGAGGCTGGTAAGCTTGCTTGATAACTTTTGTTTTTTCTTTTGTTGCTAGTTTAATTTTGGAAATGTATTTATTTATTTTATTTGTTTATTTATTGTACTACACATTTTATATTTTGTCTTCTTGTACATAGCGGCGGTTATATTTAAAATCAATGAGTCAACACTTTAAGGCTTTTCATTTATTGTGTCTTTTCTTTAAACCGGCATGGGAAGGTACTGCAAAACTATTGGCTTGGAAGGCTTCTCACAAATATTAAAATACTGCCTTTTAGCTTCTGATTAAGGGTAGTTTTCTTCGACTCTCTAACCCTCCTCCCACGTTGCATATGGTCAGGTCATTTGTTAGTCGCCCACTTTACTTGTAGCCAAAAAGAGGACAAATGGATTCCGCCATCGTATCTTGAAGTCCCTCTCACCTTAGTTCTGGGAGGCTGGTAAGCTTGCCTGATAATTTTTGTCTTTTCTTTTGTTGCTAGTCTAATTTTGAAAATGTATTTATTCATTTATTTTATTTCTTTTTTATTGTACTACACATTTTATATTTTGTCTTCTTGCACATAGCAATGGTTATAATTTTAAAAAATAAGTCAGTAGTTTCAAAGGCTTTTCATTTATTGTGTCTTTCCTTTAAACCGGCATGGAAAGGTACAGCAAAACTACTGGCTTGGAAGGCTCCTTCTGACTAATACTAAGTTAAAAATTAGTAATCTTTTTTAATTGGATGAGATAGACCCTTCACACACCTCCCTGTTCTTTTGAACAGGAGTAGATGTGTATGCCTTGTTTCCTGTTTAGGAATGGGTTCCCGGTTTCTCTCCTCTCACCTGGTCCTAGTGGTAGTGCTGTCGCAAGCTTTTTGCAGTAATTGTGGATGGTGGCAACGTTTCTTCATTCTGAGAGTACCGGGTTGACAGTTACCTTGTTGCTGCTCCTGACTGGTAATTAGGAGCCCGAACTCTTGCATAGCGTCATGAGAGGCTGCTGATCAATAGTTGAATAATATTGGAGTTTTATGTAGTGCCATGTCGCGCATAGATGGGTGTCCCAGCATGAACCTCCGGTGGGCAACCCTGAGGCTACATTATGCTGACGACACTACCGTTTACTCTCGCCTTGATCAAAAATCTGCTGAGGCTGACAAAGCAAACCTCGCTACAGAGCTTGAAAAGACCTCTAATCTGTGGTGGACTGGGATAAGAAATGGCTCGTGAATCTTAATGCTTCCAAAACAAAGCTGCTATCTATTAACTATCACAGACAATCGCTCCTACCCTCCATTAACATGAATCAGGCTTCTTCTTCTTCTTCTTCTTCTTCTTCTTCTATGTGCCCTGTCCCTTCAGGACGTAGACGATCATGGATCTCCACGTCTCCCTACCCCTTGTGGCTCTTAGTATGTTTGCTCCTGTTGCTCCTGGCAACCCCCGTTCCGTCATCCACCTGACCAGACCCTGCAAATATGTTATCCGCTGCCTTCCTCTGTCTCTCCTTCCTTCTATCTGTCCAGTCAGTATTAGGTTCTCCAATCAGGCTAGTCTCCTTAAAAGCAAAATACTGCGTCTCCTCGGGTTAACTCTCACTACAGACCTCAATTGGAATGACTACATCAAATTCATAGCCAAATCCGCTGCTAAGAAGGTCAGTTCTCTGTGTAAGGTCAGGAAGTTTTTCCCGTCTAAAACCATCCTTCACATAAATAAATCTACAATCCATCCGTGCATTGAATACTGTTACCACATCTGGTCGAGTACTCCTACTATCCACCTAGGGGTCCTTGACAAAATCGAACGGTGAATCTGTGATGTGATCGATTCTGACTTGGCAGCTCAGATACAGTCGTTTCTCACCGGCGTAGTGGCTTCCCTGTGTCAAGTCTACAAATAAGTTCATAGCTTCTGCTCCAATGAACTTAGCTCACTGGTGCCCCCTATGTATGAATTTACTTGAGCAACAAGATAAGCAATTAGGTCCCATCCTTTTACTGTGAAAACAATAAAATGTAAACGCAACTTCTACTCTACAGCTTCTTTTCTTGCATTTCCCGCCTGTGGAATTCCTTTCCCTTTACTTACTTCTCACTGATGGAATACTTAGGGAATGTGGGGTGGTTTACTGCTAAGTAAGTGATACGACGTGTCCATGCCGTTAATACGAGAACATTAATCATAGGTATATAGTACTCAGCGCAAATGACGCCATTTTAATTACAATTTAATTTTCAGTACCTTATTTTCTTACCTGAGATATGGGGTCTATTATTCCTTTTGTTTTACAGAGCACAATCGTTCGGTCTACAAAGATTTTAGTTTGAAAAGATACCAATTTCGTCCCAAAGAACATTACTGTGTTTTCTAAATGCATCAGTAGATTTTTTAGATAACGATTTATAATTTCCTCATCGAGAGATGCACTTGAGTTGTCTTTGGTCCTTAAGTATATGAATGATTTAATATCGTTCAGTTTGCTTTTGTCAATAGTATTAGGGAATGCCAGGAAATTTATGTTCATGATGCTACTGTTTGGCGCCGCCTTTGATTTGTTTTGGAGTTGGATTTTGGTTGGTGAATTAATTTTTCTTTTTTTTCTTTTTCTTTTTTTTTTTGTTTGTTTTGAAGCTTATGCCTAAAGTGTTAAAAAGAAATGTAGAAACGATCGATAAGTTCTTGTGCTTCCTCGATAGATGTTATGACAAGTGCAACATCATTAGTGAAGTGGAGGTCACAAATAATGGTAGTTTAGTTGTAAGCTTTCGCATTGATCGTTAAAAAGTCCACAAACTGAGCGAAACTGGAACTTAACCTTCTTTCCGAGATCACTATAGTCATAGTAATGGTTGATGGGAATCTAGAGAGCAAAATGAGGAGGAACAGTCACACAACTTTGCTTGCTGCCATTGGTTACGTCAACTGAGTATAAAGATTATTCATCGGTCATGATCGATGGTTTCATTGCTTCATAGAACGCGATGATAATGTTTAGCATGTTGTCTGGGATACCGAACATTTTTAAGGACTTTTCATAAACCACTTCTACTTCCCACATTATATATATATATATATATATATATATATATATAGAGAGAGAGAGAGAGAGAGAGAGAGAGAGAGCATAATGATAATCCACGTATACTGTCTTAATATGTATAGGAAAACTACTAAAAAGTTGTAAGTTAAAAATATATTTTTTGACAGTATTTATTTATTTCTATTATTATATATATATATTTGATATTTCAGACTGGCCTCGGCCTTTCATCAGAAACAAATACTTTTAAAATTTAAACTAGAAGCTTCCGTCGCGAGAAGCGTCCGTCGCGTGATATAGAAAGCAATAGAGTTTGAATATTTTTAAACGTAAACTTAACTGTAATAATACTTTTAAATGTTTTTTAAAGAAAGATTTTTAAGTGAATCTAAAAAATGTTTGACTATTGAAATATTTATAAAGATTCAAAATACCTAAGTCCCTATTTTACTCTAGCCTATATGTATTTAATTTTAAAATTCAGTATTTTTCTTTGTTTCTGCGTGAGTATGTGGAACTAAAATCGCAATCTATCAGTAAACATTTGCAGTTTTATAATGTGTGTCCTGGTTGATTAAAGTGTCAATTAGTCTACTGTGCCTCCTAATAAGCACACATAATAATAAGAAAGAAAGAAGAGAGAGATTCATGTCTTTCCCAAGGGTATTAGGACGTAAATGAATATAATGAACCCAACTGGAATTCAAACTTGGCTCTCCTATTCTTCAATCCGAGCTACTATCTATTAAATCCGCTTAGCCTTCATATCTGTACTATAGTGGTTGGCAAATTTATCCAACCATAGGCAACGTGTTGTTTTCTCTAACTTCTTGTGCCTGAGGAGTTACGAGGGTGTTCTGTCACGGATATTTGTTGAATAGTTCCCTCAGCATTTGTTCATACGAGAGATCTGCCCTTTTAAGGCTCTTTTAAGGGTCGGTGTCGGGAATGTCATCCAATAAGTCGGTGCCTTTGTTGACTACATCGAGAGGAAATCCCTGGAAAACAATGGCAAATTTTATTTTTGTGAATGTATCCCTTTAACAAGGAAAATGGCTTGGAGTTGGAGAAACAAGTTCTTTGTGTTGAAGAAGTGATGAATTTATGTCTAAAGGTGCTTCTAGTGTGTTTTCTTGTGAATTCCTTGTGTTAGTGTATTTAATGAAGTTTCCGTGTATTTCCTGATGATGTTTTGCCTCGAAACGTTGAGGTTACCACTTATTGCGGGGCGCGAATGAGTAAGGTGGAAGGTTGTTGTTGTTATTGTTGTGAAGGTTAATTCCTTTTCCGCTATTGCAAACGTAAATTCAAGTGAAAAGAATACATGATGTAATTTTTTTTTTTTTTAATCACATCACCCCGAGCAAGGCGGTAACGCCACTGATGTGCAGGGGGCTACGCAAGAGTGAAAAGATTTGGAAAAGAGAAAGCCGGAAACCACATTCTAAACAGGGAACAAGGGATAAACCTCTACACCTGTACAATAGACATGGGTGGAGTGTGAACCGGGCGATAGTTTAGTCTATCTATTCCAATTGAAAAAAAAGAAAAAGAAAAAATAAGAAAAAGAAAAGTGAAAAGATTGGAAAAGAGAAAGCCGGAAACCACATCCTAAACAAGGAACAAGGGATAAGCCTCTACACCTGTACAATATACGTGGGTGGAGTGTGAACCGGGCGATAGTTTAGTCTATCTACTCCAATTGAAAAAAAAAAGAAAAAGAAAAAAATAAGAAAAAGAAAAGTGAAAAGATTTGGAAAAGAGAAAGCCGGAAACCACATCCTAAACAGGGAACAACGAATGAGCCTCTACACCTGTACAATAGACATGGGTGGAGTGTGAACCGGGCGATAGTTTAGTCTATCTACTCCAAATATAAATGAATGATTTATTTACATATATAAGAATCTAATAATTTTTATCTGTTGGGAAAGAGAATAGTGAAATTAGCAGTGATATAGACATTACTGATAGCTGTCGTTTTCTTCTTTTTCTTAGCGCGGTCGGTATTGACATGAACGCTGCACCAAAGTTTCAAAGTAGAACGACGGTTGCATCTACTTTCTATTAGTTTATTAATCGTAATAACAAGAAATAATTCAAAAAGTTATTTTCATTTATTTAAATATTTTTTCTTCTCTATAATACGAATACGCTATTTGTTTTTTTTTTACGTCTTGTCAATGAACCACTTTTAAAATTAAATTAATATTCATTATATTTACTAAGATTTGGAAGACAAACTTACATTTATCTTACACTTTTTACATATACAGTGTAACCTTGATACAGTAGAACCCAGATATAAGAAACCCTGGTATAAGAGAAACACGGATATAAGAGAGGTTTTCTTTGGTCCCAAATTCGAGCCTGTGGTAATGTATATAAATTAGACCAACCCCGGATATAAAAGAAATCCGGATATAAGAGAACTCTTATTAGGTTCCGACAGTTATCTTATATCCGGGTTACACTGTGTAAGAAAGTTGTCGTGACCAGATAAAATTTATCTTATATCCGGGTTTCTCTTATATCAGGGTTTGATCTATTTTATATACATTACCACAGGCTCTAATTTGAGACCAGAGAAAAATATCTTTTTTTTTTTAATCATCTCACCCCAAGCAAGGCATTCCACTACCACTATTGCGCATGGGGCTACATAGGGGAAGGTAAAGAGAAGGAATGTTTAAACATAGGGAATGTCAGGAGGAATGAATGTTAGACATAGGGAATGTCAGGAGGAATGGGAGCAGGTTAGTGTGTTAGGAGGTGTCTATTGACCTTACATTTAAACTCCTGGAGATTGTAGCCGTCGGAGAAGCAATCGGGTGGAAGGGAATTCCACAGTCGGGAAGTGCGAGGAAAGAAACTGTTGGAGTAGAAATTGCGGTTGCATTTTATCGGTTTCACTGTAAAGGGTGGGATCTAGTTGCTAATCTAGTATCTCGTGCAAATTCGTATTTAGGGGGCACCAGTGATCTAAGTTCATCGGTGCAGAAGCCGTGAAAGTATTTATAGAAGAGACACAGTGAAGCCACGTCGCGCCGGTGGGAGAGAGACTACGGGCGGTCTGCCAAGTCGGTATCTATCACATTACAGACCCTCCTCTGAACCTTATCGAGAAGCCGGGTTTATATCCGGGTTTCTCTTATATCTTAGTCTCTTATATCCGGGTTATACTGTATAATCACTGATATTTTTCTGCTAAATTGCGACTGAATTATGACAAAGCAGATATAAATTCTTTTCTTAGAATCATGATGAAATTTTAAAATATACTTTGTCAACAGAAACATTGCTTATATATAGTAATTAATAATGAATTAAAATAAATTTTTATTAAAATACGCTTTTAAAAATGTTATGAAAATTACATTTCACCGTTTATGTTTTAAACGCTGTTTTTAGTAATACATATAAGAACATGACAACAAATTTACGAGGTATGTCACAGAGAAAACTCGTATTTATAAGGGATATATATGCTTTATATCTTCGTCAGAAATATACCACTTATATTGCCAAGCTTGATAGATTGCTCATGAAAAATTTATCCATACAAATCAAGATGAACTGATAGATACAATTTTAAGTGACTTGGCCGATTGGAACAGAATGACAAAGATAGACAGCTTCGTTTTATAGCATTTTTCTGTCTTTTTGCAGACGAACACTGAAAGCAACATTTGTTCTCGTGCCACTGTTTGGCCTCCAGTTATTGCTCATCATTTACCGACCACCAACCCATTCATCTTACGCCTTCGCCTACGAAATCATTTCCAAAATCATCATCAACTCACAGGTAAGATTTTTAAAAATTGTTACGTTTTTCAATAAGTCTACCAGAATTTTCTTCGTTTCTTTTTCTATTTTCATTCTTTTGTTGTATTTCATTTTTTTTTTTTCATTTGTAGGTCGTCTTTGTCATTTCTTTTTCTTCTTTATATCTTTCATTGTTGTCTTTTATTTTCTTATTTTAATTTTTTCTTTTGCCGTTTTAGTCATCTTTTTCTTTTTCTTTTGCCATTTTTGTCATTTCTTCTTTTTTTTTATTTTGCCGTTTATGTGATTTCTTTTTCTTCTTTTTTATTTTTCTTGTGTCGGTTTAGTCATTTCTTTTTTTTTTATTTATTTATTTTGCCGTTTTTGTCATTTTTTCTTCTTTTTTTTCTTTTGCTTTTTGTCAATCATTTTTTATTTTGCCGTTTTTGTCATTTTTTCTTCTTTTTATTTTGCAGTTTTTGTCATTTCTTTTTCTTCTTTTTTGTCGTTTTGTCATTTCTTTCTCTTCGTTTTCTTCTTTTGCTTTTTTGTCATTTCTTTTTCTTCTTTTTATTTTTGCTTTTGCCGTTTTTGTCATTTCTTTTTGTTCTTTTTATTTTTCTTGTGTTGTTTTTATCATTTCTTTTTCTTCTTCTTACTTTTCTTTTGCCGTTTTTGTCATTTGTTTTTCTTCCTTTTATTTTTATTTTTCCGTTTTTGTCATGATTTTTTTTTTTGTTCTTTTCATTCTTCTTTTGCCGTTTTTGTTAATTCTTTTTTTTCTTTGTAGTTTTTCTTTTGTCGTCTTTGTCATTTCTTTTTTGTTCTTTTTGTTTTTCATTTGCAGTTTTTGTTATTTCTTTTCCTTCTTTTTATTTTTTCCTTTGCCCTTTTTGTCACCTCTTTTTGTCCTTCTTAGTTTTCTTTTGCCGTTTTTG
Organism: Ascarosepion bandense; assembly: GCA_037127315.1. Classification (NCBI taxonomy): domain Eukaryota; kingdom Metazoa; phylum Mollusca; class Cephalopoda; order Sepiida; family Sepiidae; genus Ascarosepion; species Ascarosepion bandense. Next base: position 390,404 of record JBBBDQ010000635.1, read on the forward strand.
TCATTACTTTTTCTTCTTTTTATTTTTTCTTTTGTCGTCTTCGTCATTTCTTTTTGTTCTTTTTATTTTTCATTTGCCTTTTTTGTTATTTCTTTTTCTTCTTTGTAATTTTTTCTTTTGTTGTTTTTGTTATTTCTTTATCTTCTGTTTATTTTTGTCGTTTTTCGATTTTTTCTTTTTATTTTTCCTTTGTCGCTTTTCTCATTTCTTTTTCTTCTTTTTCGTTTTTCTTTTGTCATTTTTGTCATGTCTTTTTCATCTCTTTATTTTTTCTTTTGCCGTTGTTGTCATTTCTTTTTGTTCTTTTTATTTTTCTTTTGTCGTTTTTGTCATTTCTTTTTCTCCTTTTTAATTTTTTCTTTTGCCGTTTTTTTCATTTCTTTATCTTCGTTTTATTTTTTGTCGTTTTTGTTTTTTTCTTCTTTTTATTTTTTCTTTTGCCGTTTTTATTATTTCTTTTTCTTCTTTTTAATTTTTTCTTTTGCCGTTTTTGTTATTTCTTTTTCTTCTTTTTAATTTTTTCTTTTATCGTTTTTGTTATTTCTTTTTCTTCTTTTTAATTTTTTTCTTTTATCGTTTTTGTTATTTCTTTTTCTTCTTTTTAATTTTTTCTATTGTCATTTTTGTTATTTCTTTTTCTTCTTTTTAATTTTTTCTTTTGCCGTTTTTGTCATCTCTTTTTGTTCTTTTTATTTTTCTTTTGCCGTTTTTGTTGTTTCTTTTTCTTCTTTTCATTTTTTTTGTTGCTCACGACTTATGTTTTCCTTTCTCCTTTATTCATCCCGGGTTGTTGTTTCTTTAATTTTGTCTTTCTTCATTCTTTTTCTTCCGAGATCTTTAATTCTTTTTCTTTAGCTTTATTTGTGCTTTCCTTTTTATTAATTTCTCCTTTTTTCATCTTTGTACTTTCTAATCTTTTCCTTTTTTTCGCGTTGTCCCGATTCTTCTTTTATTCTTTCTTTCTTTTCTTTTTTAAACCTATCTTTTCTTTCTTTTCTTTCTCCTATGAGACTTAAGTATCAAAGGTCAAATATGCAATCACTACTCTATCCTGCCACCTCATCAATAAGCGCACCTGTTCACAAATCAATAAATATATAACAATAAAGATATCACGATATGCATAAATAATACACGTATGAATTGTAAAAATTCTAATAATATACATTCTAATTAAAATATTAAAAACCCAAAACTAAACAAAATATTCTTCAACGTAGAAACGATGGAAGATATATTTAGACAATTAAAAATCTTACTTGCTCGTCTCCTGTGCGTGACGTCACTATGACGAATGAGGGTCAATCCCAAATTGGAAAAAAGTATTTGATTCGGTGAAAGAGTGACACACCCACATAGCCGCGGGTCTTGAAAATGATCAGAAGTATGGTTGAAAATTCTCGACCATCAGCAAAAATGTCTGTTATTCGAATCTAAAAATAAGCCCCTTTATAAGAGAACGAAAACCATGGCAAATGTAGGCACATTTTAGTACCACCACGGATACGGATGTGCGTTGTGGTGCAGTGGATATCAACTCAGAACGACAAATCGGGAAGCCGAGTTCAAATACCAGTTGCATTTACTTACGCACAAATACCCTTGGGAACGGTATTAATCCGTCACTTTCCTCCAGTTATGGATTAAATAATAGGACAGATTGGGTTCTATAGCCTTGGCTGACAACCAGTCTACTGCAGAAGGCAATGGCAAACTACTGCAGGATAATTTTCTGACCAGTCAGTCATGTCTCTTTCGAGACATGATCGCTCAAAGCGTGTATCACGTATGGCACTTAACTGACTACCGTGGATACATGTGAGGAATCTCTGCACACCTATATAGGTGTATGTACTCTAGTAGCATTTACACCACTGTGGTAGACTGTGGCATAATTATTACGCAAACCCCAATGGCTCAAATGGTTGGGGCGATGGGTAGGATCCGGGGCAAACGAATTATCTTAACGGACAAGCGTAAAAGCGAAACCTGAGTCAGCTTCATGTTTTTTTAATATTTATACTTTAAACATGATTTTGCATTGTTTAATAGTTGTACTTATATTGAGAACTTATTTTTCTAAAGTCCACAAAAATTTCCAGCTGAACATTGCGGTTTTATATGCTAAAAAGCTTAGTGATATCTTTGTTCGAGTGAGTCAGTGATATATTCTATATACTACGTTTATTTAAATTCACTCGATGTTCATCGACTGAACTTAAACTTAAATCTTTTAAACTGTCAGTCTGTAATATGCACCTGATGATTGCATAACACATGAAACTTTGAGTCCTGCCATCAAAGTAGGACAATATATATAATCAAGAAAAAAAGTTTGGATATTTTACAAATCCATGGGTAATAAATATTTAACGGACAAGCCACTCCTCAGACCCAACTCATACAACAGTGTATTGAGTTCTATTTGGAGTTTGTCTCAGTTGGAATTTACCTTACAAAATACCAAGGATTCTACGTTATATATATATATATATATATATATATATATATATATATATATAATCCTTGGTATATTGTAAGGTAACTGAGGGACTGAGGAGAGGCTTCGCCGCTAAATATTTATTACCCATAGATTTGTAAAATATTCAAACTTTTTTTCTTGATTTTATATATATATATATATATATATATATATATATATATATATACCACAAGTGAAAAATTCAAGGAAATATTGGATTTATTATACAATACAACACAAAAGGAACATGAATCCCATAAACAAGTCATCCCAAAAAAGTTAAACAAATTATATAAAGGAAAAATACTTTTACCAAACATCAATGACAACTTCATTAACCTATCGGATTACCAACTTACTCCAGATGAAATAGAATTCCTTAATCTTGGACCAAATTTTCATGTCGCACAGAAACCTAATTCAATGTTTAAACAAATGGAAATTGAAGCTTTATACCAACAAATACTTCAACTCGAACAGGACAACCATATTACTACACAGGTAGGCTTAAAAGAATTACTCAAAGCTGAATCAATCAAACACCGTTACCATAAAAAATCCTAATGATATTATAAATACGCCTCTCATAAAAGCAGCCACACATCTCAAAAATAACAAAAATATTGTTATCCGACGTGCCGATAAAACCAATACATTTGTTATTTTAAACAGACAGGAATATCACTCCAAATTATGGTGGATTTTATAATATTTCAGTTTAAACTACCTCTCTGAAGATGGCTCATGTGAGCCGAAAGCTTAGAAGAAAACCAATAATTAATTATCCAAATGTTGGAGAATTTTTGTCTTTATTTTCAACTGAAATTAAAGCAAAAATACGACGTTTAGAACGGCTCATGATTAAACATAATAGACATTCATTGTCTCTTATATTTAATAGCATATGTTTAGAAAATATATATATATATATATATATATATATATATAATTTGAAAAAGAGTTATTACAGGGCTTAGGTTTCTACTATGTGGTATATTCAGGCGATTGTGCAATAACTGATTTTACCGTTTTTTTAAGAATGCTTACGTAACGAGGATTTATTCAACGTGCAATTTTTAAAATAAGAAGAAATTATATCGTTTTCATCCATCGTTGTAGGAACCTAACAGGTATTTTATGATATGATTACACTTAGTCATAATTTCTCTTCTTTCATTCAGTGTGTGCGTGTGTGTGTGTGAGTTATAAACATTTTACCCTTGCTCAGTTGAATAACATCCGTATTTTTGTTTTGTTTTTTCCAGGGGGCTCTAGTATCGCTTGTGTTTTGCTTTCTTAATGGTGAGGTAAGTAAAAAAGAATAAATAAGTAAAAATCGGGAAAGTTTTGCCACTGTATTTTTCTTTCAGAAAAAATTCACATTCAATTTATTTACCCCATATCACATTCAAGCCCTTTGCCCCCGACATCACATTCAAGTCTTTTAATCTAACATCGCATTCAGTCCTTTACTACAACATTACAAATCCTTTACTTCAGCATCGCAATCAAGTCCGTTACTCCGACATCACATCCAAGATTTTTACTCTGACATCATATTCAAGTCATTTTCTTGATCTCACATTTAAGTCTTCTACATCACATTCAAGTTCTTTACTCTGGCATCACCCTCATCTCGTTTAATTTGACATCACAAGAATAGTGTGAAGGTGATTTATACTCTTTTTTTTTTTTTTTACTATATTCTGCTAATATCACTCCATGATAACACGGTCATTTACAGAAGAGAATTCACTTATTAACTTTACTTATTGTGGTTTATAATTGCAAGGCTTCGAAAAAGACTATAATTTTTAATTTCATAGTGCGTTGTGGCGCAGTGGATATCGACTCGGAACGACAAATCGGGGTGCCGAGTTCGAATTCCAGCTGAATTCCTTGCATTCACTTACGCGCAAATACCTTTGGGAAAGGTATTAATCCGTCTCTTCCCTCCAGTTGTGGGTCAAATAATAAGATAGATTGGGTTCTGTGGTCTTGGCTGGCAACCAGTCTACCGCAGAAGGCAATGACAATCTACTGCGGGATAACCTTCTTCCCAGTCAGTCATGTCTCTCTCGAGACATAATCGCTTGGGCGATCATGTCTCTTTCGAGACATGACTGACTGGTCAGAAAATTATCCTGCAGTAGTTTGCCATTGCCTTCTGCAGTAGACTGGTTGCCAGCCAAGGCTATAGAACCCAATCTGTCCTGTTATTTAACCCATAACTGAAGGGAAGAGACCGATTAATACCTTTCCCAAGGGTATTTGCGCGTAAGTGAATGCAATGAATTCAGCTGGAATTCGAACTCGGCTCCTTGTTTTGAGTCGATATCCACTGCACCACAACACACATCGAACAACAATAAGGAATAATAAAATAGGGCACATAAAACCATGCTAGTTTATTCATATCTAAAAATATAAAAAACAGCGACAATTTTCTCCATACAGCGTGTGAAATCACATGCGATACGCTGCCCTCATCAGTCGGCAACTAAGGGAGGTAAAAGTTTCGGTGGCCACTCCTGGTACTGCCACCCCTGGTATCACCAGCAGTTTTTGCCACCGTAGAGAGTGTTGTGTTGCTTCGTTTTGGTATAATTAGAAGATAACACAAACTGGAATTAATGATATTTTATTTTTGGTAAAATCTTTAGGTTTTTACATCAAGCTACAAACTTTAAATTTTGTGTGGATACAGGAGCAGACTAGCTAAATTCTCTTCACTGTTGGATGCTAGTAGTAAACGAGCCTATCCCTTCTGGACTTCCCCTTTTCAAATCTCCTACACAAAACTACTGTCTTAAATCCTACTTCTTGCTCCTACTCTTACCAAAAGAAACGGTTCCTTATTTTGTCGCCCAATTTTGAATTCTTGGCGTCAGTGTGTCTATCTTTTTCTATTTTTAGAACACTTGCCATTTTATAAACCATAACAATTAGTATTGTTTTTCGTTGTAGATGCGTCAGTTTCTGCTATTTTTATGGAACTGCAAGTCAGATCTTTCAACGTTGTGTTCAATAAAAGCGTTTGCTTTTGATCATTAAACAGAATACAAGCGTTTAGTTAATTGTGCAGTCGCATTAATTTCATTTGCTGCATGATTAACTTTGATTTTTTCACCTGTATTGTCGCACGTAAAAATATGCACTTTTTAAATTATTAAGTGTAAAAATGTTAAATAAACTAATAAAATAAACTAGACAATAGCCAAACGCTTATTAATGAAATACTCTATTGTTATGCCAATATTAGTTATGTTTGCAAAACGAAAATAATCTTTTCGCTTAATCATTGTAAGCTCAAGAAGTATCAACATTTCATTTATAGGAAGCACTTTAAGGCTTTTCTTTATCATCTTTTAACTGCCATTATTACTACGGAGGTCGTTTAAAAAGTTCTAAGCCTCACCCAGAAAGAGTTGGAGAAAAAAGAGAGTTTTTTCACCATTTTTCAATTTAGTTCCACAGGAAATCAATGCATTTAGTTCAACGATGCTTAAGCATTTCAATTCCATTGCAGAATAATGTGGCGTCCTGCTCCTCCAAAAACGCTTTTACTGCACATGTGATGGCATCATAGTTTCCAAAATGGCGACCACGCAGGTAGAATTTGAGTTTAGGCAACAGGAAGAAGTCTGATGGAGCTAAGTTTGGTGAGTAAGAGGGATTTGGTAGCAATTGAAAGACACAGTTGGCTGCTTCAGCTATTGCACCCTGAGCAGTGCGAACGGATGCTTTAACTTGGGGCAAGAGTACACCCATCCTCAGCTTTAATCTCTGTTTCGACTTAATTGCTTCCTTCAGTTGCCTTGATTTTGATGTATAGTATTGTACATTGATTTGATGGAGATTCTCGGCAGCCTCGACATTTTTAGGAAAGACGTCAGAGTAATCAAGAATCTCTACTGTCAGCAAACTGCCTGCATACGGACCGGAAACAAGTTCAGCAGATTTGCAATGATAGAAAGAGGCGTAAGACAAGGATGTGTCTTTTCACCGGATCTGTTCAACTTATACAGCAAGAATATTTTGAGGACCCTAGATGATACGCCAGGATTTGTTATTGGAGGCCACAACTTGAACAGCATAAGGTATGCAGATGATACAGTGCTGACTGCAGACACGGAAAGGAGGAAAGGAAACTACAAGACCCCCTACAGAAGGTAGCGGTAGAGAGTGACTACAAATAAACTTTAAGAAAACTGAATGCATGGTCATCAGCAAAAGGTGCAACCCAAAATGTCAAATGCAGGTGGGGGATACTAGAATCAAGCAAGTACAAAAATTTAAATACCTAGGAAGTGTTCTAACAGAAGATGGAAAGTGCGACACAGAGATCCGAAGGCGAATTGGCATGGTAAAGGATGCGTTCCAGAAGCTGAGTAAAGTACTAATACACAGGAAAATTTCATTAGAAACAAAGAAAAGAGTGCTGGATTTCTATGTGATATCAGTTCTTCAATACGGCAGTGAATGTTGGACTATATCATCGAAAATGAGGACAAAACTTGAAGCAGCGGAAATGTGGTTCTACAGAAGAATGCTGCGGATATCGTGGACTGAGCATGCAAGCAACGATGAGGTGTTGGAAAGAATGGCAACAAAAAGGAAATTAATACTGAGCATCAGGAAGAGACAACTGAAGTTCCTGGGACATGCAATGAGGAAGGAGGGCTTGGAGAACCTGATACTGACTGGCCAGATAGAAGGAAAAAGAGACAGAGGAAAGCAGCAGATAACATATTTGCAGGGCCTGATCAGGTGGATGACGGAACGGGGATTGGGGGTTGTAACAGGAGCAAACATACTAAGAGCCACCAGGGATAGGGAGACGTGGAGAGCCATGATCGCCTACGTCCTGAAGGGACAGGGCACATAAAAGAAGAAGTATTGTACATTAACAGTTTTTTTTTTTTTTTTTGCCTTTTCCGTCATGATTAGGCCTTTCAGAATTCCCAATAAACAGACGCTGCCTGCTTGAATTTCTTCTCGTGGGGAATCGGGGTGTTTGCTTTGATTCAGGTTCGAAGTGGTGAACCCAGATTTCCTGATCTGCGGTGGAAACTTTCAGTCAGCCTGGAAGCAAGTCAGAAATGTCCTGGAAATTCCAACCGCTTTCAGCTTCTGCCCTAGTGTCAGTATAGAATTATTCTAAAACTTATTGCTTAGTTCTTGTGTTGGCCGTGGATAATCGAAGCCTGAAAAGCCTGGACGCAAATAATAGGGGGACAATTAATCATTATTTTTGTACTCGCTGAACCTTCGCACCAGAAATTTCGTTGGATTCAAGTGACAACAAATCTGTTTTTAATAAAACTCTTATTTTCGCGTTCGAATTTTGTTACTTGACTGAGTCCATTTAGAGATTATTTGACAAGTATCCTCAATACTCTATTAGTACTCTTAGTATTAGGAGTGTGATGTGTTTTTCGGAGTGTGATGCTGTTGTCTGGGTGATCTTCTACCCCAGATTTTTTCCTTAGCTTTTGAGTAACCATTCAACAATCCCCATCCCAAATAACGGCGGGTACGACTATCAACTTCAAGTTCTCTAACTTTTCCAGCTCGTTGGCAAAGTCGAAATATTTATCTAATATGTTTCAATTTCTTTCAGAGATACACCGCGGTCTGTCGGAACAGCGAACTACACTACCTGACATGTTTTCTTCATATATACGACTATAAAATCCAGTCACCTCGCCTATATTTTGTATTTTCTTTAACTATGAAACGTATGTTTCATTCTTTAGAACATATCCTAGTCTCTGCATCTACCATTATTTTTGCATGATCGAAATACTGTTTCTTGCACAGTTCCCATTGGATTGCCTGTCTCACCCAACCATGTTCATTCTTGTATTACTTCTCGAGTAATTTGCTGGATTTGCTGATTTTTTTTTCTACTCAATCTACAATTACTGTTTTCCATAAGCTCGTGATTGGATAACCAGACCATTTTCAGTATTTGTTTCATTTGATCAACAAATCTTAGATGTTTTCCAAAAGATTTTGCAGTTCCATCTCAGATTTAAACCCTCCTTTGTTTCCTAAAATTTTTCTTTGCATGGGTTTGTAGATAACAGATGTGCTATATTCTATTTCTTTTTCTACAACAAACACGCACTCGAAGTCCAAAGAGAGATTACCTATTCAGAAAGTAGTCAATAGTTATGGAATGATGACTGGGTTCCTCCTGTTGACTATTAAAAGAGAACTTTTGTCGATCATGTGTCTTATATTTTTCATTTAAGCGTCAAGCTTTTGGGGTATATTTTGATTGGTCATGACTAGTGTATTCTGATTGCATTTCCAGTAGAATCACCTAATACAATTGATTTATTCAGATAATGTTATTAACGCAGGGATGTGCGTTGTGGTCCAGTGGGTATCGACTCGGAACGAGAAATTGGGGGTGCCGAGTTCGAATTCCAGTTGAATTCGTTGCAATCACATACGCGCAAATACCCTTGGAAAAGGTATTAATCCGTCTCTTCCCTCCAGCTATGGATCAAATAACAGGACAGATTAGGTTCTATAGCCTTGGTTGACAACCAGTCTACCGCAGAAGGCAATGGCAATCTACTATGGGATAATCTTCTGCCCAGTCAGTCATGTCTCTTTCGAGATATGATCGCCCAAGCGTGTATCACGTATGGCACTTAACTGACTGACTATTAAGGCAGAAGCGCTTCATTAACGTGTCATGGGGGCCTGCGAAAACATTCAACACTGTGTGAAAGGGTTCGCTAATCAACGATCTGAGAGGTGCATGCGTATGTAGAAGCAAGCGGAGGACATTTTGAACATTTGTTGCTGTACAACGATGGCCTTTTATATATATATATATAATATATATATATATATATATATATATATATATATATATATATATATATTAAAAAAGGATTAATTCAAAGATGTTGAATGGCCATTTCGATATGAAGATCCCCACGGGGAACGACACATCACCTCAGCAACAGAAAAAAAAAAAAAAAACCTTTCAGAAACTGGAGAAAAATTAGTCTACTTTTCCTTTTTAAATAGATTGCAAAGAAATTAAAAAATAAATAATAAAATAAAAGAAAAAGAAAAATAAAGGGAAAGAAAAAGAAAAGGAAAAAGAAAAAGAAAAAGATAGAATACTATTATTATTATTATTATTATTATTATTATTATTTTTATTTTATTATTTATTTTTTAATTTCTTTGCAATCTATTTAAAAAGGAAAAGTAGACTAATTTTTCTCCAGTTTCTGAAAGTTTTTTTTTTTTTTTTTTTTTTTTTCTGTTGCTGAAGTGATGTGTCGTTCCCCGTGGGGATCTTCATATCGAAATGGCCATTCAACATCTTTGAATTAATCCTTTTTTAATATATATTTGCTCTGTAATATTTTATTACATGGAGCTCTCTTCCTGTATCATTTTTTAATATTAAAATAAATTTTTAATATTAATTAGGATCGGGTTTTTTGGAATTTACCTTCCTGCTTTTTTCCCTTGGATTGAAGTATCTGAATTAAAAAAAAAATATATATATATATATATATATATATATATATATATGGACATTTTACTTTGTTTTGATGTAAAGAACCCACCCAAAAGTTTGTAAAAGTGTTTTTGATACACGTTATATATATAGCAGCAAGGTTGTTGTTTTTTTAGTGGTTATTACTGATAAAATGCATTTTCGCAAACAGGTTTTTTTTATCGTAAAGTGCTCGACATTGGGGTGTATATAGAGTGTTGATAGATGCAAAGAGTTTATCTGTTTAATAGAGCAGATTCATGCCGACTTCGAAGTTCCGTTGGGACAGGGGTCTACCATCACCTCGAAGAATTATGCCGAAGGGTCGATTTTAGATCAGGATAATAACATTAATGGCAACAATAATAGGCGTGTCATTAATTATAAAGATAGTAAAGTAGAGATAAACAAATTATTTAATGCATTTATTTATTTACTCAGCTTTATCGCTTCTTGACACTAAATATTTTATTCGGCTTTCTAAGTGGTTTCTGAGGGAGTGAGAGACTCTTTAAAATTGATATATTTTACTATCTCTTTCGAATCATATTCATGTCTCTTTTTTATGCTTCGTTCTGATCTAATGTTCGGTGCGTGGCGTGGTGAAGAGACAATTTTATTTTACATTTAATATTAGATAGCTATCCATACGCATCTAGTTAACAAGATTATCGCTTCTCATGTAAATGCCGACAAACCAGCATAAATACATTAAAACAGGCAAAAGACAGAAGATGGATATTGCATTTATATTCAGTTTTTCCTTTCTTGATATTTATTATTGTTTTGTGGTTATTATGGGAGATCGGGTGATGGTAAAATTGTCAGGACCTTTCTTAGTCTTCTCAAAAACTCACGCGAATTTTTAAATTTTTGCTGCATTGAATCTCGACTTGATTATTTTGGCCTAATTCTGTGTGCACTATTATAAGTTCAAAAATCTCCAGGATTTTTTTTAGTTTTCTCAGAAACTCACGCGAATTTTTGAATTTTTGTTGCATCTAATCTCGACTCGATTATTTGGGCCTAATTCCGTGTGCACTATTATAAGTTCTAAAATCTCCAAGACCTTTCTCAGTCTTCTCAAAAACTCACGCGAATTTTTAAATTTTTGCTGCATTGAATCTCGACTTGATTATTTTGGCCTAATTCCGTGTGCACTATTATAAGTTCTAAAATCTCCAAGACCTTTCTCAGTCTTCTCAAAAACTCACGCGAATTTTTAAATTTTTGCTGCTTTTTTCTCGACTTGATTATTTTGGCCTAATTCTGTGTGCACTATTATAAGTTCAAAAATCTCCAGGATTTTTTTTAGTTTTCTCAGAAACTCACGCGAATTTTTGAATTTTTGTTGCATCTAATCTCGACTCGATTATTTGGGCCTAATTCCGTGTGCACTATTATAAGTTCTAAAATCTCCAAGACCTTTCTCAGTCTTCTCAAAAACTCACGCGAATTTTTAAATTTTTGCTGCTTTTTTCTCGACTTGATTATTTTGGCCTAATTCCGTGTGCACTATTATAAGTTCTAAAATCTCCAAGACCTTTCTCAGTCTTCTCAAAAACTCACGCGAATTTTTAAATTTTTGCTGCTTTTTTCTCGACTTGATTATTTTGGCCTAATTCTGTGTGCACTATTATAAGTTCAAAAATCTCCAGGATTTTTTTTAGTTTTCTCAGAAATTCACGCGAATTTTTGAATTTTTGTTGCATTTATCTCGACTCGATTATTTGGGCCTAATTCCGTGTGCACTATTATAAGTTCTAAAATCTCCAAGACCTTTCTCAGTCTTCTCAAAAATTATTATAAGTACGAGCCTAACCTTCATATTCTCCAGTTTTCTTATTTTTCAGGTAAGGTCCTGAGATTCCTCCATTTTTCACCTTTTTGTATCTTCATCGTGTGGTCGTCTGGCACATCATCTCTTAATCGGCATGTCATCTTTGCTCGGATAACTTAGTCGGAATTGATTTAAAAGTACAAGTGTACCATTCCTTTTATTTACTACTAGTGTTTCTGGTTTTCTGACCATTCAATATTTTTACATGGTCGAGCTCACGTCATTTACACAATTCCCAGTGTGTTAAAATTTCTCGTGACAACTCTTTTCATTCTATTATTTGTTTATAACAATATGTCTGATAAAATCATTCATATAAACTTAATCATTTGTACTTTCCTTGATATCTGTCCAATATGATTGTCAACTGTCACCAGTGCTCCAGTGACAGTTGATACTCTTTTCTCACTTCGTTCAACATTCGTCGGAGATCGCAGTACATTTGTTTTATTTAATTTATTTATTATAATTTATATTTATTAATTATTTAATTTATTTTTTATTTTATTTTTAAATGTTACCAAAGACGGCTGTCAAGTCACTTCGGTAAATGTTCGTTTTAACTCCTGGCGGCTTTTCCCCTTCAAATTTATCCAAAATAGCATTATCTCTGTGCAAATGTATATGCTGAACTCATATCAACAATTAGTTATTGAAGAAACTTATTTTTTTTAATGTAAATGTCCATAAAAAATGAATTATATCTTGCACTTTTTCTCTCCCGTAACTCTCACGAAGTCATGTAATTCACTGCAGAATGACGTACTGCGTATGGAACAAATTTCTGCCGATTTACTTCCGCCTGTTTACTTCCGGTTCGGAAAGTAATGCGCTTTTTTTTTTGTATTCCTCAACCTGCGCATTAAGTTCTTTTCTTCGAGTATTACTTTAATTGTAAAAACCTTAATTGATATGTGTATATATAAAATGTTATTTTTCAACTCAATTTGCCTTTCTTGATTTATAATCCTTTTATGACTTATAGTGGCCTATCTACAACAAGGCCAAATTCCGTTAACCTGCAACAATATACAACTACCCTTCACTAGAACGGACTCCCACTATAAACTGGAAAAGAATGGATAACCCGCTATAAGTTGCAAGTTCAATATCCGGCCACAGCAAAAGTTAACAAACACTTGGAAAATTGTGTTCCAAAACACAAATTCTACTCCACCAGCTTCTTTTCTTGCACTTCCTTCCTGTGGAATTCCCTTCCGTTTACTTTCTTTTTCGACAGCTACAATCTTCAAGAATTCTAATGTAAAGTCAATAGTCATCTCTTATCTCACAGACTTGCATCCTCTCTCTCTCATACTCCTTTTTCCGTCCACCACACTCACATCAGTATTCTCATCTTTCTCTTACCCTCTTCCTGACACCCCCTATAACCTGCCACTCTTTCTTATAACTTTCCTCCTATGTAACTCCCTTCACAACAGTGGCAGTAAAATGCCTTGCTTGGGGCGACACGATTATAAATAAATAAAGGTAAATAACTAAAACTGATATATCCAGAAAAGACATGACACGTGGAACTAGAAGACTCTACCCAGGTGGACGAAATAAAGCGTTCGTTTCAAAATTATAATGTATATTACCTGAAGAACGGAGCGAACGTCGTGAATTTGACAATAATGATGAGGAGTTCGAAGTGTCCGAACAATGTAAATAGTGAAATAATGTCTATTTTATTATAAGCTTATATCAAAATATATTTTTAAAATAAAAGTAATTATTTCAAAACATAATTATTTTATATGGGAATTAGCAATCTTTTCATTTCCGACTTCAATCTTGATATGATATGTTTTTTAACAAACATATAAAATTTGACTCATTATTATTACTATTGTCGGCATGCAAACACTGACACCATACTATTAGGTTGAAAAATGGAACTGGAAATTACTTTATTCTTCAACTAGCAGTATAACCCGGCGTAGCTCGGGTCTAATGAAAGCTTTAATCGGGTCTAATGAAAACTAATCCATGGTCCTGGAGCTCAGACTCGTTGGACGTTGGCTCGAAATACTAAAAAGCAATAGTTGTTTCCAGTTAAAGCGAAACCGTAGACTGAAAGAAAAATGAATGGATGTAAGTCAAATTTTGATTTCCTGGAAACGATATCAAATAAGTTTTTTTCGTCGTAAGCTGAATTTTGATAGATAAATAAGTCCTCTGAGTAAATGGTATCATGGCTGAGACTAAGAACTACAATTATACCTACTTAGAGCCAAACCCGAAGCAAAAACTAAAATAAAAGGGCAGAAAAAAATACAGACTTACAGGTAGATAAACAGACACACACACAAACATCTTGCCTTTATATATATATATATATATATATATATATATATATATATATATATATATATATATATTATCGATTTTCTGCACTATTGTAAGAACTGCAACTTTGAAACTTCTGAATATCGTTTCTTATGGCTTTGTCTATGAGTGTATCAAATTTGATTAAAATCGGACCACTCTTTCTATAACCCGATTTTTTCGATTATCGATTTTCGATATTTATCGGAGGTACCTCGACACAAAACCTAGCTAAGAACACCCACAGATGCTTATAGTACAACTGTGTAAATTTTCAAGAAAATCGGTTCAGCCGTTTCGGAGTCTATAGGTAACGGACACACACACTCACAGAGACACACACACACACAGAGACACACACACACACACACACACACACACACACACAGAGACACACACACAGACAAAGTTCCATTTATGAATAAGTTTAGATGTAAAACATTTTAACGATAATGACCTAAAAGAATTGTTGCAATGTACCGTTTTTCTGTATTACGATAACAAATACACCCAGAGATATCGGATCACAATATTTTATAATATTTTTTTATTATTTATTTATTTTTTTCTTTTATTTATACTTGCTTATGCTTATATTTACATTTAATTATATTTATTTAAAAACTTCTTCATTTAATTTTAGTTATTTTTATTTTATGCATTTATATTTTTATTTTTATTTATATTTATTTTTCTTTGTTCATTTATTTATTGCTAGGTCCATGGCTTTTTATGCAGTAGTTTGTCGAAGATGGTCATTAACTCCAAACATGATTGTGCACAATGTTCCCGTGGCAACTGTTACTGTTCTCCTTCCTGCGTTCCACATTCATCGCGGATCGCAATATCAGTGAGAACTCAAATCTTTGTCTTCTTATAGATTACGATGTTTGGTGGTCGAAATACCCGTCTCTTTGCTGATTGGCATGCTTTCATTGATTATATATATATTTATATATATATATATATATTTTTTCTCTGTCTTTATTTATTTATGTTTTCATTTATTTATTCTTAGGTCCATGGTTATTTACGCAGTAGTTTGGAACGTATGAACGCATCGCCCGTTCGAAGACCAGAAAGAAGTTGTTCTATGTCCACCCAATTCACGATGGTCAGCAACAAGTCGTCTCTCCCTCGAAATGGACACGCGGGTAGTACGAGGATGACACCGAATAGTAGTTATCCGCCGCGAATTGGAAGTGGACAGAACTATATTCCATTGGACACGATACAGAGAAATATGGACACCTCATTAGTGGACAACAAGGGGCACGATAGCGTCGTGTGAAGGGTTTCGACATCAGTGTATATTTTGAGAAGTGATGGGGAGAAGTGATGGGGAGAAGTGATGCAAAGAGAATAATCAAAAAAAGGAAAGGAAATAAACGTGAACTTGGGGGAAGAAAATGTTAACGAAGGAAAGAAAAGAAGAGGCAGAAAAAGTAAAATTAAAGAAAGAGAGAAAAAAAGGAAAAAGTGATAAAGTAAGAAAGAGAAGACATTAGGGAAAGAATAAAAAAGTAAAAAAATATCTCAAGATAGAATTAGAGAAAGAAAAGTTCGAATGAAAAGAATTAAAGGAAAAAGAGAAAGTTGGAAGAAAAATAAAGGAAGAAAAGAATAAAGTACACAAAAGAAAGAAGAGAGAGGAAGAGAGAAAGAAAGATATATGAACTAGTAACGGAAGTTAACTTTGAAAACGAGAACAAATCAAATTATTCGTATGATTTTAATGATTTCGTTTCAAATCTAAATTTAAAACTTAACATAAGTATCGGGTTCTCTTAATTATAGATAGATAGATAGATAGATAGATAGATAGATAGATAGATAATGAACAGACTGATATACATAAATTTTAGGGGTGCTTGGGAAGAAATACCTTCTATGTTTTTCCACGACATAAAATAGGAGAAACACATTAATACTGTTTCGGCTACAAAACTTCTTTGTACTTTTTCACGGCAAGGATGATGTCATCAGGAAAATATTTTTATCGATTTAAATATAATATTTCATCCACATCATTTTGGCCACTGCTGAAACGTTTTACCCACCGCCCAAATGTGCCCGTGTCCACGTTTTGTTTCCATAAACATTTGGCAATATTTAGAAATGTTGATAGGTGCAGTTTCTTTCATGTGCATCAATCCAATGGTACTTCGTGGGCAGATATGTGCAAATTCAGAGTGACAAATACATTTTAGAAAGTAGATACAAAAAAATAGATTTGTAAAGATTGGAGAAGACATAATTGACAGGCGTGCAGTCATATATATAAGGGTAGATTGAGACAGGAGATAGATAACTATAGATATAGACTGAAGACCAAACAGATTTGCACAGGCAGAAAAATAAGGCCATTTTGAAAAAAATGTTAGGCAAAAGCAGAAAGATATGTATTATCAAATTGAGACAGACAGACAAAATAAATATATATTGAGACAGACAGATATAGATAGAAGACCAAACAGATTTGCACAGGCAGAAAAATAAGGCCATTTTGAAAAAAATGTTAGGCAAAAGCAGAAAGATATGTATTATCAAATTGCGACAGACAGACAAATTAAATATATATCGAGACAGACACCTGATTAGAAATCAATTGAGATTGATAGGTAGAGAAATATGAACAATAAGATTAATAATACATGTCTGTAAAATTTAAGTTTTAAATATTGAGTCAATTCGGTGTCCGAATTTATTTCTGTACTTATGGATGTAATAAAATCTATTTAGAATGTTTTAATTATATCACATTATGAAGAGGAACTTCTTTCAGAATTCGTTTTGAAGAAATTTTCATTCTTTTGCATAGAAATCTATTCCGATTCTTTTTATACGATAACTTACATCAGAGCAATAAACCAAGTTGAAACATGTTGTAAAATATTTTCCTGATTTCCGTACCAAGATGAAGATGTTCTTTTTAGTTTAGACCCCAAGTAATCTGCAAAGTCTTTGGGGAGATGAACTTAATGATTTAGTCTTTCACTTAATCAATATATTCATCCTGAAAGACATTGGATTAACGCCATCTGATAAATTGTTTTCCACAGTCAGTACCGTGCTTAGCAACATCGCCACCCCGCTCACCATTGCAGAATGCGTTTTGCGGCTCTTCTACCAGCAGAATGTAACTTGCGCCCCCCCCCCAATTACTGAACCCACAATAAATGGTACTTTAAACCAAATAACATACTCTCTGAACGCGAATATATCATGCTCACGAAAAAACGAAAGAAATCGTGAAATTGGCATTTTGAAGCTATACATTACGAACGTTTTCACATCTATTAGCTACCATTTGGTGATTTCCTAGCTATTTTTATATCCATTTCAGTGCTTTTTCGGCTCTCAATCTTCTAAAAGCTTTTTCAAGGAATTTTCAAAAAATTTAAACCAAATTTTCAAAAGCATTTTGCTACAGATATATTAGTTTGCTCATAGTTGTCTATTTGTTTACTCCACTCTGTCCATATATTAATAATTATGTCATGCAATCTTCTGTTTCAATTATCTATCCTTCTTCAGTATATTTTTCTACTCATATTGATATACTGTCAAAAATTAGACTTCAGGCGTTTATTTCAAAATTGGAAAGGGAGTGTCAGAAAGTGTTGGTATAGAAAAACAAAACGAATTAAATCAATACAACATTAGTAGTAACGGAATGTTGCTAAAATGTAACCAAGTCATTTTAAAATGTCACAATGTAGGAGAAAGTCATTAAGTGCTAAGAAGACCCTTACAATTGATCTGAGGAGCCAAGGAGCCTTGCGGTTTCCCGGGGCTTGCGGCCCCTAGGAAACTTGCAGCCCCCTGCAATTGCGGGATCTGCGGGAGCCCTAAGCACGGCCCTGTCTACAGTACACATTTTTCTGAGTGAATTTGTGCATATTCAAAATCGACAAGTTGGTTAGAGATTGGTACATCAGATCCATTAAGTGTCAGATCTTATTGCTGATGCAAGATTTAGATAAACAACTTCTGACAGTATTTTTGTTTTATCCTTGAAAACTAGTATTATGCTTTTAAGCTCTGTAAATATAATTGAATTTCTAAAGGCGATATTTTTTTTCTTTTTGACTTTTATCCGTTATCTTAGTTCCACTATAAAAATAAAGGAGACACTGAGGAGTATACGTTTTCCTGCTGTTCAAAATTTTATTTCAAAATAATCATAATACGATTTTTAACAGAATGTCTTTGTTTCTTTTTTATTTTAATTTTTCCTTAAATATAGCAGAAATGATCAGGACTATTATCACAATAAGTTCTTTAACAGCACAATATTCTAATTTATTTTCAAACAAAAAAACATCACTTAATATCATTACGTTTAGGGGCATTACTATCCAAGGTTAATTTAGATTTGGATTTTACATGGCACAAGGCCACTTTCCAAAGGAACTTCCTAACTAAATCCTTGCATACCACTATTATTTTTATAAGCGTTGAAATCATTCATTAAACAAGCAAATGGAAAGTTGAATGAAATTGACAAAGCATCAATTGCCACTTCTTCTTCTTCTTCTTCTTCTTCTTCTTCTATGTGCCCTGTCCCTTCAGGACGTAGGCGATCATGGCTCTCCACGTCTCCCTATCCCTTGTGGCTCTTAGTATGTTTGCTCCTGTTGCTCCTGGCAACCCCCGTTCCGTCATCCACCTGATCAGTCCCTGCAAATATGTTATCCGCTGCCTTCCTCTGTCTCTCCTTCCTTCTATCTGTCCAGTCAGTATCAGGTTCTCCAGGCTCTCCTTCCTCATTGCATGTCCCAGGAACTTCAGTTGTCTTTTCCTGATGCTCAGCATCAATTTCCTTTTTGTTGCCATTCTTTCTAACACCTCGTAGTTGCTTGTATGCTCAGTCCACGATATCCGTAGCATAACTAGAAATACATACATTACATAGATGTTGAAAGTGTTTGTTTGAAGGTGTCTTACATGGACTGTATGAAAATTGTGTTAGAGCTTTTGAGGTAAGTTGAAACGTTCATTGTCACTGAAAGATTTATCAGTGTGATAAGAAATTCGTGTGGGGAATATTATTGATAAAAGAATTGTTCAGTTCTGATTGTTCATGAATAACGTTTATTTTTGTAGTGTACAGAAGAATGGATTTGTAAGAGATAGTGAGTTGGACTTAATATTTTACAACGTCTTCAATAAATCAATTTGTGTGACATATGACATCAGACATTACATTTGACAATGTGACACCTTATATATTCAACTGTTAATCATGCTGCTTCCTAATCTTCACTTGTTTATATTCCAGCTATATCCTAGATAAGTAATAAAATGATTATTGTTTTTGTCGTGGACCCGGTTAAGGAGTCCAGCAAGAAAATAATATAACGACAACCAAAATAGGAAATAACGATATATATGTATATATTGTCATCCGCTGACAGATCTGTTTCGCTGTATCACAGCTCATCAGTACGGTTAGACTCCGATTGCTACACAACCCAGGCTCTAAACCCGACCAATTGGCGTCAGTCGGCGACTCTACCCCTGGGCCACGGGGCGTTCGGTGGAAGAAGGCAGTCTTTTTAGCGCGTATCATATTACGCGCCCAATAGCTAGCGTGATCCAATTCCTTTTTCCTGAATGAGCGATGCGTACACGCTAGAATGGCTACTGTTTTTCAAACTCTACCATTCTTCCAGAGTGCTCAATCAGGGTGTGAGAGCGTAAATATTGTCATCCGCAGACAGATCTGTTTCGTTGTATCACAGCTCATCAGTACGGTTAGACTCCGATTGCTACATAACCCAGGCTCGAAACCCGACCGAATTGGCGTCAGTCGGCGACTCTACCCCTGGGACACGGGGCGTTCGGTGGAAGAAGGCAGTCTTTTTAGCGTATATATATATATATATATTAAACACATCAAAATACAAATACGCGGAACTCTGTTAGTAGAACAATAAATAGGGGTTAGGAAGTAATACTAGAATTCGGAACTCGCAATGGTAATACGGTAGCAGTCTTGGCTATCTCTGCCTATCGCACTGCGTTATGCTGATCTCCTGCGGATCTCTCACTCTCTGAGCTCGGCCCTGCCATCTGTTGTGAGGGGAAGTATATGTAGTTGTAGGAAGACTTCAATCCGCTGAGTGGGTGATACCACCATGACAGTTTTAAATGAGTTTATTAGCAAAAAATATAGAATGCAGCATATGAACTTAAAAAATAAAGAAAGGTTGACAAAAAGTGTTATGTAAAGAAATAAAATGGTTTTCACTTTTGAATTCACCACTGATCAGTACGTGATAAATTTAGTAATTGGGAAAGACAAATAAATAAGAAAAGAACGAGAAAGAATGAACAGACAGAATGATACAAAAGTCCAGAGTCCGATTGGTGATATGAGAGAGAGAGAGAGAGATAGAGAGAGAGAGAGAGAGAGAGAGAGAGAGAGAGAGAGAGAGATAGATGGGCGGTGTGAGATAAACACATATGAGTAAAAAAAAATATACTGAAGAAGGATAGATAATTGAAACAGCAGATTGCATGACATAAATATTAATATATGGGCAGAGTGGAGTAAAAAATAGACAAGTATGAGCAAATTAATATACAGATTGATAATCGATTGAATATAGATCCATAACTGCATAAGATCATATTGCGTTAGACAGAAAAATATCATATAGACAAACAGATATACGAATTCAGAAATATCGACCAAAAGCAGAATGATAGTAGATTCGATGAAACAAACAATCAAAGAGATGCAGAGTGAGCTGAATAAACTGGCAAATATGTATAGGCAATGAAACTAAATGATAATGATAGACTGAAAGTTAACTAAATGAAAAAGTGAATTAATAAAAGAAATCAACTATTAGCAAGTAACTGAAAGCAAAAATATATAAGCTGGGCGTTTGTGGCGCAGTGGATATCGAGTCGGAAATCGGAGAGTTCGAATTCGAGTTGAATTCCTTGCATTCACTTACGCGCAAATACCCTTGGGAAAGATATTAATCCGTCTCTTCCTTCCAGTTATGGGTTAAATAGCAGGACAGATTGGGTTCTATAGCCTTGGTCAGCAACCAGTCTACCGCAGAAAGCAATGGCAACCTACTGCGGGATAATCTTCTGCCCAGTCAGTCGTGTCTCTTTCGAGACATGATCGCCCAAGCGTGTATCACGTATGGCAATTAACTAACTGAGAGGCAGACAAAACTTTAATAGCAGAGAAAATTAGACAGATTTGAGCAACAAACACATTACTCTGACTGAATGAAATGCAATTTTAGCTGGACAGTTCTAGCTTTTACGACAGAGTGACAGTAACAGAAAAATATGAAAAGACTGAGCTAGACATATATGATGAAGCTAAGACTGATAGATAGACAAGTATTTTTTTTAATCATATCACCCCGAGCAAGGCGATAACGCCACTGATGTGCAGGGGGCTACGTAAGAGTGAAAAGATTGGGAAAGAGAAAGCCGGAAACCAGATCCTAAACAGGGAACAAGGGATAAGCCTCTTCACCTGTTCAATAGACGTGGGTGGAGTGTGAACCAGGTGTTGGTCTATACCAGGGGGGAAATAGACAAACAGATTAAATATGAGCAGAAAAGCAATTATACTGAAAGAGAGATAAACTGCTGAATAATGGTAGTTTGCTTTAAACGCGAGAAGAGAGGAAGCAAAACACAAGCCTATGAGCAGAAGGAGTAAGCAAACTGGCAGATATTATGAAGTAAATCTAATTTTTAATCAGTTCACCCCAAGCAAGGCAAAAAGCCGCTACTAAGATGTTCTTGAATTTTAGAGAATGTTAAAAAAAAAAACATCATTAAGGAGTTATATGTAAATCATACCAAAGACTCATTTTTAATTGGAAAGTCATGCAGAGATACTCCAGATGAGTCAAGATTAGGATTGGAAGAGAATTTACCAGCAAAACAGTCTGCTTTATCAACAGAAGTTGTTTAACACCTCAAATTGAGTGAAGTGAGGATGGATAGAGGATTTACTTGTATTTAATGATTGAAAAAAAAACCAGACAGACAGATGGATAAAAGCAGTTCTTCTTTTTCTTCTTCTATGTGCCTTGTCCTATTAGGACGTAGGCGATCATGGCCTTCCACGCCTCCCTATCCCTGGTGGCTCTTAGCACGCTTTCTTCTGTAACATCTTGCAGCCCCTGTTCTGTCATCCACCTGCTCAGACCCTTTCAAATATGTTATCCCGTGCTTTCCTCTGTCTCTTTTTCCATCTATCTGTCCTGTTAGTACATAGGAGAGTTGTCGGGACCGGGTAAACGTTCTCTTATATAAGTTTATCTTATATCCGGGTTTTGTCTATTTTATATACATTACCACAGGCTCTAATTTGGGACCAGATAATATATATCTTATATCCGGATTTCTCTTATATATGGGTCTCTTATATTAGGGTTATACTGTATCAGGTTCTCCAAGCCGTACTTCCTTATTGCATAGGTAAGTATAAAATATGAGCAGTGATGGCTAGAGATGAGTCAGCTTGTCACACGGATAAATATGTGAAGACTGCAGTGGGCAAACAAAGATATACGCAGATTGGTAGCTAGACAAACTGGCCAATATGAGTAGAGTGAAGTAGAGGATGTGCGTTCCGGTGCATTGGATATCGGCTCGGAACGAGAAGTCAGCAAGCCGAGTTCGAATTCCAGCTGAATTCATTGCATTCAGTTACGCGCAAATACCCTTGGGAAAGGTATTAATCCGTCTATTCCTTCCAGTTATGGGTTGAATTGGAGGACAGATTGGGTTCTACAGCCTTGGTCGGCAACCAGTCTACCGCCGAAAGCAATGGCAAGCTACTGCGGGATAATCTTCTGTCCAGTCAGTCATGTCTCTTTCAGAACATGATCGCCCAAAGCGTGTATCACGTATGGCACTTAACTGACTGACTGAAGTACAGAAACATAGATATGTCCATAGTGAGAGAGACAAAAGTATAATTGAAAGAAAAAGTCTCGGCAGTATGAAAATGGGAAATACGTGCAGACGATCAAATAAAGTAGAATGATTTAAACAAACTGATTAAGATCAGAAAGACAAATAAAACTACGAAGAAAGATATAACAACAGGTGAACAGAAGCAGAGTGAAGCAGATAAACACATATGAACAATATGAGGTTGGCAAATATTCTTATTGAGAAAGTTTTTTTTTTTTTTTTTATAAGCGTTTCACCCCGAGCAAGGCATGTCACTGCCACTACTGTGCAGGGGGCTAGGTAGAGTGGAGAAAGGCTGATTAAATATAGGAAATGACAGAGGGTGAGTGATAGGCGGGTAAGGATACCGAGAATGAGGGTTGGGTAGATGAGAGTGTTGTGAGAATAGTTGGGAGTTAGTGTGATAGGAGGTGTCTATTGACCCTACATTTAAACACCTGGAGATTGTAACTGTCGGGAAAGCAGACTTGTGGAAGGGAGTTCCACAAGCGGGAAGCGCGTGAAAAGAAGCTGTTGGAGTAGAATTTACGGTTACAACTTATTTGTTTAACTGTAAAAGGTGGGGACCTAGTTGCTAATCTAGTATCTCGTGTAAATTCGTGCTTAGGCGGCACCAGTGATCTAAGCTCATCGGAGCAGAAGCCATGAAAGTACTTGTAGAAGAGGCACAGGGAAGCCACATCACGCCGGTGTGAGAGCGGCTGCAGCCGGTCTGCCAAGTCAGTATCAACCACGTTACAGATCCTCCTTTGTATTTTGTCAAGAAGCCCAAGGAGAGCAGCAGGGGACAGATTTTCTAAAGAAGAGCAGAGTGAGTTAAGTAACCAAATAGCAGAAGAGTTAGTCAGTCAGTTAAGTGCCATACGTGATACACACTTTTGAGCGATCATGTCTCGAAAGAGACATGACTGACTGGGCAGAAGATTATCCCGCAGTAGGTTGCCATTGCTTTCTGCTGTAGACTGGCTATAGAACCCAATCTGTCCTATTATTTAACCCATAACTGGAGGGTAGAGACAGATTAATACCTTTCCCAAGGGTATTTGCGAGTAAGTGAATGCAAGGAATTCAACTAGAATTCGAACTCGGCTCCTCGATTTCTCGTTCCGAGCTGATATCCACTGCGCCACAACGCACATCCTGAAGCAGAAGAGAGCAGACGATAAAGTGAGGTCGCCGTATATGTTTCAGAATGGGATGAATATAATGGACAATAGAATGATTGGCGGAAAACTAAGAAAGCAAAAAACAATAACTGAAAACAATTTATTTTTTTAAGAATAATGTATAAACAAGATATGATTCAGTTGGAATAAACTTCTTCCATCTTCTGCCTCCTTCTTTGCCGCTTTCCGACGTTGCAGTTGCTTTATTAATCTGTATCTCATTTCAGTCCAAATGACATTTTTCTCCTTTCAATTTCGACACCCATCACATGAACCAATCAAGTAAAAAATATGAACGCATTTCAGTGATAACACACACACACACACACACACACACACACACACACACACACGCACACACACACACTAATGTCTATTACAGACAATACAAAAACTCTCTCTTATTGTCTTCTCCTTGAAGAGCATTGAAAAAATTATACAGATAAGCTCTTTGCGCTAACAGCCGATTATGTGGGGATATAAAAATTTTGTGTGTGAAAATGAATAGGCAAAAACAAAAATTAAAAAATATGTAGTGGAGGAGAACATATTATTTTTTATTCAATTACGTATTTGTCTTCATTTCAGCTTTTTCATTCTATTTTGAGAATCTGTCATCCGTGCAACACACACACACAAACACACACAACACAAACACACACACAACACAAACACACACACACGCACGCAAACACACACACGCACGCACACACGCACACAAACACACACATGCACACAAAAACACACACAAGCACACACACACAAACACACACACACAAACACACACAAACACACACACAAGAAAATAAAAAAATAAAACAAAGACAAAAACAAAAAATACAAATTAGTTCGAAAAAGAAGGAGTCGATGGTAATGACATTGTTATTGTGTTTTCGTCTCTCTATCTATCTTTCTTCCTCTCTATCCGTATCTGCCATGTCACTTCAGTGCGTGAGAAATTTTGGCTCTCCACAAATTTCAATCTTTTGCTCATCCAATTCATTCTTTCTTATTTAACTCTGTCTTAGTGCTACGTGTTCGGACATCAAACTTTTCAAAAATATCAATTACACTGATTACATTCTTTTTTCACCCCACTGCTTGCCGTCAATGTACTGCCTGTGAGTTAAACTTTACAAACTTTCTTTCCTCATGATGCACCGAAATTTTTGGCTGTCATTTTTTTTAATTTATTTATTTTTATTTTTATTTTTATTTTTTTTTTAATTTTTTGTTGTTGTTAGCGGGAGTTTTTTTATAGTTGCTGTGAAACTAAATTACCTTAAACTAGAACGCGATTAATCACGTGATTCCTAAATGGAATGAATACACGTAAAAGTGACCAGTTTATTTTATTTTAACTATTTTTAATTTTGGCAAATAATTAGAATAACGCGTTAGAAAGAAAGTTCTATCCCATTTGAAGATGTAAAAGAAACAAATGATTCTTTGTTTTAATTCTTGATTGTCAAACTGAAGAGCCCATTGATTAATTACGACAATATTTGGACTCATTATCAATAATATAATCCAGTCTATTTGATAAATTCCCTATTCCTGGAGCGTAAAATTATTTAGGCAAAGAAATAAGTAACTATTAGTTTGTGTCTCTTCAAAATTAATAAACTTTTTTTTTGTAATAAATGTTTAAATTATCTGAAAAGATGATTGTCAGATGGAGCAAGATCAGGTGATAAGGATAATTAGAGAAAACATTTTTTCTGGTTGAATTTGGCAATTTGTTATCTTTAATTCACGTATAAGAACAACATGTCTTTGTGATTAACTAACGATAGGTACTTATACTGCAAATGCTTCCAGTTGACGCCAATATTTCCCCCTATTGACTGTTTTTTGGGAGTTTAGCGGTTCATGATAGATGACATATTCCCCAGAGAATAATCTTTTTCGGATGTAGTCCTGTTTTGGGAATAGATTCTTCTTTTTTAGTGCTTGCTAACCTTTGTTATTTTAATTGGATATGATTAGAAAGAACCAACTTTTCGTCAATAGTGATGATGTCTACCTAAAAAAAGGTTCGGTAGAAAGTCTAATCTTCTAATCTTTGATTAAGCGGAGAAGCAGGCAGATGATGAAGGACCCATTAATCAGGTTTTGGTATTTTGTGAGGAATTTGATGAAGGTGTTTTATGAAACTTGTATTGAACTGTTTTGCTGAATTCTGTGCAGTTTGCTTATCATTTTCCTCATCTTACGTGCAAATACCCTTGGTAAAGGTATTAATCCGTCTATTCCTTCCAGTTATGGGTTAAATAACAGGACAGATTGGGTTCTATAGCCTTGGCTGGCAACCAGTCTACCGCAGAAAGCAATGGCAACATACTGTGGGATAATCTTCTGTCCAGTCAGTCATCTCTCTTTCAAGACATGATCGCCCAAAGCGTGTATTACGTATGACTGACTGAATTTTGTAGAGTTGTTGTGGCGAAATCTTCGTCGCCAAGTTGTTTTGGCCTGTTTGGTCCCGGAAGTAAGACACGGAAACAAGAAGGTAGGTTCAAACAGTGTATTAGAATAACAGGACAATTTATGCAATAATAAGCGTTAGTAATCAGCAAAAAAAGAAGTGTAAGTCCGAACGGTATAGTTACGCTGCATCTTGACTGTCACTAAACTGTCTCTGACTGTCTCACAGCTGCTTCCCCGAAAGTTACGCAGGTAGGATTATATTGACGGAGAAAGAATCCATTCCTATAGAATAAGACACCATAACAACTTCTTAGTCAGATAAGTCTGTTATGAGGAAGTGATCTATTACTTATGGTGACATGCCTAGACGTAATTAGATGAACAAAACCACCCCCAGCTGTAATTCGATTTTAATTCGCTGATTACGTAATATTGACGATTTTCACACCCAGCATCCAGTCAAGCTTTTTCGTCTCGTAAGGCAATGACAGTCAGTCAGTTAAGTGCCATACGTGATACACGCTTGGGCAATCATGTCTCGAAAGAGACATGACTGACTGGGCAGAAGATTATCCCGCAGTAGGTTGCCATTGCTTTCTGCGGTAGACTGGTTGCCGACCAAGGCTATAGAACCCAATCTGTCCTGCTATTTAACCTATAACTGAAGGAAGAGACGGATTAATACCTTTCCCAAGGGTATTTGCGCGTAAGTGAATACAATGGATTCAATTAGAATTCGAACTCGGCTCCCCGGTTTCTATTCGTTTTCTATCATTTTTCTTGCTATATTTTCAGCACAACCTTTCTGTTGATCAAATGTCAATTTTAAGTTCAATTCGACTGAAATTTGGACTGAAAGCTATCAAGATGAGATGTGTAGTCCAAACAAAAATGGCGTCATTGTATGAGTATTTACTCAGATGAGCACAGTGCTTAACTTGAGTAACACTCAAACAGAATTAAACACGACTTTGTAGTAAAGGTCTTATAGATAAAATCGTTAATCATTATCACATGGAAAGGCCAAAAGTATTTATTCAGCTTGGCATTTATCATATATGGAAGAGTTTTTCAATATAAAAAGAAACGTAGATTCGAATCACCCCTGGATTTTATTTATTTTTAATCCGTGCTATTTACCTGTGGCTGGAGAACAGCATTTCCTAAACCTTCTTTAACCAGCGCCCCCTTTCAGCACAAATCTTTTGTTAATACCCCTATCAAATTAAATTCTAATATCATACCGAATTCATTTATTCAGTTATGGGTTAATTAGTAGGACTTATATTAGTAAGTCAAAAAAGTATTACAATCTAAAACTATTTTCTGGTTTTAAATCACATCAATAAATATATCCATACAGAGCGAGAGAGAAAGAGAGAGAGAGAGAGAGAGAGAGAGAGAATACAGGAATCAACACTGCATGTCTCCTGTTTGTTTTACGCCTCAACAGATCACCAAACCCTGTACCACTAGGTCTTGTGCACAGAGGTTTATCTATTGATCCCAGATATGAAATAGTGACATATGATGGCATCTGATGATCGCTTGAGGTGTGAAACTGACAGTCACCATCCAATGGTGATTTCTGTGTTTAGACCGTCTATATCTACAGACATATATATCTGTCTCCGATACTGAAAACTCTTCCCAAATTTGTATATGTGATGACGATATATATTTTTATATAGAACAGTATTGAGGAAATTGCATGACAAAGTGGGAACAGTTTACTTGTAACGCGTTTCATCCTTCAGGAATTTATCGGACTGAATTTGTTGTTGCTACAACTACGCATGCGCACAACAAAGGGGTGCTGGAAATTTTAGAATTTTTATTTTATTTAGCCTAATTCATTTCATAGTTTTTTTGGGGGGGAAATATTGTAAAAGCCAGGGTGCAAATTTACTGTAGATGACCTTACGATCAAGGTACTCTCTAGATATTTACGTTGGAGTGAACTATTTTCTCTTTTTATCAGAGTAGCATTTATTATGTCAAAATTGTTTTCAGTCTCGTTACAACCAACGCATTTGGCGTTTTATGTTGTAAAATGGCCCTTTTGTGTTCATGTAATCTTTTATTTAGATTCCTTAAGGTTTTTCTTATGCATTTTGTGACAATTACCATAGGCAACAGAGAATTTGGCTTATTGCCTTGGTTAGTACTACGTCTTTTATTGCTTTCAATGTAGTAGTAACAATGTCTATGTTGAATTTAGATAGATTCCTTTCGATTGTAGATGTGATAGAGTTAGAAGATAGGATAATATATTTTTTTATTCTTTGGGTTTTTCGGGATTTGTTGTTTTGTTGTGGAATATTTTATTGGCCTCTTTTTTTTTCACACTGAATATAAAATAATTAGGGTACTAGATAAGTTGGAACGCGTTTTCTCTTTGTGTAAATAGTCCGAGCTACTTATTTTTAGTGCTCTTAACTAGAGTCTGATTATTATACCGGATTAAAAATGAAACAAATTGTGGTGTAAACTAATAGAATATCTCCCTAAAACACTGAAACTTTACGAGCTCCCTAAGCCCAACAAAAATGGTATTCTAATGAGCCTCATTATTTCAGGTACTAGATAAGTTGGAATGTGTTTTCAATGTATTTCTCCTCTTCGTGCAAATAATCCGAGCTGCAAATTTTTAGTGCTCTTAGCTAGAATCCAATTATTATGCCGGATTAAGAATGAAGCACATTGTGGTGTAAACTCATAGAATATTTCCCTAGAACACTGAAACTTTACTGGCTTCCTAAGGCCTACAAAATTGGTATTCTAATGAGCCTTATTATTTCAAAATGACAAAAGGCATAATAAAATTCTAACCCCTTTCTTTGAAACAATCAGTCTTTCTCATATAAAAAATTCAGGCTGTCTAGTTGAAAAACTAAGGGAAATGAACATGACTGACAAATGCATGGCCAGTCTAGATATAAAATCCCTCTACACCAACCTCTCAGTTAAAAAATGCCTAAATCTCCTAAAAAGTATCTAACACAAGATAATACTGTCGCCACCAACAAATAAAATAATAAAAATCTGCTGTCGATGAGAATTCAATCAATTACCAATGCTACTGCACATTTAATAATGATTGTTATAAACAAAAATTTGGATTACCAATGGAATCATCTTTTAGTGGAGTAATGTCAAATTAAATTTCTAATATCATACCGAATTCATCTTTCATAACAAGATAACATTTGCGTATTAGTGCAACAAGAATTGTAATATTCTTTTTATATCTATTATAAATACCAATGATTAAAAAGCTAAAATAAATATTTGGTAGCTTATCTCAATGTTTTTAATGGGATGGTTGACTTTGGTGCTTACTGGCTATGTTCCTTACTCTAGGTTCCATGTTGCTTAGAACTAATCGTAGTTCTCTTCGTTTTGAAATTTGCAGTCGGTTTCTTTGTTTAATAAAATATTTTGTAACTGCGTTGCGAAAACATTCAGCCATATAAGAAACTGAAAATCCAATTAAGAAAAGAAGATCCGACAAGTGGGTGATAGGGCCCACCTTTGGGAAACACTGCACTAGAATGAGAGGCTGAATAATCAGTGATGAAAAAATAATTAAAATGAAAATAAAATATTAGCAAAAAGTAAAAACTACTTAATCTTAGTTTAATTTTGACACAAAGCGATAAATATGAAATACTCGATATGTATCAAAGGTATTACACAGTAATAATGATATGTCCAATTAATTCGATAGGCAAAGCACAAATAAAACCTTGACAGGTGTGTGTCGGCATTTCCTTATTGCATTAAAAAGGATAGTTGAGAACCAATGTCTCCTTGCATGTGAGGTCCTAAATTAAATGTGACTGTGTCGCATCTGCCCTTGTAACGTGGCGGGGTCCAAATAAATACCAAATTAATATAAATAGATCTATCTACCAGAAATTTCTTTCTTATTGCGTTTATGTCATAACGACAATAGACTTCGAACTTCTGTCAATTAGTATCCAAATTTTGTTGAGTAATATTTGTTACATCTTAAGTTCTGTTGCTTTTTATTGCAACTCCCAGGTCCCAATAATAAACACTTTAATGTTTCGCTTATTTAGAGACAAACTAATAGTTTGGTTTCTGGATCTGAGGTCCTATATTTCGACCGAAACAATGAGAAGATAATTACAAAAAATGACTGAATATTAATTAAAAAAACACACATATTTGATATCATTTGGACGTTGAAAGATTTGTTCCTCTTTCATATCGATTCATATTTTCAATATTTTTAAACTTCAGAGTGTCAGACAGTAAGGCTACAAAACCTCAGAAAAAAGAAACTGTGATTCATACATTTTATTTTTTATAATCATATCTCCCCATGCAAGGCATTATACTGCCACTGTTGGGCAGGGGGATACATAGGAGGAAAGTTATGTGAAAGAGTGACAGGTTATAGGGGGTGTCAGGAAGTGGGTAATAGAAGGATGAGAATACTGATGAGAAAGAAGCATGAGAGAGAGGATGCAGGTTAGTGACATAGGAGATGATTACTGACTTTACATTTAAATGTTTCGAGATTGTAGCTGTCGGGAAAGCAAGTAAACGGAAGGGACTTCCACAGGCGAGAAATGAGAGAAAAAAGCTGGTGGAGTAGAATTTGCGTTTACATTTTATTGGTTTCACAGTAAATTGTTGGACCTAGTTGCTAATCTTGTGGCTCAAGTAAATTCACATATAGGGGACACCAGTGAGGTGAGCTAAGTTCATCGGAGCATTTGTGGTTAATAACGTCAACATCGATAAAATAATAAGCTTTTAACTTTGAGAACAATCATGACTGTTCATCGGCAGGGGTTGAAAGGTCAGTCGAATCATAAGGACACAAAATGCTATAATTTAAAGTCTGACAAAAAGTAAAATGAGCGAGTAATACTGTGCGTGCCAGAGGCGAAATAAAATTAAGAAAATAACTGACAAT
This sequence comes from Ascarosepion bandense, assembly GCA_037127315.1. Taxonomy (NCBI): domain Eukaryota; kingdom Metazoa; phylum Mollusca; class Cephalopoda; order Sepiida; family Sepiidae; genus Ascarosepion; species Ascarosepion bandense. The sequence goes on from JBBBDQ010000635.1 coordinate 422,111, forward strand.
ATGACACAACATAAGAAATGAGTTCATGCCTTTCTTTGAAAGTGAACAGGAAAAGCTCCAGGTTGAATTTGAACTTGATTCGCTGCTTTCACTTTCTGTTTCACATTTCATCTTCATATTTACATGCCGACTACCAAATAATTCAAGATAGCTACCTAATAGCATGCAACTCCTCATTGGGGTTAATAATAGTAGCCACACAGATGGCATTGTGTCTACGAGGTACTTGGATATATTTGGATTGTTATATGTACCCAGGAACTGTCCTTAACTTATATTCGTTGAGAGTAGTTGCATGGAATTTATTGGTCTGCAACAAAGCCCATATATGCTCACTAAATTTTTAACTCTGACGAGCTTTGGGCTCAGTGGAGTACCTGTAAGTCAGCCGATCGATTCTGGGGCAAGTTCCATTTCAATCGTACTTCGTGGAAGATTGTGTTTTTCGTTATCTTGTCGGAACCAACTATGATCACGACGTTGTACTCAAATCGGTTAAAATGTCATGCAGAATGTCTGTGTATACCACAACTGACAAAACATACTGCTTTTTCACAGTAAACCCTAAAAGTGTTATAGATTTAGGATAATATTTATATTTATTAATATATACTTAGTAACGCTGTTATATTACATTACTCACTTCGTTATTAACATGATATATATATATATATATATATATATATATATATATATAAGAAAAATTAAGGCAGACACGTTATTTCATGGTAAATCGAAATTATAGGCCTATTTCAGGCGAACCATCATCAGCTTCTGTCTTTATTGTACAGAAGATTTTACACACTTAGAGAGTTATCCTACCAATTTATGTACAGAATACTTCTTTGAATTCTTCTGTATCTACACCGCATGCTAATATATATATATATATATATATATATATACATATATATATATATATATATATATATATATATATATATATATATATATATTCTAAACATATACTGTTAAATATAAGAGACAATGAATGGCTATTATGTTTAATCATGAGCCGTTCTAAACGTCGTATTTTGGCTTTTACCAGAAATAGCAAACGCAGTTCGCAAATTTGCAATGCGTTTCTATGACGTCACACCGCGTGGTAGCGCGAAATGACAACAGAACCATGTGTTCAAATGCAATGTAACGTAGGATTCTTATATACAATACGACACAAAAGGAACATGAATATATGAATATATATATATATATATATATATATATATATATATATATATATATATAGATATATATATACCACAAGTGAAAAATTCAAGGAAATATTGGATTTATTATACAATACGACACAAAAGGAACATGAATCCCATAAACAAGTCATCCAAAAAAAGCTAAACAAATTATAAAAAGGAAAAATACTTTTACCAAACATCAATGAAAACTTCATTAACCTATCGGATTACCAACTTACTCCAGATGAAATAGAATTCCTTAATCTCGGACCAAATTTTCATGTCGCACAGAAACCTAATTCAATGTTTAAACAAATGGAAATTGAAGCTTTATACCAACAAATACTTCAACTCGAACAGGACAACCATATTACTACACAGGTAGGCTTAAAAGAATTACTCAAAGCTGAATCAATCAAACACCGTTACCATAAAAATCCTAATGATATTATAAATACGCCTCTCATAAAAGCAGCCACACATCTCAAAAATAACAAAAATATTGTTTTCCGACGTGCCGATAAAACCAATACATTTGTTATTTTAAACAGACAGGAATATCACTCCAAATTACAGGCCATTCTGGACGATCACAATAAATTTAAAAAATTAACTAGTAATACCACAACCCAACTTAAAAAACATATTAATAAACTTATTACTGCAAACAATGCTGAAATAGGATCCTATAAACTTCAAAAGATTATAGGTGATTATCAGCCCGGCTACCTTTATGGAAATGTAAAAATCCATAAAAAAGATCATCCCCTCTGACCTATCATTTCTCAAATACCCACAGCAATATATAACCTTTCCAAAACACTTAACAAACTAATTACTCCCTATCTTCCTGGTAAATATAGTATTAACTCCACGGACGAATTTTTACAGATTCTCTATTCCGTAAAACCTAAGAATCAAATAATTGCATCTTTGGATGTCCAAAACTTATTCACAAATGTTCCCGTCCAGTAAACAATTGACATCATTATCTGTGATGTATACAACCATGCTACTCTCCCATCAATCAATATTAAACCCACTATATTAAAAAAAACTATTATTAGCATGCACCACACAAGTACCCTTTCACGATCCCTTAGGCAATATTTATACACAAATAGATGGTATTGCGATGGGATCTCCTTTAGGTCCCCTCTTTTCTAATTATTATATGGCAAATCTAGAAAATAAAATAATTAATGACAACAATAAACCCTCTATATATGTAAGATACATAGATGACATCTTTGTTTTAGCTAAGAATATCGATCAAATTAAATATCTTAAAAACAAATTTGAAAGTCACTCCGTCCTCAAATTTACATTAGAACTTAATATTAATAACAAACTCCCATTCCTTGATGTATTCATTGATTCTAGCACACATAAATTTACTACTTCTCTATATAGGAAACCAACTAGCATAAATTCGTGTTTTCTTAATTATAATAATGAATGCCCCCAAAGATATAAGTTAGCTGTTATAAAAAACTTACTTCAACGCACACAAATGATATCTTCTTCCAAATCTATATTTTATAAAGAATTACACAACATTAAGCAAACACTAGTCAATAATGGATTTCCTAACTCCGTTATTGATCAACAAATTAAAATGTATCTCAACAAAATTAACAATAGCTGTAACAATAATGATAATATTAATAATAATGGTTTACATCAAAATAAACATAACACTATTAACTTATACTATTGCAACCAAATACATAATAATTATAAACAAGATGAAAAAACTCTCAAAAACATAATACGTAGAAATGTTAAACCAGTGGAAAGTAATAATCAAATTAAACTCATTATATATTATAAAAAGTTTAAAACAATTGACCTCATAGTCTATAATAACCCAACAAGCACTAAACTAAATTCTCTACAAAAAACCAATGTAGTGTACCAATTTACATGCCCATTCAGAGATTGCATCTCTGATACTAATCAAAAACCTAGTACATATAATGGCTTTACTACAACCACGCTCTCCCGTAGGCTTACATGTCATCTTTCTGATCAGAGTACTATTAAACAACATTTCTCTGAAAAACATAAACATGTAGGTAATATCAGACAGATTTTGGTCAACAATACGGTGATCCTTACTCATACACACAGTAAGAGGAACCTGCAGATATTGGAGGCCATGTACATCAAATCAAAACAACCAACACTCAATAAAATCAACTTTAAAACAGGAAATAACATATTACATTGCATTTGACTACATGGTTTTGTTGTCATTTCGCGCTATCCCGTGGTGTGACGTCAAAACCGCATCGCAAACTTAAGAACTGCGTTTATTATTTTTGGTAACTATTGCCGTTGCCAAGCGGAGTTTTATGTCAACACAAAATAAAATCGTCGGTGATGGTGGATTTTATAATATTTCAGTTTAAACAACCTCTCTGAAGATGGCTCATGTGAGCCGAAAGCTTAGAAGAAAACCAATAAATAATTATCCAAATGTTGGAAAATTTTTGTCTTTATTTTCAACTGAAATTAAAGCAAAAATACGACGTTTAGAACGGTTCATCATTAAACATAATAGACATTCATTGTCTCTTATATTTAATATCATATATATATATATATATATATATATATATATATATATATATATATACTACCGGCTATGTTTCAAAATAAGCATTAATGTTTTTTAATTCCATAAACTAACAACGTTTCCCTTAGGCATTGGGTCTTCCGCCTCCATTTTCACTCTTTGTTCAAAGCCAATGCGAATAATAATTTTACCTGTTTTTTTTTGTTTGTTTTTTTATATTTCTGACTATCATTTCATAAGCAAGCGTGTTAAAATTTTCCTTCGTTGCTCTCTATAACAGTAAATCAGTGCCGAATCGTAAGCGTATTTTCTTATTCTTTAAGGGTTCATATGAAACAAAGTCTTTTTAATATATTAAAAGCTATTAAAAACAATTTCAGTAATAGAAATAGTAGAGATAAAACTCTATTTAATTTATTGAATAAACTCAGTCAGTTCAAGTGCCATCCGTGATACACGCTTGGGCGATCATGTCTCGAAAGAGACATGACTGACTGGGCAGAACATTATCCCGCAGTAGGTTGCCATTGCTTTCTGCGGAAGACTGATTGCCGACCGAGGCTATAGAACCCAATCTGTCGTATTATTTGACTCATAGCTAAAGGGAAAAGAAATCTATTATATTATTGTGTAGTAATTAGTGGGGGATCGGTTTCCTATTGTTATGAAGTAATAAACTGATCCCCCACTTTAAGCCTTAATCATTATTCCAACTATTATATTCAGTCAGTCAGTTAAGTGCCATACGTGATACACGCTTGGGCGAACATGTCTCGAAAGAGACATGACTGACTGAGCAGAAGATTATCCCGCAGTAGGTTGCCATTGCTTTCTGCGGTAGACTGATTGCGAGCCAAGGCTATAGAACCCAATCTGTCCTATTATTTACCCCATAACTGGAGGGAACAGATGGATTAATACCTTTCCCAAAAGTATTTGCGCGTGAGTCAATGCAAGGAATTCAACTGAAATTCGAACTCGGCTCTTAGATTTCTGGTTCTAAGCCAATATCCACTGCACCACAACGTACATCCGCATTGAATAAACTACTAATTTTAAATTCTTAGCATAAACTTTTGACGGTATTCGGGTGAAATTTCGAATTTTATTGTTCACGAACTTTTAAATAAACTAAATAAAGTGTGTCTAAAGCTTGTTTATGCTTTGAAAAGTACCATCTTTATTATGTGTGGTCATGTGTGGAGATCGTAACAGCAGATGAGCTCACTGAATGTAAGAAAGACAATTGACTATGACAGCGGGTCAGGAGTAAAATCCTGCTCACGTAGCGACTGACAAATTTGGTCCCAAATAGTGTCTTTAAAAGTCTTAATAGAAGTTCAGAACACTGGAAGGGAAAGAAAACAAAAATCGGCGTAAAAACATTGACTTGCATAATAAAATCTTATATACGGTAATGTTATTAGCGAGGTGAGTCCTTTTCATCCAGGAAACATTCGGCGTTCATTGACTAAACATTTAACGTTACTTCCGGTTGGAGTTTATTAAACATTTCTCTCAAAACTTTTCTTTCAGGAAAACAGGTTTCAAAAGTTCATAATAATTCTTCTTTCTAGTATTGATGGTAGTTTAATTTCCAAACCGTTTTTAATGAAGTAGTAGAGAAAGTTAACATCTTGATTATATAAATACTTTCCTTTCAATTCACTTTACTTATTGCTGCTTTTGGAAGTCTTTAAATGATGTCTTCTTTTTTTTTTTTTGTTACTTGGTAAATTTCTTTGTTACTTTTGAAGAGGTGCTACCCAAAAGTTATAGATGTTTGAACAACCAATGGAACACTATCTTACCGAGTTTTTTTGGTACCGTTTGAAAGTCAGACAAACAACGGCATTACGTGAACGAAGAGCTGGGAAAGTAGATGTTAGGTTCAGTAAATCTTTTTCTGATTATCCTATGAAACCTATCGGCAACAAATCCTATAATAAGTAGATTTTTTTTTTTTTTAAATCATATCACCCCAAGCAAGGCGGTAACGCCACTGATGCACAGGGGGCTACGTAAGGGTAAAAAGAATGGAAAAGAGAAAGCCGGAAACCACATCCTAAACAGGAAACAAGGGATGAGCCTCTTCACCTGTTCAATAGATGTGGGTGGAGTGTGAACCGGGCGATAGCTTAGTCTATCTACTCCAATTGAAAAAAAATAATAAAAAAGGAAAAGAGTGAAAAGATTGGAAAAGAGAAAACCGGAAACCGCATCCTAAACAGGAAACAAGGGATGAGCCTCTTCCCCTGTTCAATAGATGTGGGTGGAGTGTGAACCGGACGATATTATACAGAAAGAGAGAGAGACAAAGAGAGACAGAGAGATATAATTGTCTGATTTCTTTTTTAGTCTTTTTGAAAGTTATTTATAGTCAGAAAATATATATTTCGATAATAATGACTGACTGACACAAGATCTATTAATTAACCCATAGCTGGGAGAGAGGAGATGAATTCATACTTTCCAAATGGTATCTGTGCGTAAGTGAATATAACAAACCCGGTTGGAATTAGAACACGGCACACTAGGGCGTTGTCTATTACACCACCCGTACATCTAAACTTGTAGCACCTTGAATTCCCAAGCGGTTATCCATCTCGGTACTGACCAGACTAGATGTTGCTTAACTTTGATGATTGTACAAGTCTTTCAACGAGATATGGTGCTAAGCCGAGAAGTAGTGTGAGAGAGAGAGAGAGACAAACAGACAGACAGACAGACAGACAGACAGACAGACAGACAGAGACACAGACAGACAGACAGACACGCAGAGAGGCACATAGATCGTTTTAGTTCGTGGTTTTACGGTAAACTCTAAAATCTAATTTGTTATTGTTACATATTAATAAGATCTTGACGAAAAGTAAAGAGTTGTCTTCACACACACACACACACACACACACACACACACACACATATATATATATATATATATATATATACTCTAAACATGTATTGTTAAATATAAGAGACAATGAATGTCTATTATGTTTAATCATGAGCCGTTCTAAACATTGTATTTTGGCTTTAATTTCAGTTGAAAATAAAGACAAACATTCTCCAACATTTGGATAATTTTTTTATTAAGTTGGTTCTAAGCTTTCGGCTCACATGAGCCATTTTCAGAGAGGTTACAGGGACGTTAACATAAAGACATCCATCATCAAAGACGATTTTAACTTGTGTTGACATAAAACTTTGCTAAGCAACGATAACAGTCACGAAATAGCAAAGGCAGCTCGTAAATTTGTAATGCGGTTCTATGACGTCACACCGCGTGAGAGCTCGAAATGATAACAGAACCATATATTTAAATGCAATGTAATGTGTTATGACCAGATTTGTGTGGGTTGTTTGGATTTAATGTAGATGGCCTCCAATAACTGAAGGTTCTTTTTACTGTGTGTATGAGTGAGTATTATTGTATTGTTGAGTAAAATATGTCTGATATTACCTACATGACTATGTTTTTCTAAGAAATGTTGTTTAATTGAACTCTGATCAGAAAGATGACGGGTAAGTCTACGGGAGAGCGTGGTTGCAGTAGAACCAAAATATGTAGTGGGTTTATTATTATTATATATATAATCTTAATGTGAAGAGACTCTCCTTTTCTCTCTCTTTCTCTCTTTCCATACATACCTTCGTATTTTCCGTATATTAACGAATAATCCTACTCTACATTATATTTGAACAGTTGTTTCTTAAAATGTCATCAATCTGTTACCTTGCAACACAGTCTCAACAAGGCAACTATAATTTCCTTGCTTCAATAGAAGTTCATATTATTTGTTCTCCTTGTCTGAAATTAGACAAAAAAAAACTTTAATGAGGAACAGAAGCGTTTTTGTTCCTCATTGTTACATAACCATTCGCAAACTTTCTTGGGACGTCCGATATAATAATAATAATAATAATAATAATAATAATAATAATAATAATAATAATAAATGTAAACCGTCTATACATACCCCGTAAAGAAGGTGGAAGGGGTCTTATTCAACTGGAATTGTCATACAAGACAATTATTGGCTTAATAAGAAACATAGAAACAACAAAAGACTGGATGATACAATTAGTCCAACAACATGAAAACAGAAAGAAAAAATATTCAATAATAAAAGAAGGCAGTAAATACAAACAAGATTTACATTTAGTAGATTCTGTAGAAAAGCAAAACAGAAGCCAAGAACCAACTATTGCGGCAAAACATATGAAAATGAAAGTCAAAGATAAAGCTCTTGAACAGATGAAACAACGCTGGCAAGACAAACCTCTACATGGCCAATATCTAGAACGTGGCAATAAATCCAATGTTGATAAAGTTAATACTCATCGATGGTTACGTGCATCTGGATTAAAGTTTGAGACTGAAGGCTTTATTCTTGCAGCGCAAGACGAAAGTCTTTTCACTAGAAACTTTCAGGCAAATATTATACATAATAATGTGGATCCAAAATGCAGGTTCTGTAATAAACACCAAGAAACAATAGACCATCTAATCTCAGGATGTTCTGTACTTACCACGATAGAGTGGGGCAATATTTACATTAGACAATGTGCAAACACTATGGAAAATATGTAAACAAACACTGGTATGATCATCACCCAGCACCGGTTACAGAAATAGATGTCACAATTCTACATAGAAAAATTGAAGCAAACAGGCCAAACATTATTGTTAAACACCAGAAAGAGAAAACTTGTCTATTAATTGATATGGCTCGTCCAGCGGATTGTAACATAGCAATCAAGGAATTCTAAAAACTGTCAAAATATAAAGACCTGGAAATTGAAATAGAAAAAATGTGGAAATTGAAAACAAGAATCGAGCCAGTGATAGTAAGTGCACTTGGAATGATAAAAAATGGAACAAAACAACACATTGAAAGAATCCCTGGAAAACCCAGCTTAAGAGATATACAAAAAAATTGTCTTATTAAGTACAGCTCACACACTAAGGAAAACCTTGTATATGTAACGCTAGGGATGATAGGGAAGATATAAAAAAAACATGAAATGGAGCCATAACAACACACCACGACCTACCTTAGGTCTTCCCACAGACATGGTTGGTAGTGCGACCATAGCAGAAATGGAAATATGATGAAAAATGACAACATAATAATAATAATTGGAATGATAAAAAATGGAAAAAAACAACACATTGAAAGAATCGCTGGAAACCCCAGCTTAAATTGTACCGTTAAGTACAGCCCACACACTAAGGAGAACTTTGTCTATGTAACGCTAAGGATGTTAGGGGAGATAGAAAAACCATGAAATGGAGCCATAACAACACACAACGACCTGCCTTAGTTCTTCCTGCAGACTTGGTAGATAGCGCGACTGTAGCAGAAATCGAATTATGATGAAAAATGACACAATAATAATTTTTTTTTTAATCATATCACCCCAAGCAAAGCGAAAACGCCACTGATGCGCAGGGGGCTACGTAAGAGTGAAAAGATTGGAAAAGAGAAAAACCAGAAACCACATCCTAAACAGGAAACAAGGGATGAGCCTCTTCACCTGTTCAATAGACGTGGGTGGAGTGTGAACCAGACGATAGTTTAGTCTATCTACTCCAATTGAAGAAAATAAAATAAAAAAAAGAGTTGAAAGATTGGAAAAGAGAAAAACCGGAAACCACATCCTAAACAGGAAACAAGGGATGAGCCTCTTCACCTGTTCAATAGACGTGGGTGGAGTGTGAACCGGGCGATAGTTTAGTCTATCTACTCCAATTAATAATAATAATAAATTGTGTTAAAACCAAAGACAGATTTTGTGTGATAAATATCCAGGAACAATTGATAATCTTTTATCATATTACACAGTATTAGCATCAACTGAATATATGACTCAGCATGATAGAGTGGGCCGGTATCAACAGATGAAAATACGCAACTTTTACGGAAGGGAAGCTGCAAGAAACTGGTATGAACATCACCTAGATCTGGTTACAGAGATAGAATCTGTAAGAATATTCTGAGACACACAAATGGAACAATCAAACAAATCACACAAACATCGTGATAAAAACCACACTAACAGAATATACATTCTTCAAGGATGTGTCTTTTCACCGGATTTGTTCAACCTATACAGCGAGAATATTTTGAGGACCCTAGATGACACACCAGGATTTGTTATTGGAGGCCACAACCTGAACAACATAAGATATGCGGACGATACAGTACTGATTGCGGACACGGAAAGTAAACTGCAAGATCTCATACAGAAAGTAGCAGTGGAGAGTGACAAGAAAGGACTACAAATAAACTGAGTGCATGGTCATCAGCAAAAGATACAACCCAAAATGCCAAATACAGGTAGGGGATAACAGAATCAAACAAGTCCAAGAATTTAAGTACCTAGGAAGTGTTCTAACAGGAGATGGAAAGTGCGACACGGAGATCCGAAGGCGAATTGGCATGGCAAAGGACGCGTACCAGAAGATGAGCAAAATACTAACACACAGGAAAATCTCAATAGAAACGAAGAAAAGAGTGCTAGACTGCTACGTGATGTCAGTTCTTCAATACGGCTGTGAATGCTGGACAATATCATCGAAAATGAGGACAAAACTGGAAGCGGCCGAAATGTGGTTCTACAGAAGGATGCTACGGATATCGTGGACTGAGCATACAAGCAACGACGAAGTGTTAGAAAGAATGGCAACAAAAAGGAAATTGATGCTGAGCATCAGGAAGAGACAATTGAAGTTCCTGGGACATGCAATGAGGAAGGAGAGCCTGGAGAACCTGATACTGACTGGACAGATAGAAGGAAGGAGAGACAGAGGAAGGCAGCGGATAACATATTTGCAGGGTCTGATCAGGTGGATGGCGGAACGGGGGTTGCCAGGAGCAACAGGAACAAACATACTAAGAGCCACAAGGGATAGGGAGACGTGGAGATCCATGATCGCCTACGTCCTGAAGGGACAGGGCACATAGAAGAAGAAGAAGAAGTCCCTGCAGATTGTAATGTATCTTTCAAGATCTTCAAAATGGAAATCTAAAAAATGTTGCGCGTTAGGACATCAATAATTGCAGTTGTGGTTGAGGCCTCGGATTGATTGAAAAAGTTCCATTAGATTAATTGTGGGGATTATTATTAACCCATATCCTTAAAGAAATCCCAAAAATTGTATAACTCACACATTACGAAGAGAATAGAGATTTTTCTTTCATTTAAAAAAATGATCGGTGGAAAATATCATGAAGCCATTTCTGACCTTAGGTCTCTAGTTGGGACTCAAAAGGAAATGTGTATCCAACAGAAGTCAAAGGAAATAAAATGATAATAATTGACATCACAAGTACACCTAACACATTACGAAGAGTTTTATCTATATAAAATAAGATTTTCTTATATTTCTTTAGAAAAATGATTGGTGGATAATGTCATAAAGCTATTTCTGACCTTAGGTCTCTGGCTGGGACCCGGAAGGAAATTTTTATACAGTAGAAATCAAAGAAAATAAAATAATAATAATTGACGTCACAAGTACATCTCACACATTACGAAGAGTTTTATCTATGTATAATGTATGCAATCTTAGGTTTTGCTTTTATTTTACATAAATTTAATCAACTTACCTCCGATATGTCTGGACAAAATTGAAACTGAATTGAAAAAACAAGCCACTTCATGGAAAATAGCTTCAAATTGTAAATAATAATAATGTTAATTTAACTGCGATTCATCGTTGGCTTTCCACGTCTGGTGTGAAACCTGAGACAAGATTTACAGTTTCAGTGCAAGGTCAAAGTTTAACTACAAGAAACTATTAGCAAGACATTCTCGAAAATGATGTCAGCCTGTATACAGAATTTATGGCTTACCTTCAAAAGATATTGACCACTTAACGTCATGCAGTACTCTCTCATTTCGAACAAAATATCTTCGACTTATGACAGAATATATCGATATATTCACTGGGCAATATGTTGCAAGTACAACCTACCATGGGCAATTGATTGGTTGAAGCAAAAACCAAATTCTGTGAATTCCAATGAAAATGTAATTGCGGGATGGAATTTTCCAGTCTAAACAGACAGCACGAGAGAAACCAGATATAATTATAAAAGAACTGCTAAAAGAGTGCTTACAAAATTGAGCTAACAGGATGTGCGTTGTGGCACAGTGGATATCGGCTCGGAACGAGAAATCGGGGGAGCCTAGTTCGAATTCCAGTTGAATTCCTTGCATTCACTTACGCGCAAATACCCTTGGGAAAGGTATTAATTAATTTCTAATCCATCTCTTCCCTCCAGTTATGGGATAACTAACAGGACGGATTGGGTTTTATAGCCTTGGTTGGCAACCAGTCTACCACAGAAAGCAATGGCAACCTACTGCGGGAAAATCTTCTGCCCAGTCAGTCATTTTGAAACATGATCGCCCAAAGCGTCTATCACGTATGGCATTTGACTGGTAGACTGGTTACCTACCAAGGCTATAGAACCCAATTTGTTCTATTATTTAAAGCATAACTGGAAGGGAGAGACGGATTAATACCTTTCCCAATGGTATTTGTGCACAAGTGAATGCAAGTAATTCAACTGGAATTCGAACTCGGATCCCCGATTATTCGTTCCGAGTCGATAACCATTGCACCAATGGCCGCGCGGTCTAAGCGCCAGACTAAAGGTAATAAATATCTAAACTTATTTATAAATGGAAATTTGTCTGTGTGTGTGTGTGTGTGTGTGTGTGTCCGTTGCCTATAGACTCCGAAACGGCTGAACCGATTTTCTTGAAAATTTACACAGTTGTACTATAAGCGTCTGCGAGTGTTCTTAGCTAAGTTTTGTGTCGAGGTACCCCCGATAAATATCGAAAATCGATAATCGAAAAAATCGGGTTATAGAAGGAGTGGTCCGATTTTAATCAAATTTGATACACTCATAGACAAAGATATAAGAAACGACATTCAGAAGTGTTGCAGTTCTTACAATTGTGTAGAAAATCGATAATATATATATATATATATATCAGGCAAGGTGTTTGTGTGTGTGTGTGTCTGTTTATCTGTCTGTATGTCCTTTATACAAATCCACAATTTTTATCCGATTCTCACCAAACTTCACACAAATATTCTTTAGGCTGAGGCTGAGTCTGAGCTCCAGGACCATGGATTAGTCTTAAAGCTTTCATTACACCCGGGCTATACTGCTAGTACTTTATAAGCACATATCGGCTCGATTCCCATACCTGACCATGTTAGGGACATATACTACTGGAATTTTCGAGAACATCCTATGTACAAAGTATCCTATACATTTTTCAGTGCTTTCTTCTTCAAGATTCTTCGCGAGTTTACTTAATTTTATACCTGTGAAATAATTCCAGTTTTTCAGATGCTCCATTTAATCTAATCACGCATTTTACTTATTCATAAATTCTACCTTTTTTTTTTTTTAATCATTTCACCCCGAGCAAGGCGGAAACGCCACTGATGTGCAGGGGGATACATAAATGTAAAAAGAGTAATTAGAAAAGAGTGAGGAGTACAACCTAGTTAGAAAGGAACAATAGAAAGCTGAGAAAGCAGGTGCTATGACAGATACATAGGTGGAGAGAAAGGGAAGGTTATACGGGGGTGGGGAGAGAGCTAGAGTCCAGTGGTTAGAAGATGAGTATTGACTTTGCATTTAAATTTCTGGAGGTTGTAGTCGTCAGGAAAGCAAGAATACGGGAGCGAGTTCCACAGGCGGGAAGTGCGAGAGAAGACGCTGCCGGAGTAGAATTGTCGTCTGCATTTGGCTAACCTGACTGTGAATGGGTGGGACCCAGTTGCCAGTCTGGTTGCACGAGTAAACACCTGTTGAGGAGGCATCAATGACTTAAGTTCGTCTGAGCAGAAGCCATGAAAGTATTTATAGACCAGACAAAGGGAGGCCACATTTCGACGATGGGGAAGTTTGCAGTTTGTGATATTTCTAAGAAAAGTTTCTTCTTGGCATGTATTTAGATTTTGTAAATGTTAATGTTATTGTTTTTATCTGTTCAGTATTATTATTAGTTACTTAAAGTTAGTTAAAGAAATAGTTTAATCTGGTAGTCAGTGAGATAGTTAGGAAAACTATTCTTAACTAATGTCTGTTTTACATTAGTGAGTTTGTAGCGGAACTCTGGATCCTGATTGGTCATCAAATCGCAAAGTTCAAAATACGTCAGAGAAACGGGTTTTTTTTAAAGAAAAATGATTCTGGAGCCACCCCACGTGACTGGATTCAATACTTAAGGATGGTTTCTAGGCGGTCAGTCAGGGGAGGCGGTTTGTTGACACACATCTAAAATGTAACCAACTTCAAATCGACCCGAAGATAAGGTTAGGTCGCACCTTGTTCTCTCTCTCTCTCTCTCTCTCTCTCTTTCTCCTTATCTATTTCAACAATTACTACTAGAATATTATGTACGAACTCTTGATACCTTCACTTTCTCAGTGAACATTAATTTCTAAGAATTCTTGTTATTCTATCCGATTAATAAATTTCTATTTTAACATTCAAAATGTATATTTTATTATTCTACTCTTCTACACTAATCCACACATTCCAAATGACAACTAACCTTCTGATGATGAATATAATTCTGCATAAAATCCTGTAAGCTGTAGGGAGTTCGGTTAAGTCTGACACAAGGCCGAATCAAAGAAACATTAACCAGCTCCCTACACTTCAAGTTCTTTAAGGAAAAGTGGATGAGAGGATGAATTTTTGTGTGTTAGCGTTAGATTTTTTATAACTACTATCATATGAGTGGATATTCATTCACTCTTAAAACTACTATCATATGAGTGGATATTCATTCACTCTTAAAACTAATATAACAAGAGTTCCGGTTAGTGTTTTTTTTTGGGGGGGGGGGTGCATAATGAAATGGTGAATGTGTTATTAATGAATTCTACGAGAACATCCAAGAATGGTAGTTTATTTTCCTGACTAAGTTCATAGTTAAAGTTAAGGATAGCGTTTTTTTAATGTGGTTTTGAGGTTGTCAATCTCTTATTCGTTTTTCGTTAAAATAAAAATAACGTTTGCATAGAGGATATATATTTTGGATTTAGTGACGTTTAAATATCGTATTTTCCACGTCTGATATGTAGTATTTGTGGAAGCACGGCTGAGAGGATTTCCCATACTAAAACCGTTAGTTTGAGTGTAAGTTTTTCCATTATGGCCCTAAAAAGGGACTTTGGTTAGGAAGCATGCAATATTTTTTTTTGTTTTGTTTTTTAAGGATATTTGGTTTGATTGATGGGAGGTAGAATGGAATTATATTTATAGACGGAATGAAGGATTCTGTGGATAGTTTGATCGACGGCGATATTTGTAAATAAATTTTCAATTTTGAGTGACGCTAAAATAACTGGGGAAGATTGTATAGAGTTTAGAATTTGAAGGAATTCATGGGTTGATGTGATGCTGTAATTGGTAGTCAGGTAAGATCCATCAACAAATTGATAACATCTAAAAATGCTGACATAGGTTTCTTAAAAATAAAAATAAAAATCACCGAAACTACCAAATAGGGTACCTATCAGTTAGTTAAGTGCCATACGTGATACACGCTTGGGCGATCATGTCTCGAAAGAGACATGACTGACTGGACATAAGATTATCCCGCAGTAGGTTGCCATTGCTTTCTGCGGTAGACTGGTTGCCGACCAAGGCTATAGAACCCAATCTGTCCTGTTATTTAACCCATAACTGGAAGGAATAGACGGATTTATAGCTTTCCCAAGGGTATTTGCGCGTAAGTGAATGCAATAATTCAGCTGGAATTCGAACTCGGCTCCCCGATTTCTCGTTCCGAGCTAATATCCAATGCACCATAACGCACATCCAGGGTACCTATACAAAATATAAAACTACATAAAGCCGGATACCGACTACGACACATTATTTCCCAGATCCCAACTCCTATCTACGAACTAACAAAATTCCTTAACTATATCATTATTCCTTAACTATTTAATGTCTATGATATATATCATATAAAAAACACAGTTTTTAATGAAACCAACAAGCCCTACGTATAAACACGTTTTATTGATATCTTTCCTGCGTTGTGGAACAGAATTCCCAAGAGGATGTTTCCCCTATCAGTCTAGTGTTAACCATTATGCTCTCCATATATCCCCATAAAGTTTGCTTCTAACCCTGCAACCCTCTACCTCAAGTTGCTCTTGTACCTTGTATAACGTGAACATTATTGTAAGAAAATATTAGCTAACAGCTTAGAAGAAACAAAAAACTGTAAGAAACTTTTGACAATAACTCCCACCTAAATTTTACTCTTGAACTCAATATGAGTAATAAAATCCCTTTTCCTGATCTATTATTACTCGATATCAATAACCATAATTTTACCACTACTCTTTATAAAAACACACTAGCAAAAAGTCGTGTTTACTTAACTACAAAAAAAAATGTTCTTTCATATATGTATGTTTGTCTATGTATGTGAGAGAGAGGGGGGGAGAGAGAGAGAAAGAGCGTATATGTATATGCGTATGCATAAGTTTTCTGTTCATTTTTTTAAATCTAGAAACTAAATACACCGTTTAAAACCAGGTTTTCCTGCAAAACTTTTGCATACATATATATTCATCTAAGTCTATTCATATCTATCTATCTATCTATCTATCTATCTATCTATCTATCTATCTATCTAGCTCAGTCTCTTCAAATCTATAAATTTATTTAAGTCTCTTCATATCTATCTATCTATCTATCTATCTATCTATCTATCTATCTACACGTATACTTCCTTCCACACATACATACATAAATACACACATACAAACACAGACACATATATCTATATATATACTGATACAGATAAAGAAAATATGTAAGGTATAGTGCCTTACCCACATATATGCGTACACACACACACACACTCACACACACACACACACACACACACATATATATATATATATATGCAGGTTTCCTGAATAATAATGACATTCAAGATACTATGCTTAAGTTTTTTTATGTAATTTTTCATGTGACTTATATGATTTTTTTCTTTTGAAGGCATAAATTATATAAAAATTGTCCAAATCTTTTTTTTCTATCTCAGCACTTTCGGCTATACCTTTAGCCATTTTTTAGTATTACAAATTAAATTGAATAACAAACATAATCATAATACCTTGTCTGTCATTTTTAATGAAACCTGCATAAAAGAAAGATTGCTGCCCAAATATATATTAAATCTAAAATGCGTGTAGGTAAAATCCCCAAAACCTGATCTTATTAATATTAATTTTATTAATATTAAAATGATCCAGATGGAGGGATGGATATGTATTACAATAGTCCGACCATATTATTAGTTAAAAAAACATTTTTTGATAAATTTTTTAACAGAGCTAAATATATAATATATTGTATCCTTTCTCTAGTTTCCTCTTGTTTCCTTTTCTTTTCTTTTTTTTTTTCTTTAATTTTCCCTTCCTTTCACTATCTGAAGCCGGCTACCGATGATTTTTCCACTTCTTTATCTTTTTTACGTCTTATGTCTTCTTTAACTCTTCCTATGTCTTCCCCCATTTTTATTTTCCTTTTCTTAACCCCCACCACTTCTATTCCTGTGACACGGTTAAATTTCGATTTTTTTTTTCTATTCTTTAATACAGACGTAATGTGCGTTGTGGTACAGTGGATATCGGCTCGGAACGAGAAACCGGTGAGCCGAGTTCGAATTCCAGCTGAATCCATTGTATTCACTTACGCGCAAATACCCTTGGGAAAGGTATTAATCCGTCTCTTCCTTCCAGTTATGGGTTAAATAGCAGGACAGATTGGGTTCTATAGCCTTGGTCGGCAACCAGTCTACCGCAGAAAGCAATGGCAACCTACTGCGGGATAATCTTCTGCCCAGTCAGTCATGTCTCTTTCGAGACATGATCGCCCAAGCGTGTATCACGTATGGCATCTAAAGTGACTGAATCTAAAAGTCTTCTTCTGATATCGAGTCTTGAATCTCTTTCTTTGCCCCTTTGTATCTATGTCTGGGCGACAATTTTTTTTAAAAAGTTTTTCTTTCTCAAATCCCCGCTTTTTTATGTAAACTTCCTGTGTATGGATATGTTTTTGAACTCCTTAGAGAATGTAACTTTTTGTACTATATTTGAAATAACAATTTTTGAGTTTTTAGTCGTTGCTGAAGAAGCGAGATTTTTCTCGCTGGAGTAACTATACAACGTCTGTAAGATTCGAAATTTTATATATATATATATATATATATATATATATATATATATATATTGCATGAAAAAAAGGTTTATGAAAATTTATTTCCATTTTACAGAAAATTTAAGGATTAAAAAGATACGGTCGATATTTTTTGTGTGAATAAACTTTCAGAAGAAGAAGGTGATTACTTTGTATTTTTTTGTATTTCTAGTACTTTTAAGTATTTAAGTATTTTAAGTATTTAAGTATTTTAAGTATTTAAGTATTTAAGTATTTATGTATTTAAGTACTTTTAAATGAATCAGTATTAATTTGGGACTAGAATTTTTTTAGTTTCCCTTTTTTACATACACTAGTTGTATTATTAATAGTAAAACTATCTTTAATGTTTTATTATATATGAAGTATTGTCAATTATTATTAATTATTATACTGGTGTAACCTCAACATAGCAAGTCAAAAAAGAAGTTGTTTACCGGTGCTGACAGAATGAAGATGTGAAGGCCCATGACAGTAAAATTTAAATACGAGTCAAAAAGCTATCGTTGTCAATGTTTCATCTCATAAAATTTCAAAATACATAATAACTTCTGTGCGCAAACATATACGCGAGTTATTAGGACAAAATCAAACAGGCGTCTTTGTTTCTCCCGCGTTCTGTGCTTACCCAACCACGCATTCTTGCCAATGGCTGTCGAATATCACTTGAAGTTGTTGTTATTGAAAAATAAGGGAAATTAAGTCAAAAGAATTTGCTTATGAAACATTAATAAATGATAAATGATAATAAATGATAACGCTTTGTCTCGTGATAATAAAATTAAAAAATACTCACAAATGTTATGTTCCCTGAAACAATTCTTTCTTTAACTAAGAGAAAAAATAATTCAAACTGTTATATGGTTAAATTTAAAAAGGTAAGTCACAGATATTTGGTGTTTTTATTTGTTTTCTATGTTTTCCATTTATGAATTTTCTTTGCATTGCTTGAATTCCCAAGGCTAAAGATGTCTAACTTGAAAGGACCCTATTGCAAAGTAACGTTTTCCTCCTGATATCTAACTCATTCATCGGTTTACAGTTCAACATTGAAACCAATATTTATGAAAAGACTATAGATTCATATGTCGATAAACATCATATTCTTCAAATGACAATAATAAAATACTAAACAATTATAAAATGAAGTCTGTTTTTATTGCTTCATATATATGTGGGGGGGGGGGGGGGGTGGGGGGGGGGAATGACAGTGACAACAATTAACGCCTTTTGTTTCTAGAAATAACTTTAGATGACTAACAGTTTTATTGAATGAAGTTTTTTTTTATATAAATTGAATAGGAAGTCGGGAGAGAAGTATATATAATAGTCATTTTCTTTCGCACGCACACACACATACACACACACACACACTGTTATAGGGAAACACACCTATTCTATAGTGAATAGACTCTCCCACCTAATTTAAGTAGGAGTAGTAAGAGGAATGAGGGTCAGTCGATGTTAGACGATAATAGTCAACAGTTAGTCGAATACGAAAGTAGTCAGCGACCTGGCAAGATTACACTGCGTAATCCATATTATATTAAGTTCCTAACCTTTTATACCTCGAACATATTACGACTGATTTTAGCACAAATACTAGTTTCCACTGCGAAAATAACTCCACAACAATTTTGGCGACGAAGATATCAAACTCACGTGGAGAAGATAAAAAGAATTTTTTCCACTCGCCAAAAGACAATTTTGACGACAAAGTCTCGGATTCACGTTTTAAAAAAAAGTTTCTCGCAAACCAAGGCGTCAATTTGGTGACGAAAAAATCTGTCGTATTCTCAACTGAGAAAAGAAATATTTTTTTCGATAATTCAGTTTTCTCAAATAGGTCACGGATTGCAAATTCGTATGATCCCCCACCTCTACAGTATTAGGCATCGTGTTAACTCTTTGCGAAAATGGAGGAATGTAAAAGACTATTCCTGGAATTCTTTAAGTTCCAGTCGGAACAACAGACGTAAATATTAGAGCAACAAAAACATTCCAGATGCAGATGCAGGAGGAAACTTTCAATAGACAAATGCAATTCCAACAAAAAATGGAACAGATGCATAGGGAGTTTCAAAACAAATTTCTGGAAATAATTGAGAACAGGAAAGAGAAAAAGCTACAAAATTATTCTTTTCCGGAGAATACAATATGGAATTCAATTAAAATATTCAAGTACAGTCCAAATGATGAAATAACTTTTGCAGAGTATTCTAAAATATATACGAACGTGTATAACGAGGACTGCCACTCGTGGTCTGAAGGAAAGAACGTTAGGATTCTTTTAAGCTGAGCATAACAAATTGGTAAACTACAATTTACCGAAAAAAATTATCGAGTTAACTTTTCCCGAGTCGGTAAATATATTAAGTGAATTATTTAGTAAAAAGACATCTCTGTTCTACAAAAGGTGGAAATGTTTAAATCTGACGAAAGATGACAAACAAGACTATATAACGTACGCAGCCAATGTGAATAAGCATTGTGAAGAATTCAAGCTGGCAGAATTAAGCGTAGACAATTTTAAGTGCTTGGTGTTTGTTCAGGGGCTGGTATCGGAAAGAGACGCAAAGTTAAGAAAATTAGTGCTGGCAAAATTGGAAAGCAATCCAAGTATTACGGTACAAAATTGGAAGAAGACTGCACAAAATATGTTAGCGTAAAGAAAGATTAAAAAAAGATAGAACAGTCTGGCGTTTCGTATATAAGGAAAATACGCTACAGAGGAAAAAGTCAGTCTACCAAAAAGAATTCTAAAATTGCGGATTATCAAGCAAAAAGTGAAATACCAGAGTAAAATAAACAAAAACTCCCGAAGCCATGTTTTGCTTGCGGTGAACTACACTATTACGATTTTAGGAATAAAGAATATTTCAACTGTAAAAGAATGGGACATAATTTCACGCATTGCAGGTCAAGAAATAAAGACAATAAAATAAGAAAATTAAAGTTTAACGAAGTAAAAGATGGAATAACCAGAAAATTTGTTACCGTCGAAAAAAGTAATAAAAATATAAAAATGCAGCTTGACACGGGTTCGGATTTATCTATCATAAATTTGCATACGTGGAAGAAGTTGGGGAAACCAACATTAATGAAGATAAAGAAATCGCTAAACTAGTTGTTATAGAAAATGCCACGAACTTACTTGGTACGAATTGGATAACATAATTCTAACTCTGAGATCTACCGATAAATTCTTTCTGTTACAAGGTAGAAAGTTTAAATACCTAAGCCCAAAAATTAATAAAGAAACTTAAGAAAATATTTCCTACTGTATTTTCTCCAGGTTTTGGAAACGTGTACCAAGATGGAGGCAAAATTCCAGCTAAAAGAAAACGCTCAGGCGGTATTAAAAAAGAAAAGGAATGTGCCATTTGCCTCAATTGAACAGATAGATAAAGAATTAGATAGATTAGAGAAAACTGGTGCACTTAAAAAAAGTTGTGTATAGTGAATGGGCGACACCAACAGTATACGTGAAAAAATCTAAAGAAATTCGTGTTTGCGCTGATTTTTCAACGGGTTTGAATGCGGCACTCAAAGATTATAACTATCCCCTACCAACAGCAGAATAAATATTTACAAAGTTAAACGGAGGCACAATATTTTCGAAGATAGACCTTAGCATTGCATATTTGCCGGTAGAAAAATACCGGTAGAAAAGGAAACGTCAAAACTTGTGTATAGACACACATCGGGGTTTGTATAAATTTAACAGACTACCTTTTGGGATTAAGGTCGCGCCCGCCATTTTCCAGCAAGTAATGAATTCGATGTTGGGTGGTCTAGATTTTGCCGTAGCATATCTGTACGACATCCTCATGAGAAGTACAAATATAGCAGAACACGTGAAACATGTAAATGCTGTAATTTCAAGAATACAGGAATTTGGATTTAAACTTAAGGAAAGCAAATGTGAGTTTTTTTATGGAGAAAGTAAAATATCTGGAGCAGATCATCGATAAGAATGGTAGACGGCCAGACCCAGAGCGAGCAGCGGCTATAAAAGACATGCCGGCTCCGAATAATATTGCCACATTACAAAGTTTTTTTGGATTAGCAAATTATTACCAAATATACATCCCTAAAATGTATGATCTGCGGGCACCATTAAATGATTTATTGAAGAAAGGAAAACCCTGGAAATGGACTAATTAATGCCAGAAAGCATTTGAAAAGATAAAGGAAGTGTTAATCTCGGAATAACTTTTAATCCACTACAACCCGAATTTAGGGATCATAGTATCTTGCGACGCAAGTGCGTATGGAGTAGGAGCATGCATCTTATACAAAATACCAGATGGTCAAGTAAAACCAATCGCTCATGCTTCCAGAGCACTAATTCCGGCTGAGAAGAATTACTCTCAGATAGGGGAAAGAGGCGCTGGAATAATATTTACGGTAGCGAAATTTTACCGTTTTGTTCACGGTCGACATTTTAAGCTACAAACTGATCATGAGCCTCTAACTTCGATTTTTGGGTCGAAAAAGGGTTTGCCGAAACATACCGCCAACCGATTACAGAGATGGAGTATAATACTGCAAAATTATAACTTCATCATGGAGTTCATACTATCGAATAAATTTGGCTAAGCTGATGGGCTGTCCAAGTTAATTCCTAAAATGAGTGAACCATTAGAAGACATAGTAATTGCCTCACTGATGTCAGAAGAAGAGTGAAATTTACTGTGTATAATGCAGTTCGAGACTTCCGTTAACTCTAAAAAACAAAATAAAAGAAGAAACCACCAGAGACAAGTATATCTTGAAAATAAAAGAAAAAATAGTCGAGAGAGACCAGTACACAACAAATGTTTTTTCGCTTTGCGATACGGTATTGTTATACAGAGAAAGTGTGGTGATTCCATACACACTGCAAAAGCAAATACTACAGGATTTTCGTACTGGTCATCCGACCAGCACTAAGATGAAGAGCCTAATGCGAAGTTTTGTATATTGGCCAAATATGGACAAGGACATTGAGAACGCAGTGGCAAAATGTAAAGGCTGTGCAAAGGCACCCCCGATAAAATTTAATCCCTGGCCGAAAACATGGTCTAGGTTACATGTGGATTCCGCAGGTCCACTGAATGGATACCATTACATCATAGTAGTGGATAGTTTTTCAAAATGGCCTGAGATACAAAGGATAAGAGAACCGACGACGCAAAGTACTAAAAATTTCCTGCTGGAATTGTTCGCAAGGTTTGGTGTGGTAGACACCATTGTGACAGGCAACGGAAGTCAATTTACGTCGAAACAATTTAAAGATTTCTGCAAAGAATACAACGTCGAACATGTTACCACAGCTCAATATCACCCAAGATCAAACGGGTTAGCTGAAAAATTTGTGAACACCCTAAAAAGAGCTTCAAAGAAAGCTAGGGAAGTACCTGCAGATGAAGCCATACAGTTTCTACTGGTCTACAAAATTGCCCAAATAACGGAACACCAGCCTCGCAATCGCCAGCTGAGGTGATGTTCGCACGTCGGGTAAGATCTGTATCCGATAAATTACTACCAAAAAAGTGAAAAGGCGAAAAATTCACGTGAAGACGACACATTAACCAGATCAGATGACGCTGTTCAGGACGTGGTTGACAGTGGTCTCGCGGAAGAAAGTGATTTTACGCTTGATCTACCAACGCCAGCAACGATTTTACCTGAGGCACGCTGATCCAGGGGGGAAAAGAAAGGCAACTAATCATTTAAAAGTGGATCCAAAACGTAGGCGATACGCTACGATGTTGCTAAAATAATGAAGTTTTGTTTTGATTTTTTTTGGGTGTGTGTGTGTGTGTGTGTGTGTGTGTGTGTGTGTGTGTGTGTGTGTGTGTTCTTTTCTTCATAGTTTCTGTAAAAAATTTCAAAAAGTAATGAAGAAAACTGTTTTACTCCTACGGAGTAAAATTTTAGGAGTGCGGTGTTATGGTGAAACACACCTATTCTTTTGTGAAGAGACTCTCCCACCTAATTTAAGTAGGAGTAGTAAGAGGAACGAGGGTCAGTCGATGTTGGACGATGGTAGCCGACAGTTATTCGAATACGAAAGTAGTCAGCGACCTGGCAAGATTACACTGCATAATACATAATATATCAAGTTCCTAAAGTTTTGTACATCGAACCTATCAGGACCAATTTTAGCACAAATACTAGTCTCTACTGCGAAAATAACTCCACAACACACACACACACAAACACATACACTCACAATAATCAATATATATATATATATATAAAGATCTTGAGGCGAACACTCAGTCTGTTTCATGCCTAAACGGAATCGTCAGGCCATATGTGTTGTGCTTTGATTCGACTATTTATATATGCTGGTCAGTTATGCCTTATGGTTAAGTCTCCTGTATTATTATAACAGTTTTAGCGTTGATGGGTTTTAACATTTGTTTTTTCAAATTATTCTAGGAGTTACTGAGTGCAAATAGCTGTGAATTCGAATATAGTTTTGTGACTATTTTATAATGCTGTATGTTAACTTTTTTTACAGATTATTGATTATTTTAATATTTATTATTGATTGTTAATATCATAATTAAGTAATATAATTAATATGTAGAAATATTAAAACGTATATATAAAATTATAATAGTAATATATAAAGTACCGTAATATATCATTGCAATATTATAATTAAGCAATATAAATAACATACAATAATATATATTAAATGATAATTATGATATTGTAATAAACGATATTGTAATAATTTTAAGATATTGTAATAATTTTAATACATAGATATTTAGTATTTTAATACATATTATTTCATTGAAGGATTAACATACTATTTTTTTAATTATTTATTTTTTTATAAAAAGTTCGCTTAATATTTGTATGCATTATTTATTTCGAAGTTTCAACGGAAATATATTTCATTTTATCATTCACGCACATACTAACTTTACCAACTCATAAACACACACACATCTAAACTTATTTATAAATGGAATTTTGTCTGTGTCTGTGTGTCTGTGTGTCTGTGTCCGTTACCTATAGACTCCGAAACGGCTGAACCGATTTTCTTGAAAATTTACACAGTTGTACTATAAGCGTCTGCGAGTGTTCTTAACTAGCTTTTGTGTCGAGGTACCCCTGATAAATATCGAAAATTGATAATCGAAAAAATCGGGTTATAGAAGGAGTGGTCTGATTTTAATCAAATTTCATACACTCATAGACAAAGACATAAGAAACGATATTCAGAAGTTTCAAGGTTGCAGTTCTTACAATAGTGCAGAAAATTTGATATCGATACCAGGAAACCAAAATTTGATTTACATCCATTCATTTTACTTTCAGTCTACGGTTCCGCTTTAACTGGAAACAACTATTGCTTTTTAGTCTTTCGTGCCAACGTCCAAAGGGTTTGAGCTCCAAGGACCATGGATTAGTTTTAAAGCTTTCATTACACCCGAGCAACGCCGGGCTATACTGCTAGTTCATACATCATTCTCTCTTTTTATTTATATTTTTTAATCGTTTCACCCCAAGCAAGGCGGTACCGCCACTGATGCGCAAGGGGGCTACATAAGAGTAAACGTTTCGGCAGGAGGAGAGCGGAGAGAAAGACAGACCAGTTACAGTGGGTGTCACAGAAAGGACAAGAGAAGAATGAAAACACATGTGTTAAGACAGTTGCTAAGACAGAAAGAAAGGAAAAGAACAAGATATACAGGGTGATATAGAAAGAACTAAAGTCAAGTGGATAAGGGATGTGCGTGAAAAGAAGCTGATGGAGTAGAATTGACGGCTGCATTTGATTGATCTAACTGAAAGTGGGTGGGGCCTTGTTGCCAGTCTGATTGCACCAGTAACTTCTAGTAGCGGGGATACCAGTGACTTAAGTTCATCGCAGCAGAAGCCATGAAAATATTTGTAGAATAGACAGAGCCATACCCCGCCGGTGAGAAAGAGGCTGGAGTTGAGCAACCAAGTCGGGACCTATCACGCTACAGATTATCCTTTGGAGCCTATCGAGAACACTAAGATAAACAGCTGGGGCGCCTAATTATATATGACAGCAGTATTCTATGCACGGACAGATGGTTGATTTGTATATGTGCAAGATGGATTCAGGCGTAAAAAACTTCCTGGCCCGACACAGTGACCCAACCTTCCTAGCATTGGATTTAGCTATTGACTCAATGTAATGATTCCACTTGAGGTCGGATGATAGGGTTAGGGTAAAGCTGAGAAGGCGCAATATTCTGCTCCGATGAACTTAGGTCATTGGTGCCACCTAGGTACGAATTTACACGAGATACTATATTAGCACCCTTTTACAGTGAAACAGATAAGATGTAACCGTAATTTCTACTCCAATAGCTTCTTTTCTCGCGCTTCCCGCCTGTGGAATTCCCTTTCACACGCCTGCTTCCCCGACGGCTACAATCTCCAGGAGTTTAAATGTAAGGTCAATAGACACCTCCTAACACACTAACTTGCATCTATTCTCTCAAACACTCTCACCATCTAACCAACCCTCATTCTCGGTACCCTTACCTGTCTATCACCCTCCTTCTGACATTTCCTATATCTAACTATTCTTTTCCCATCACTTCCCCGATCCTATGTAACCCCCTGCGCAACAGTGACAGTAGAATGCCTTGCTCGGGGTGAAACGATTTATATATATATATATATATATATTGCTTTCAGGGAGACTCGCTTGGCCCATGCTTGTTGGGTGGGGCAGGAGAGGTTGCTTGTGACGATTGACAGATACCAGTTTCGTTTTTATAAAAAAGAAAATCGTCTGTCGCTTGATACTTGTATACGTTAATTAGCTACTGTATTGAACGCAAATGTTTTTCGTTTTGCCATTCACATACACTAATATTACCGGCATATCAGTCAGTTAAGTGCCATACGTGATACACGCTTGGGCGATCATGTCTCGAAAGAGACATGACTGACTGGGCAGAAGATTATCCCGCAGTAGGTTGCCATTGCTTTCTGCGGTATACTGGTTGCCAGCCAAGGCTATAGAACCCAATCTGTCCTATTATTTAACCCATAACTGGAGGGGCGAGATGGATTAATACCTTTCCCAAGGGTATTTGTACGTAATGGAATGCAATGAATTCAACTGGAATTCGAACTCGGCTCCCAGATTTCTCGTTCCGAGCACCACAAACGCACATCACTGCCGACATATAAACGCACTTAATTCGTCTCTAGTTTAAATACGCGAAACACATGCATCAGTTTTTTTATAGATACATTTTCATTGAAAATATCCATCCATGGCTTTATTACACGTGACACGTGTCTGACCAACCCTCAACAACATTCTGTCTTTGCGGATATTTTTAATTAAAAAAAAATACTTCATCTTTAAAAAAAAACTTTTAACAAGCATTTTAAAGTGAAACATGATCAAAATTATAAGACCAGAGACAAAAATTCTATGAAATTGTACAAAAAGTCTATGAAAAGTGTATGAAAACATTCAACAACCAAATTTAATAATGAGTTCTATCTCCACTGCTTTTGATGACTTCAAAAATTGTGGGGCATACTAGAAATAAGCGGGGGGTGTTGCTCCAGCTTCTGAAGATGGCTTCACGAAGTTCATTTCTGTTTGCCATTTCGATAAATATCTCTTGTCATCCATCCTCAAACATTTTCAATTGGGTTCAAGTCTGGTGAGCATGCAGGATGTCCCAAGAGGGCATCATTTTCTTGTAAAAAGGTCAAGGTCCGTCTTGCAACGTGGATTGCAGCATTATCCTGTTGGAATAACCATCCATCCCCACGCAAACGATGGCCCTCCGTCATCAAAGATGTTTTTTGTAGCATGCTAACATAATCAGCCACTGTCTGACGACCCTGCAACACCTGGTGCTCCATCGTCCCTCTGTAAGAAACGGCACCCCATACCATTAGGGACCCTCCACTACTATGACATGTGGAGAAAATTTCAGGAGGCATGTTTTTTTACAAAGTTTTACAAAATTATATATTTTGTTAGTAAGACGCATCCATCCCAGAAAAAAGAGTGACCGCTGTATTCCTCCAAACGGCGAAATCAAGAAGCACACTCGCTAAGTTCATAAAATCATTTTACAATATAATTCTCAACCAAACAGACAAATCAAAAACAACAATAGAAAACGAAACATTATCTGGTTCAACCCACCAGAAAAATAGGACATATATTTTTAAACTAATAGATAAGCACTTTCCAAAAGAATAAGTAACACAAATATATATATATATATATAATTTGTTCTTGTTCCGCGGCTTTCTTTTTTCTCCCCATTTATATATATATATATATATATATATATATATATATATATATATATATGTCCAGTCAGTAAACGGCGAGGATAATCCAACATGATCAACTTAATATAAAATATTATATCTATATAAAGAGCTCAATGGATGTTATCCAGAGCAATATGATATTTATAAAGAAAAACTCAGCACGTCATTTAAATTGGTTTTAAATTTTAATTCATTTCAATGAGCTTAATTAGCTCATTTCATCAGACCGCACAATATTCCTTCCATTTGGTACAAAAAATTTTGCTGGAATAAGCATTTCCTTTAACTGAAAAGAAAGATAAAAAATTAAAAAATAAGAAAAAGGACAAAAGAAAAAGGAAAAGAGAGTCAGGAGAGAGGCATTGGCGTCATATCAGCTGGGGGTATTCAGACTAGTCGTGAAGATGCTGACCGCTAACTCATTAACCGCTTACTTCTAATTCCATGGATACGTAACCCCACAAATTAACCCACCCATGTACACTAACTTATATCCATATACACATATGCGCACACATCCCCACATATACTTACAAATGGGATTGTGTTTATGCTTATACATACTTACCGACCTACACTTTTTCATACGAATCTTGCGTTCATACTTACATACTTCCTCACATATATACGTATATATACTCATAAATGTGTTCTTCATACATGTATTTATATATTTATATCCACATATAATTATTGTGTTCACACACTCTCAATTTTATGAGGAGCGGATCCACGCACACATGTATACATACACACACACACACACACACACACACACACACACACACACACACACACACACACACACACACATATATATATATATATATATATATATATATATATATATATAAAATGATCAGTACATGAAGGTATAATCAGTTCAAGAATGCACAATTGACTGCATCCAAGATTAACACAACCCACATATAATCAGGTGTTCTCACATGATGGAAAAAACATATACATAATTAGGTTCATTCTTATACATGAAATACACTTATATTTGGGTTTCCCCTATACACACAATAATACACACAATAATATATATAAACATGAACAAATTTTATATAAATATACACAAAATTAGGCGCACCCATATATATGAAAAACATATCTAACCTTACAATTTGGCGCACCAATATACGCGTGAAATATTTATATCAAAGTCATTATAGTGAAATTATTTACAATTACATAATTCATGATAGGATATTTTTAACTTCGTACATCAATAATATAAAGTCGTTGCGTACTTTGACATGTCAGCCCACTATATGGTAGATCATTATCCTCACATCTTCGGAATGTAAAATTCTCCAACGAATAATCCACACAAATATGAAAGAGCTGGTGTGTCGGAACGGGGTGATTCTAAGATTTTATGTGTTAGACAGTTTAAATTTATTTTTATGACGGCATTTGAAAATTATTTCATTTCTTTGGTTTAATAATTGGCTAGATTCTCTGAATTTGATAATTTTAATCTTTTCATCTAAGCATAAATTGCATCTGCTTCTAAAGCTATTGGGGGTTTGAGATTTCCCTATAATCTTCCATTTTCAAAACTGGTCTGAATACCCCCAGTTAATATGACGCCAATGCCGCTGTCCTGACTATCTTTTCCTTTTTCATATATTTTATTTTTTATTATTATCTATTATTATTTATTATTATTATTTTTTATCTTGCTCTTCAGTTAAAAGAAATGCTTATTCCAGCAAAATCTTTTGTACTAAATGGAAGGAATATTGTGTGGTCTGATGAAATGAGCTTGGGCGATCATGTCTCGAAAGACTGACTGGGCAGAAGATTATCCCACAGTAGGTTGCCATTGCTTTCTGCGGTAGACTGGTTGCCGACCAAGGTTAAAGAACCCAATCTGTCCTATTATTTAACCCATAACTGGAGGGAAGACGGATTAATACCTTTCCCAAGGGTATTTGCGCGTAAGTGAACGCAAGGAATTCGACTGGAATTCGAACTCGGATTCCCGATTTCTCGTTCCGGGCCGATATCCACTGCACCACGACGCACATCCATCGAGAACATATATCGAGCACATAACGATAAAAACCTGCTTGCCAGAATACATTTTATCACTAATAACCGCTGAAAAATAACAATATTGGCTCTAATTGCCATCGCAATTAAACAATACATATATATTAATCATCCACATAGAAGCCTGTTTCGCTGTACCACAGCTCATCCACTTGTTTTATAGGATACAAATTTTATATCACCCAACAATTAACTAAAACGCAAAAAGTAAAATTGTACAGCCGCAAAAAAGGATCAAAACATTTTGGAAAAACCCAGTCCACGCAAATTTCACAAATCAGTGTGAAATCAAAGATTCTGGATAAATAGCAAATTGATCTATGATGCCAGTCAATTATTTTTTTTTCAAACCTAGAAAATGAAAATGCCGTTCGCGGCCTGTCACATGAAGAGGTTCACGACTTAAGGACGTCCCTTGACTGGTCAAGTCAGTCAGAAGGGCGTAAAGATCAAAGAGGCCAAAGAACCGACAGACAGGTCACTCGCAGACTCAGCTAATACAAAAGAAAAGAAAGAAAGAAAAACAACAGCAACAAGATACCTTCAAATGCCCATAAATTTTTTTTTCATCTCTCGTCGGCCAGAAAAGGGAAAGCAACACAGACTTTAGTAGTTAAGTAGACTGATTAATCTTTTTACACGCATTCTGCTACTTACTACAATTTGACCCTTTTCCCTCTTATCGGTTATTTCTTGCTCACACTCTCTTTTTTACCTTAAATTGATCGCCCCTTTCCTTTTCTACCTACTTAGTGGCGGACACATAAAAAAAAACATACATTACTCTACTACTTTGTTGAATTACAGACAGCGAAACATAGACACATTTTTGTTCAAACCACATTCGCTTAAATCATGAAGACGTTTTTTCTATCAAACAAAATACAAAAAATATAGAAATTGTTTATTCTGTATGTTTGTTATTAAATGTACTATTTTCTAATTTTATACAAACATTTCTTATTGCGTTGTCTTTTCTTTTCTTTAAATTTGTGTCGTATTTTGTGGACAGGATACCCCGCATTAAATTTTCCCTTTTAATCCGGGTGTTCTGTACCCCACAGTTTCCAGCCGGGATCGAAACTCGGCGGATTTGGTATTAGTCGGAAACCTACTCCTTAAGCCATCAGCGCATGGAATGAGAGGGTAGAAAAATTTAACCTGTTATATATATGCGGTGTATACACATGCCAGTCACCGGGAGAACTCAATTCATTACTGCAGAGTAATGCCTAAATAACAGAAGTGGTAACTGTTTTTAAATTTTTCTTCTTTAGAGAGCTCAATCATAATGAGAGCATAATTTATTAGTCACACACACACACACACA
The DNA here is from genome assembly GCA_037127315.1 of Ascarosepion bandense. Classification (NCBI taxonomy): domain Eukaryota; kingdom Metazoa; phylum Mollusca; class Cephalopoda; order Sepiida; family Sepiidae; genus Ascarosepion; species Ascarosepion bandense. The sequence continues at coordinate 453,854 of JBBBDQ010000635.1, forward strand.
CACACACACACACACACACACACACACATATATATATATATATATATATATATATATATATATATATAATCTAGGAAAAATTTTAGATATTTTACAATTTCACGAGTAATACATATTTCGCAGCCAACGCCCGACTGACCAGCAGCGCGTTCTGGTTGCGAAATGTGTATTAGCCATGAAATCATAGAAAAAATTTGTCTAGATTATATTACTCTGTTAAATGAAATAAATAAATTTAACATTGGGTTTATTTGAGTTCGTCTCTAGCGAATTTTACCTGACTTAAATACAAAATATTTAACGTTATATATGTGTGTGTGTGTGTGTGTGTGTGTGTGTGTGTGTGTGTGTGTGTGTGTGTGTGTTTGTTTGTTTTTTAATTATATCGCCCCAAGCAAGGCGATAACGCCACTGATGCGCAGGGGGCTACGTAAGAGTAAAAAGATTGGAAAAGAGAAAGCAGGAAACTGCATCCTAAACAGGAAACAAGGGATGAGCCTCTCCACCTGTTCAATAGACGTGGGTTGAGTGTGAACCGGGCGATATATATATATATACTAGCAGTATAGCCCGGCGTTGCTCGGGTGTAATGAAAGCTTTAAAACTAATCCATGGTCCTGCAGTTCAGACTCTTTGGACGTTGGCATGAAAGATTAAAAAGCAATAGTTGTTTCCAGTTAAAGTGAAACCGTAGACTGAAAGAAAAATGAATGGATGTAAGTCAAATTTTGATTTCCTGGTATTGATATCAAATAAGATTTTTTCGTCGTAAACTGAATTTTGAAGGCTAAATAAGTCCTCTGAGTAAATGGTTTCATAGCTGAGACTAAGAACTACAATTATACCTACTTAGAGCCAAACCCGAAGCAAAAACTAAAATAAAAGGGCTGAAAAAAATACAGACATACAGGTAGATAAACAGACACACGCACACAAACATCTTGCCTTATATATATATTATCGATTTTCTGCACTATTGTAAGAACTGCAACCTTGAAACTTCTGAATATCGTTTCTCATGTCGTTGTCTATGAGTGTATCGAATTTGATTAAAATCGGACCACTCCTTCTATAACCCGATTTTTTCGATTATCGATTTTCGATATCTATCGGGGGTACCTCGACACAAAACCTAGCTAAGAACACTCGCAGACGCTTACAGTACAACTGGGTAAATTTTCAAGAAAATCGGTTCCGCCGTTTCGGAGCCTATACGTAACGGATACACACACACACACACACACACACACACACACACACACCAAAGTTCCATTTATAAATAAGTTTATATATATATATATATATATATATAAGTGTGCGTGTGCGTGTGTGCGAGAGAGACAAAAGTAGACTTAGTCTGATTTTTTCCCTTTAAAACGAATATTTTTGTGAAAGGCATGATTCTTCACTTAGCTCTTCCTCATCGCCAGACGTCTTGATAAAAATGTTTCATTATTGGTACGTCATGATGGCTGACGAAGAAGAAACAATTTAAATGTCCACTTGGCTACATCACTGTAACTTGGCTTCGAGGCAATATATTTTAAAAAACGTTACACCAATTACTTTCCTTTGCGAGAATCAATGACAATCAATTTAATTTCATCATATCTCTATTTTTGTCTGGCTTTGCATGCATGTCAGTATTACTATATAAATTTGAACGTCACCTTTCAAGGGACATAATTCACTTATTCAACTCCGAGTAATCTCCCATAGAATAAAACAATTATTTTTGGCAGAGATTTTAATAGATATAATACAACTGGATGTGCGTTGTGGTACAGTGGATATCGGCTCGGAACGAGAAATCGGGGAACCGAGTTCGAATTCCAGTTGAATTCCTTGCATTTACTTACGCGCAAATACCCTTGGGAAAGGTATTAATCTGTCTCTTCCCACCAGTTATGGGTCAAATAATAGGACAGATTGGGTTCTATAGCCTTGGTCGACAACCAGTCTACCGCAGAAAGCAATGGCAACCTACTGCGGGATAATCTTCTGCCCAGTCAGTCATGTCTATTTCGAGACATGATCGCCCAAGCGTGTATCACGTATGGCACTTAACTGACTGAATACAACTGTGAAAATATATCATACACTCTTATTTCATTATTTATTAAGTCAGTCAGTTAAGTGCCATACGTGATACACGCTTGGGCGATCATGTCTCGAAAGAGACATGACTGACTGGGCAGAAGATTATCCCGCAGTAGGTTGCCATTGCTTTCTGCAGTAGACTAGTTGCCGACCAATATTTAACCCATAACTGGAAGGAAGAGACGGATTAATACCTTTCCCAAAGGTATTTGCGCGTAAGTGAACACAATGAATTCAACTGGAATTTGAACTCGGCTCCCCGATTTCTCGTTCCTAGCTGATATCCACTGCGCCACAACGCACATCCCCCATTTATTAAGTACATGCAATAAATAAAAACAGTTGGATAGAGAAAATAACAATGAAAAAATGATGATCATGACAAAAATGAGAAGAAAATTTAAGAAGAAAAAGACGGAAAATCCAAGTCGATAAAATGTCGGAGTGAACTTGTGGGAATAGCATAAGCTATCCACCCCCAGTTTCAGGTCAAAACATATTGGAACGACCCAATATCAGCGAATCAACCAATCGCAGTCACGGATTGCGTTTTTAGCAATCCCATTGGCCTAAATCCAGTTTAGCGCCAAAATTCAACAAGCTCATCTGAGCCGAATCAAAACATATATAAACCACATTTTCGAATCAATTTTCAGTGTATGCCAAAGTGCCTAAAGTGTGCCGCGCACCTGTTTTTGACTTATTGAAATATTTGGATTATTACACGTATTTTTGTTAACCAGAGTTTAATTGTGAGTACCTGTTTTGTCACTTGTTTTATTCTGTCTTCGTCGCGCGTGGCGCTTTTGTGAACTTTTTTGTAAAAACTTTTTGTGTTTGTGAGGGGGGGGCAAGTCAAAAATGGCTTTGTCTCCCCAACCGTCTACTTCTGCTGTGGGCATGCCGATGGTGACTTCTCCACCAGCGGCATGGAAAAATGTCCCAGTAAAAAAAGATGCCAAGTACTACTCGCAAATGCGGGAAAAATACCAAGAATATATCAAAGAAAATGAATTGGTAGCAATACCAGAAGTGGTTGACGTAATGGCAAAGAAGACAATCTCCCTGCTGACAGCCGATGAAAAAACACGAAAATTTATTGCTGTCAGTAGGGAGAACACGGAAGAAGCCCTGGAAGCCCTGAACATTGTACCTTGCGTACTGGCAAGAAGGTCCCGTGCAATGTGGGACATCTTGCTAGGCTCGGAGGGTGAGGCGAGGGATCTGGCGGGAAATGTACTAACAGCAAAAGGTATTCGGTTTCAGACCGAGTACCTTGGTACAAGAAAAACGAAAATAACGATTCATGGAGTACCTGTAGACATCTCATGTGACCATATAGGAGCATTTTTTGCTGCTTTCGGTGCAGTTGAGGAGGTTGCACGCATAACCAGCAAGGCTGGTGTGGCCACAGAAGATATATGTGTCAGCGTGGTTGTTGACCGCGAGAATTTTCTTAAGGTCCCAGACATCTTGCTATGTAGAGGAAGAAAGTTGTTTGTGGAAGGAAGGAAGCCGCACTGCTGGGCGTGTGGTCTGGCCGGACACACATTCAAAATGTGTCCGGCAAGGAAACCGGAAGAAACACCGGTGACACCGGAAACACCGCCGGTGTCTAAAACAACAAATACCCCGGAAAAAAAATCCCAGCCAAAAAGCGGGGAATGGACGGAGGTGGTGAGGAGGGGGAAGAAAGTTTCTTCCTCTCCTCCACAAAATGAAAAATCTCCGGAAAAGAAGAAACCTCGTAAGGAGGCAAAACAACAGCAACAACAACAGCAGCAGGAATCTCAACAACAACAACTACAAGAACAACACAATGAACCACAGAAACAGCAACCAGAAAAACAACAAACGGATAAACAACAACAACAAGACGTGGAAATGCCTCCTCCACGGTCATCGTCTTTAAAGAGGACTCGAGAGGAGGAAGAGGATGTGACCATAAAGAAAGGAAAGAAGGAGGAGCGTGGCAGAGTGGAGCGGGTCACAGATACTCCCAGAACCCAATCCGCCCCTGCATCACCTGTAAGAACTGTTTTTGTTGAGGGGAGGAGTCATTCTGCATCCCCAGTGAGAAATACACCCTCTCCTTCCCCCACACCTCCCACTCCCTCCTCCCAATCAGCACCTTCCTCCCCGAAATCTGAACATCCCTCCCCGAATTCCGAAAAACCCTCCCCGAAACGGGACAAACAAAAAAAGAATATTTTTTGCTGCAAAGACATTTGCAAAATAGACAGACAGGCCTTAGAGAGGGACCTTTCTTCTCAGAAGAAGGCCCTCCTAAGGCCTTTATTCAAATTGAAAAATATAGATGGAAAGCCCATCGAGGACCCTGCCAATTTACCAGGCGCCCCCGGAGTACTGACTTTGATCAGAAATACCGGGGGATGTAAAACAAAAGCCTGGGAATTTGTGCAGGGGGGCGTTGAGGCTTTCCCTAACATCAAAATGGCCCAAACGGGCACAAAATATTTACAAAGGCTTTCGCATTTTTGCGCTGGGAGGGTCCCTGTCATCCTCCATCCTTCTTTATATAGGGCTGTAAAGCTAACCTTCCCTACGGACGTCGGCGGCATTGTCCAAGACGGACGAATTACGTCCGATATTGGTACAGGTAACCTTGGACAATTCGTCGGGGTCCCTACTCCCATTGATTTTCGCTCCGTATGTGACCAGAAGTAATTTTCTGCTTTCTCTTTACAGGTCTAAATAGATGTCAATTAAGTTAGCCAGTATGAACGTGAAGGGCCTTAGGGATCGGAGTAAGGCTGCCCGCCTGCTTCGGGACCTCTTGTCCTTCGGCGTGGATGTCGCCGCGATCCAAGAGACTCACTTTGTTTGCAAGGTCGATGCTTGTGTGCTGTCTAACGACTTTGTCGTCTATTCAGCATATGGGAACCGGCTGGCCAGAGGAGTTTCTTTGCTGGCCAAGCGTACCCTGGACGCGAAAGTGGGTCTTGTCCATGTCGGTGCCGAGGGCCGGCTGATCGTGGCCGATATTGCAGTGAAAAGCAATGCGTTTCGTCTGGTTGCGGTTTATGCGCCCAACGACCGGGAGGAGCGCGTCTCGTTTTTTCGGCGGTTGGAGCCCTTCCTGGTGGATTCCAAGCGACTCGTCTTAGTGGGGGACTGGAATGCCATCCTGGACCCCAAGTTGGATAGAGGGTGGGGAGCTAGAGGGAAGGTACGTGATCGTAGCTTGGTTGATCTCATCGAGGACTTCGGTCTAGTCGATAGATACCGGGCCGATCACAAGGGCGGGAGAATGTGGACGTGGACTAATAGTTGGCCTTCTACCAAGGTGGCTAGCTACCTTGATAGAATGTTAGTTCGTGAAGCCGAGCTAGATTTCTTAGATTGTCCCACGTTCCACTGGCTAGGTTACTCGGACCACAAACTCGTTTGTGCCCGGGTAAATTTAGAAAATAGGGTTAGAATGGCTGGTTACTGGAAGTTCAACGTGTCCTTACTGGACAGGCGGGACTTCCGGCGCCAGCTAATTAACTTAGTGCAGCGGACGTTAACTGGGGGAGTCATCGGGAATAAGTGGTGGGAGAACCTTAAGGATAGTATTAGGTCTTTCACCACTCAGTTCAGCATTCGGCACAAACTAGATAACGCTGACAAGGTGAAGACACTTAGAGCTAATTACTCCCGGGCGGTGGCTGGTGGGGATCCCCTAGAGATAGCCATAGCTAAGGAGGCCGTGGATCGGTCGAATAGCGATCGTTACATGGGCCAGGTAGTTAGACATAAGTTAAGCAAGATGTCTTCCGAAGCTGTGAACATGGGCGCAGAACTGCGCAAGGAAGAAATTCGCCGCGGAGGCGACCGGTACATTCGAGAGGTTCGCAACCCGGAGGGACACACTCTGCGGTCGACTGACGACATGTGCGAGGCGTTTCGGCGGCATTTCGAGATCCTGTTTACCAAGGAGCCTGGTCTCCGTGATGAGGAGTTTCGCAGCTATTTGGCTGACTTCCCCCGGCTTTTGCCGGCTGATGCAGCTAGCTGCGAGGGAGAGATTACGGAGGGCGAAGTCTACGCGGCGCTGAAGAAGGTCGGCAGTGGCAAATCGCCGGGTCTCGATGGTTTGCCCTATGAATTGTACTTGAGGCTGTCGCACATCTTTGTCCCGATTTTGACTGTCGTGTTCAACAACTGGTTCCGGCTGGGGTCCATCCCCAACCGGTTCACCAGGGGTGTGATCATGCTGTTGAGAAAAAGCAAGGATGTGGGGAGGGAGCTAGAGGGTTACCGGCCCATAACTCTGCTAAACACAGAGTTAAAGATTTTGGCCAAGATCTTGCAAAATCGTTTGCAATTAGTTGCCGAGTCTCTGTTGGGACCTGAGCAGACTTATGCTGTGAAGGGCCGAACAATTCAGAGCAACCTGCATCTGATACGCACGATCATAGAGGGGATGAAAGACGACGACGAAGCCGCGCTGATCCATTTAGATCAGTCCAAGGCATTTGATAGGGTTGACCATCGGTACCTGGCGGCTGTCCTGCAGGCAGCTGGATTCGAAACCAACTTCCGCCGCTGGATTAGCCTCCTGTATCAATCCCCGACGGCTGTGGTACAGGTGAACGGAAAGTTGTCGGGCGTTCTGGCGCTGTCTAGGTCGGTCCGACAGGGTTGTCCACTGTCGCCCCTACTTTATGCTTTGGCGTTGGAGCCCCTCCTTCGCCGGCTAAGGGACAGGGCGTGCAGTCCGGCCCTACGTGGAATCGCTGTCCCTGGTGGTGCTCGAGCCAGGGTTTCCGCGTACGCCGATGACGTCACTACTTTCGTGTCCTCCCGCAGGGACATCGAGGTGGTACAGAAGGCGCTTGAACGGTACGAACAGGTGACAGGGGCCAAGATTAACCGCAACAAGTCGTCCGGCTTGCGGTTAGGCGCCTGGAAGGGTCTGACCCTCCCGGGGCCCTTCGACTGGACGGACGGCTCGGTCTGCATTCTTGGAGTGTGGTTCGGGCCCGACCTACAGTTGGAGAAAAATTGGTCTGAAGTACTGGCAAAGGTAGGCGCGTCGGCCAAGACTTGGCGCCGAAGGAATTTGTCCTTAAAGGGTATGGCTGAGGCGTGTGCTACATACGTCTTTCCCATTATCCTTTACCAGTTGTCAGTACTTTCACTTTGTAAACGGCATAGGAAGGCGATCGAGCGTTTGCTATTCTCCATTCTGTGGAGAGGACGCAAACACTATGTCGACAAACGTGTCTGTTACCAACGTCCGTGTCATGGGGGTCTGGGAATGCCATACCCGATGGGCCATAAGGTTGCGTCAAGGTTGGTTTTTCTCAGGCGAGCGATTTCCGAAGACTCATTGCTTAGGGGGATAGTGAGGGACATGTTCCCTAGCCTTACTATCACTCCCCCCATCTCGAGGCGGTGCCGTAAGCCTCGAGAGCGATCAAGTTTTCTCCTCGAATGTCTGGCGGCCCTGCGGGCCATTCCACGGTCCAGTGACCTTTCACGGCCTAGGAGAGTCTTCTATCGTGGGTTAGTGGAGGGCGTCGCCAAGGATTCATTACGTGATGTGCTGCGCTTGTCGGAGGACGAGTTTCGCTCGTTCTGGTCTTGGGCGCCAGGTAGTGATTATCTCAACAACTCTGAGTTTTCGCTCACCTGGCGATTAGCTCGGAATCGCTTGCCTCTCAATGACAAGGCCTTCATATGGGGCCTGGCGGATTTGCCAGATTGTGAACGCTGCAACCTTGGCTTGGAAGAAACGGCTTCGCACGCCTTCTACCATTGTTCGCGGGTTCGCCCTCTATGGGACCGGGTCGGCGAGTTGACTGCTCGTATCGCGCCGTGAGAGCTTGTGCTCATTGATCGTGCATTCGCCTGTGATAATGTGTCGCCCCCGTTTTCTGGGATGAAGCGTATGGTGTTTCTGTCGCTGCTAGCCACGGCACGAATGGTGATTTGGACGACGCGAATGGAGGAAGTCTTGCGAGGTCAGCGTCTTTCACCTCAGGATCTGATCTGTTATTTTGAGCATCAGCTCAAAATAAAGATTAGAACTGATTGGAAACGTTTGACTTCGACAGACTTCAGCAAAAGGTGGGTAAATGTGGCGAGCCTGGTTCGCTTGAACGGGGCTAATCTTGATTTTCTCTTTTAGATCTGCTGGTTACATCGGGGTGGATTCCTGTGGAACCCTCCCCTGGTTAAGCTAGTTCTCTTTTGTGTACCTAGTTAAAGTGAATGAATGTGTTCCTGGCCTGTACCCGGCTTTCTCTTTTGTTATGATCCATGTCGAGATTCCCAACCTCCCCAGTTTGTTTTGGTCTCCTTTTATCTCGGGTGGTTCAGCCTTTTATTGTCCCATTCCGCTAATTTTTTACCCCCTCTCCACTCCCTTAGCGAGTGTGCTTCTTGATTTCGCCGTTTGGCGGAATACAGCGGCCACTCTTTTTTCTGGGATGGACGGTTCTTACTAACATTGATTATTATTTTAGTTCAAATATTTATTGTATTTTTAGTTTATTTTTGGGTTCATTCCCCTCCCATCATTTCATTTTTCATTAAATATTTTATAATATTGTACTTGCATTATCTTGTACATTTATTTTATATTGTACATAAATACATTTTTATTGTCATGGGCTATTCTCCCTATTTTTAGGTGCCACTTGTTAGTTTGTGACATTGTGGTGTATGAAGGATTGGGAGTAGATGGATGGGTTCTTTTGGTGACTCTGCAAATTGTAACGAGTGAATGGGTCGTGATAGTGTTTAGCTAGGTATAGGATAGTTAAGCGAGAACCAACCTCTCCCCCTCCCCTTTTAGGCCTTGTGCCATAATTTTTGTATTTTATGCAAAAATAAATACAGTATACCAAAGTGCTCGATTTTCCCTTTCCGCTAATTTTTTGCCCCTCCCCACTCCCTTAGCGAGTGTGCTTCTTGATTTCGTCGTTTGGCGGAATACAGCGGCCACTCGGTTTTTTTCTGGGATGGACGGTTCTTACTAACATTGATTATTATTTTAGTTAAAAATTTGTTGTATTTTCAGTTGATTTTTGGTTTCATCCCCCCCTCCCATCATTTCATTTGTCATTAAATATTTTATATTATATTGTTCATATTATTGTATATATTATATTGTACATAAATACATTTTTATTGTCATGGGTTATTCTCCCTACTTTTAGGTGTCCCTTGTTAGTTTGTGGCATTGTGGTGTATGAAGGATTGGGAGTAGATGGATAGCTTCTTTTGGTGATTGAGCAAATTGTAACGAATGAATGGGTCGTGATAGTGTTTAGCTAGGTATAGGATAGTTAAGCGAGAACCAACCTCTCCCCCTCCCCTTTTAGGCCTTGTGCCATAATTTTGTATTTTCTTACTAAATAAATAGTGAGTGTGCTTCTTGATTTCGCCGCTTGGCGGAATACAGCGGCCACTCTTTTTTTCTGGGATGGACGGTTCTTACTAACATTGATTATTATTTTAGTTCAAATATTTGTTGTATTTTTAGTTTATTTTTGGGTTCATTCCCCTCCCATCATTTCATTTTTCATTAAATATTTTATAATATTGTACATTATCTTGTACATTTATTTTATATTGAATATAAATACATTTTTATTGTCATGGGTTAATTTCCCACACTTTTTAGGTGTCCCTTGTAAGTTTCTGGCATTGTGGTGTACGAAGGATTGGGAGTAGATGGATGGGTTCTTTTGGTGACTCTGCAATTTGTAATGAGTGAATGGGTCGTGATAGTGTTTAGCTAGGTATAGGATAGTTAAGCGAGAATCAACCTCTCCCCCTCCCCTTTTAGGCCTTGTGCCATAATTTTTGTATTTTATACAAAATAAATACAGTATGCCAAAGTGCTCGGCGAATCCACGCTGGTCACTTTCAACAACCTCGACCAGCCGCACTTCACTTTCGCGCTATCCTTTCCAAGTGTTAATGGATTCTGGGGTCACTCACTTCATTCTTCATCATACTGAAAGACCTTCCTCACTACCGTCAAGAACTTAACCCACTTGCTTCAAAAATATTCCCTGACTATTTCTCGACCACTGATATTTTAATCTCCGTGAAAAGTTTTATTCATACTTATTCATATTAATAATGATTACCTTTTATGTAACATAAAAATGAATACTGAATAATATTCTTATAATTAAAAGATTAAGATATTTCGTCAACTTCAAATATTTTCGGCAAGGTACGTAAATCTCATTTTTGTTTCTACAACCTACATTACGTGCAAATCTACGAACATTCGCCACACTGCACTTCGGTTGTATCTTTGTAACTAATCGAAGTTCCGTCACTCAAACAAACGTTTACAATATTTCATTCTTGACTATTTTATGTTAAAATTCATCTTAACATTACTCGTCATTTCGACATCACAGGTCTGTCTTCATATGTGAATTTAATTGTATTTCTTGAACTGTTTAAATTGTTCTTCGTTTATATAAAAATTATATTTTCTTTGCACAACCAGTTGTTTGAGTAAATCATTTCTACATTTTGTCTGGATAGTCATTTCTTGTGAAAAAGAATATAAAATTGTTGTGAACTTGGTTAAGAACACGAACACAGCCTTACTAAACCTTACTCCATCAACCACAAGCCTCACGACAAACTGACGTGTTATTTTTTTTTTAAAATCATCTCCCCCCAAGCAAGGCATTCTACTGCAACTGTTGCACGGGGGGGGGGTTACATAGGGGAAAGTGATGAGAAAGAGGGGTTAGTTATAGGAAATGTCAGGAGGAGGGTAATAGATGAGAATACCGAGGATGGGGGTAAAGTAGTTGAAAAAAGAGCTTAAGAGAAAGGATGCGAGTTAGTGTGATAGATGTCTATTGACCTTACATTTAAATATCTGAAGATTGTAGGTGTCGGGGAAGCAAGTATATGGAAGGGAATTTCACAGGCGGGAGGTGAGATAAAAGAATCTGTTAGAGTAGAAATTGCGGTTACATTTTATCGGTTTCACTGTAAAAGGGTGGGACCTAGTTGCTAATCTAGTAGCTCGTGTAAATTCATACCTAGGAGGCACCAGTGATCTAAGTTCATTGGAGCAGAAGCCGTGAAAGTATTTATAGAAGCACAGGGAAGCCACGTCACGCCGGTGAGATAGCGACTGCAGCCGGGCTGCCAAGTCGGTATCTATCACATTACAGATTCTATGTTGGATTCTGTTAAGAACCCTGAGGTGAATAGCAGGGGCACCCGACCAGATGTGACAGCAGTATTCAATACACGGGCGAATGGTAGATTTATATATGTGCGGGATGGACTCAGACGGGAAAAACTTCTTAGCAGCGGATTTAGATATTTTTTTTTTATTGATCTATAGGAGTTATGGGGAATGCTTAATTTCCCCAACACTATATTTTTTAGGCACACAAATGAATGACGAAACTTGCTTTTAGAACAACAACAAAGAATGGTTTATTACATAGTAAACGTACAAGATTGGTAGTATGTAAGTGTCCATGGTGAAGCTAGCAGCAGATAGTATGTAAGTGTCCATGGTGAAGCTAGCAGCAGCGTCTTCCGCGAAAGCATTCCATGGGGAATCAGTGGCAGCGATGTGAGAGAGACGTCCGTTACTGCCGCGGACTCATGGCTCTCTCTTTTCCTCCGTTCTCCAAACAGGGACTAGGAAAAAATAGTTCTAGAGAGGAATCAATGCGCTCCGCCCGTTGATTGGTCAGTGAGTGACCGAATCTCCGGTCGGGGGCACTGATTCGCGAAAGGAAATAGCTCTGTGGCTGCTACAGATCAAAGAAAGTGATTCATATTTTGAAGAAGTCTTGATTATTTTAATTATTCAATTTATTTTTCTACTTTTCGTTGTTTATTATATTATAATTTTTGTTATATTATTAGGCATTTATTTATATTATTAGGCATTTATTTATAAATTTCATTAGTTTTAAATTTAATTGTCAAGATATATTTTGATTATTTCTAACTCGTGTTTCCACTTAAATCGATAACAAAACTGCATAATGTGAATAAAATGGTCCCAAAGTTAATAAAGCAAACGTTTTCCTTCAAAATGTTTATATTATTATTAAAGGAAATATCAAAGTGATTTTTAATTTCTTTTTCTTTAATCCATCTAAAATTTTCGAAATTTTGTCAGAAACTTTTGTTTTGATTTTGAGTTAGCGGTTAAACAAACATTACGACTGTTTTACAATGGAAAACGTATTTATTGCATCACCCACTTTTTTTCGGTGACAAAATCATTAATGTGGAAATTCTCGCAAAAATCAAATAATTGTCGGATTTTTATTAAACTTTCAGTACTCATTCACAAATGAATGAAATTATTTTTTAAATTATTTTTTAAATCTTGGTAAAAATATTTTTTTACTTCTGTTACCCCCCCTCCACGTAAATCCATGAAATTTTAATAAATTTTAATTGGCTGCTAACTTTTGCTTTATTAGTTCAACGCAGGACTCATTGGGGAATATAAATCATCTTTCTTTTTATTTTAAGTTTGCAATCATTATCCAAAAATCGCCTAAGAGTAAAATAAATATGCAGTAAAACTCTGATATAATTTAATTTGATAAGCTTTTAATTGCTGAAATAAATAATAAAAATTAAAGACATTATAGTCTGAAGAAAAAAAATTTTTTGGATTAATAAAATTTTAAAAGAATTATTTTCATTTTCATTTTTTTTTTCCATTATTATTATTAAATGTTTTAGTAATATATATATAAAGTCTTAAAAATAAACTTTAGTGTATTGTCCTGAAGACAGCTGTAGAGATCGCCCGGTTCACACACCACCCACGTCTATTGAACAGGTGAAGAGACTCATCCCTTGTTTCCTGTTTAGGATGTGGTTTCTGGCTTTATCTTTTCCAATCTTTTCACTCTCTTATTTATTTTTTTCCTTAATTGGAGTAGATAGACTAAACTATCGCCCGGTTCACACTCCACCCACGTCTTTTGAACAGGTGAAGAGGCTCATCCCTTGTTTCTTGTTTAGGGTGTGGTTTCCGGCTTTCTCTTTTTTTTAATCATTTTACTCTTAAGTGGCCCCATGCGCATCAGTGGCGTCACCGCCTTGCTCGGGGTGATATGATTAGAAAAAAAATAAAGAAAATAAAAAAATATCCAGTATGGCTAAGAATGAAACAGTGACTATAATTGGCCAAATGCCAATTTTAGCCTCATATGATGTTTTAACATTGTCACAATTTGAAGAATATACAAACTTTTTTATTTATATACCACATCCTTTATGATGGTTCTCCATAACCAAGTAACTGTTGACACATTAGCATCCCCATTCATCTTTGTTTTACCATTGATTCATGAAATAGGTTCTCGGAACGAGAAATCGGGAAGCCGAGTTCGAATTCCAGCTAAATTCATTGCATTCACTTACGCGCAAATACCCTTGGGAAAGGTATTAATCCATCTCTTTCTAGTTATGGGTTAAATAGCAGGACAGATTGGGTTCTGTATCCTTGGCTGGCAACCAGTCTACTGCAGAAAGCAATGGCAACCTACAGCGGGATAATCTTCTGCCTGGTCAGTCATGTCTCTTTTGAGATGTGATCGCCCAAAGTGTGTATCACGTTTGGCACTTAACTGACTGCTTTTTTCTTACTTCTCTTGCCTTTAATAGGTCCTGTAAGTTTTAAATTCTCCAGGACTTCTTTCCTTGTTACGTATCCCAGAAATTTTAGTTGTCTCTGATTGTATGTTACCTTTTAGTTCTTAAAACTTCTTCATTAATCATGTTTTGAGCCTTGGTACGCAGCATTCACTAATAGAACCATGTCAGGTCATTCTGTCATGTGAGGAGATTGTTCAGCATTCACTGTTATAGAAGAGTGATGTGCGTTGTGGTGCAGTGGATATCAGCTCGGAACGAGAAACCGGGGAGCCGAGTTCAAATTCCAGTTGAATTCCTTGCATTCACTTACGCGCAAATAAACTTGGGAAAGGTATTAGTCCGTCTCTTCCCTCCAGTTATGGGTTAAATGATAGGACAGATTGGGTTCTATAGCCTTGGTCGGCAACCAGTCTACCGCAGAAAGCAATGGCAACCTACTGCGGGATAATCTTCTGCCCAGTCAGTCATGTCTCGAGACATGATCGCCCAAAGCGTGTATCGCGCATGGTACTTAACTGACTGACTGACTATCTAATTGATAGTTCGTTGTGGTCTAGTGGATATCGGCTCGGAACGAGAAATCGGGGGTGCCGAGTTCGAATTCCAGTTGAATTCATCGCATTCACTTACGTGCAAATACCCTTGGGAAAGGTATTAATCCGTCTCTTCCTTCCAGTTATGGGTTAAATAACAAGACAGATTGGGTTCTATAGCCTTGGCTGGCAACCAGTCTGCAATGGCAAGCTACTGCAGGATAATCTTCTGCCCAGTCAGTCATGTCTCTTTCGAGACATGATCGCCCAAGCGTGTTTCACGTATGGCACTTAACTGACTGACTATCCAATTCTTGTAACTTCTGTAACACTTTAGTCAAATAGCTAAAAAGCAAATAAATATAGAAGAGCAAAGAATATAAGCAAATACAAAGTTAGATTTCCATACTGACATTTTTCATGTTTACTATCCAATTCTTTTGATTTCTTTAATGTTGATACAGTGCTGATTGCAGACACGGAAAGGAAACTACAAGACATCCTACAGAAGGTAGCAGCAGAGAGTGACAAAAAAGGACTACAAATAAACTTAAAAAAAAACTGAATGCATGGTCATCAGCAAAAGGTGCAACCCAAAATGCCAAATACAGGTGGGGAACACCAGAATCAAGCAAGTACAAAAATTTAAATACCTAGGAAGTGTTCTAACAGGAAATGGAAAGTGCAACACAGAGATCCAAAGGCGAATTGGCATGGCAAAGGACACGTTCCAGAAGCTGAGTAAAGTACTAACACACAGGAAAATTTCACTAGAAACAAAGAAAAGTGTGCTGGATTGATATGTGATGTCAATTCTTCAATACGGCAGTGAATGCTGGACAATATCGAAAATGAGGACGAAACTGGAAGCAGCGGAAATGTGGTTCTACAGAAGGATGCTGCGGATATCGTGGACTGAGCATGCAAGCAACAATGAGGTGTTGGAAAGAATGGTAACGAAAAGGAAATTAATACGGAGCATCAGGAAGAGACAACTGAAGTTCCTGAGACACGCAATGAGGAAGGAGAGCCTGGAGAACCTGATACTGACTGGCCAGATAGGAAAGAGAGACAGAGGAAGGCAGTGGATAACATATTTTCAGGGCCTGATCAGGTGGATGACGGAACGGGGGTTCCCAGGAGTAACAGAAGCAAACATACTAAGAGCCACAAGGGATAGGTAGACATGGAGAACCATGATCGCCTACGTCCTGAAGGGACAGGGCACATAGAAGAAGGATGGTTAGTGAACCACAACCTGCAGCTTTAAGCATGATGAAATTTTCCTCTGACTTTAAGCGTTTTTCACTTCTGGATTATTCTTGTTTCTAAGAGAATTTTTTTTTTATTAATTTCACCCCAAGCAAGGCAATAATGCCACTATGATAAAGTGGGTGATAGTATAAGGAAATGTTAAGAGAAAACATAATAAAAGAACAGAATTCAAAAAGACAAAAGATGGTGATTTCCTACCACACAGATGCATGCATGTTCCTTTTCCTCAATAAGAGCAAAAACTTGAAAGGAATCTGATTGTAGATCTTTAAGACTGGAAGGTAATTTTAGAGAACTTGCTGGGTATATTTGACATGACCCATTAGTAGAGTCTTTAATGTTGGCAACTGCAGTCAAATGAACATCCCTATACTTATAAGATCAGCTTCTGGACAGCTGTATGGTATAATACAAATACTAACCAAAATCAACAAATTGTGAAGATGGCAGTTGCAAACTCCATAGTATCCATGGAACAGATCAAAGCATATGTGGCACCACAGGGTCAACATGAAATAATTTACTTATTGCAGCATTACGAGCATGCATACCTCTAGCCAGACTTATGCCACAACACCATTGTACATGTATGCACTAGTATCATGAGATGATTATTTGAGAGATAAAATGTCACTCTGTAGTGTTCAGTCATCAGAGTAGCTTTTGTATTCATGCAAGTGATAGTCATTTGCGTGTGCAATGTAAAAATAAATACATGTATGGTAGCAGAAATGAACAAATCAAATAACAAGTACCTCTGGTGAGGCAAAAAGAAAAGAATTTTGAAAATAAAAATTTTTATTGCTGATAAAGAAATGAGTAGAATGTTTTATACGTGAACAAGGGAGGCATATTTGAAAAAGTCGGTAAGGCCTAAAGTTGGTGAGTTTGTTGGGTAGGTTGAAGTCACAGGTGGTGATGCTGAAAACTTGCTGGGCATCAACAACTAGCCTGTTCTCTACAATTCTGTCTTTGCTAAGACAAAAGATGCAAGCAGAATGTCTTTATGCGAACAAGGTATGTTTTCGAAAGAAGGTGGGTTCCAAGTGGTTATGTGTGTTGGTTGACTGAGGTCACTGTAGTGATGTTCAGAGCTGGCCTGTTCACTGTGATTCTTCCCCAATTTTTTATGATTAGCTTTCTTTAAAGCTAGTTACAGAAGCTCTGGATTCCTCCTTTTTCCATGAATTTTATTTGGTGATAACATTTGTGATTAGCTTATTTTATGTTGGTATTTTATATTTTTGTGGATTGGTTGTGGTGCTCAGAGCACTTGTGCAGAGGACAACTTTTTATATTTTTGGTTTTGCTTTCTTAGTGTTCACATCTGGCCAACATGTACAGTGAACCAGAAAGAGATCTAATTTACAGTAGAGTATAACAAGAGTGACATTTTCCAGAGTCTATTCATCCATGACACACAAGTTTAACATCCTGGTATCATAACTGGGATGACATTTTGCATTACTTAGTTGCTTTTGGTGTTTGTGGAAGGAATACTGAACAACATCATCTACATACATACAAGTGCTTACGGCCCATCACGTTGAATACACCGGTTCTTGCTCGATCACCAAAGTTAAGCAACGTTGAACCTGGTTAGTACTTAGATGGGTGACGGCTTGGGAATACCAGGTGCCGTAAGCATATAGTGACAGATGTGTGTTTTGGTGCAGTGGATATTGGCTCGAAAAGAGAAATTGGTGAACCAAATTCGAATTCCAGTTGAATACCCTGCATTCACTTAAGCACTGGTACCCTTGGGAAAGATATTAATTCGTCCCTTACCTCCAGTTATGGGTTAAATAACAAGGGTAGGACTCGGGGACCCTGCCCTTAAAAACAAATCCCAATGAACCTTGATACTAGAAAAGAAAAATTTATTACTAGACACAAAAATTATATAAAAACAACAATAAATTGTTGAAAGAAAAAAGGTATTACCAGCAATAAAGTTTAGTTGGCAATAAATGACCCGCCGAGGTTCATTTGCCATAAAAGCAAAACAACCAACCAACATACATACAAAATATTGTTCAACCCATTCTGCTGCTTTTTTTTTTTTTAAAAACAGGAAAGCAATTTGTAGGATAAATCTTATATACATTGTGCTTATGCTATTCAACATACTGTGTAAAATACTCAATAATTCTAGTAGCTGGCATGATTGTCTCTGATTGAACACATTTTTTAAAATCATTTCACCCCAAAAAAGGCAGTACCACCACTGATGAGCAGGAGGCTACATAAGAGTTAAAGCTTTAGGTAGGAGGAGAGTGAATACTAAGATGAACAAGATACAGAGGTTGAAAGAGAAAGGGCAAAAGAAGGATGTGAACACAAGTGTGAAGAAAGTTGCCAAGGTAGAGAGAGAAGGAAAGAACAGGATACATGGGGTGATGTAGAAAGGACTGGAGTTAAGTGGATAAGAGATGGGAATTGACTTTGCATTTAAATTCCTGGAAGTTGTAGCCATCAGGAAAGCAATTATATGGAAGGAAGTTCCACAGGCAAGAAGATACTGTGTAAAATATTCAATAATTCTACTAGCTGGTACGATTATCACCAATTTAACATTTATAAAATATGAGACAGCACTCATTTAGTTAGCCCACTTACAATATTTGCTACATTAGTGCAAATCATGGAACAATATATAGCAGGATGGTATTTGGCATCTGTATATTCATATGTAAGAGTACAAACCTTTGTAATGCACAAAGAACTTATACTGTTAATATGCATCTTATTTTGGAACCTGTATATGTAGTATTCATCTGTATTAGATACTATGTTATGCATTAGATATTTATTAAATTGAAAGATATTCATAATGTTACTTTATTTTTCTTCCATGTAAATCTATTTGTATGTGATCTTTTTTTAAATTGACATAATATATCAATAACTTTGTAGCCTAACACAATTATGAGCTGGATTTTGATCTGAAAGTTTCAATGGATATTATTGAGTCAATAAGATTGAAATGTTACTTTAAATAAGATATGGAAGGAGGTTATGTTGAAAAAATGTTGTAGCTTAGTGGTTAAATTGATAATTATGAATTTTTTTTCTGATGAAAAGGTAAAAATTACTTCCCGATACTATAACTGAATTTTCATACTATAACTGAATTTTCATTTATATATATATATATATATATATATATATATATATATATATAATTATAAATTATATTTTAGAACGTACAAATTTTTTTTTATTCACTACAAAGTGTACATTTTGTTTCGACATTGAAGTTACAGTGTCTCATCAGGCGGTGTGGAAAGGAATGGAAAGCCTCTTTTATATTTGACAAGTTGTGTGTGGGATGTTGGTGGGGGTTAGTGATAAGGTAATAAGTCTTGTAAATTGTGGGTTAGAATTTTGAAAAAGTGAGGTGTGTAGGGAATATAGTTGATTAATGAAAGTGTCTGGAATTTTGTAGATAGATTTAACATTAGAAGATTGTGTGTAGGTTTTATGGCCTCGTGGCTAGACTTGGGTTTATTAGAGAGGGAGAGTAAGGAAGTGTAAAGGGTGGGGAGGGATGGGATTGTGTGGGATGTTAGTGGGAGCACTGTTTTAAATTAATGTTTTGGACGTTGTAAATTTTTTCTTCGTTCCTTATTCACTCAGATATATATATATATATATATATATATATTTAGATGAACAGCAGGGACACCTGACCAAATATGACAACAGTATTTTATGCATAGTCTGCCATTTTTCATTTTTTATTTCTTTTTGTTATAGTTTCTGTGCCCAAAACCATAAAACCAATTGCAAGTAAGTTTTAAATATTTCTATTGATTGTTTTCATAATTTAGTCCTTATATTTTCATTTTTGTCTAAAAGTTTTTATTTTATAATTCTATTAAAATACTATCAGTATAGCCCGGCATTGCTTGGTGTAATGAAAGCTTTAAAACTAATCCATGGTCCTGGAGCTCAGACTCTTTGGACGTTGGCACGAAAGACTAAAAAGCAATAGTTGTTTCCAGTTAAAGCGAAACCGTAGACTGAAAGAAAAATGAATGGATGTAAGTCAAATTTTGATTTCCTGGTATCGATATCAAATTTTCTGCACTATTGTAAGAACTGCAACTTTGAAAACTTCTGAATATTGTTTCTTATGTCTTTGTCTATGAGTGTATCAAATTTGATTAAAATCGGACAACTTCTATAACCCAATTTTTTTTCTTATCAATTTTCAATATTTATCGGGGGTACCTCGACACAAAACCTAGCTAAAAACACTCACAGACGCTTATAGTACGACTCTGTAAATTTTCAAGAAAATCGGTTCAGCCGTTTTGGAGTCTATAGGTAACGGAAACACACACACACACACACACACACACACACGCACACAAAGTTCCATTTATAAATAAGTTTAGAGTGCATTTCTAGTTTATGATAATATTTTAAAATTCATCTTTTAAAAATAATGCATCCATCCATTTATTTATTATCAGATAATTTGGTCTCCTCTTCTCACATGGAATGTAGGAATGTAGGAATGTTGATGGCATGGCAATGTAGGAATGTAGGAATGTAGGAATGTAGGAATGTTGATGGCATGGCAATGTAGGAATGTAGGAATGTAGGAATGTTGATGACATGGCAAGTCATGATATAAAGAGGACAAGCAATAAAGATAATGTTGATTTGGTCAGATCTTCTGGAGAAGGTTGAATAACTGCTGAAAGGATAACAGACAAGAGATTACAGCGAATGTTGGCAAGGCATTTGCTAATGGAGGCAAAATACAACTAAAGGAGAAATTTATAAACACTTTTGATGTCATATTCAACAATGATGAAAATATAGAATTCAAAAAATTCAGTAATGATGCATAAAGTTGAAACAAAACTTCATAGCATTTTTAAGCGACTTTCAAAAAAAACATTCAAATATTTATTTAATACTTTAATTAATAAATCTAATTTATTAGATTTATTCAAGCACATTAGTATCATTTTGTTCCACTAGTTTTCACCATCTTTGAAGCAGATTCAGGATTCTATCCTCCTATAACTTGGTATCTTTCTGGGTGGTTGTATCTTGACCAAGGGTACAATTTAACAAAGTGTAAATCTGAGCAGAAAAATTAACTGGCCACGCATAATAGAATAAATAATTACTACAGATGAGAATAGTACTACCAGGTTCTAATCCATAAGAAAAACTCACCAGTGAAAATGCACTTGCTCATTTATTCACGATAGACTTAGTCCACCATAATATTCAACAGGGTTGCTGGGATATTCCATCCACCCCCTTCTTTTGGACAGGAGTAGAGGTGATCGCCTTGTTTCTTGTTTAGGAAGGGGTTCCCGGTTCATCTCTCTCTTTTTCGGTCTTTATGTCGGTTCGGCTGGAAGCTTTTTGCAGTTGGTGAGTATGGTGGCAATGTCTCTTCATTCTGAGGGTACCGGGTTAGCAGTTTCCTGGTTGCTGCTTCCGACTGGTAGTTAGGAGCCCGAACTCTTGTGTAGCGTCTCGAGAGGCTGCTCTGATCAACAGTTGAATAATATCGGGGTTCCTGTAGTGCCATTTCGCGCATGGACGGGCGTCCCTGCATGAATTTCCGATGGGCAACCCCGAGGCTACATTATGCTGCAGGCGGCGCCATTCACCATCCTTCACCTGCTGCAATTAACGACCATCTGACCCTACTCTAGACCTCTCTCTATCCACAACTATAACCAGCATGAAATTAAACAAACAAAATAGCAAGCCTAAACCAGCTAGTCGTAAATCGCCCAAACCTATCTGCGTTACCTTCACAAATATACGAGGTATTCGCAGTAACTTTAATAGTGTAGAGTCTTTCCTTCTAACTAACTCACCCGATATCTTAGCTATATGTGAGACTAACCTTGACCTTTCTATCCCCTCTTCAGAGCTGTTCATTCCTGGTTACCTTCCTTTCTTCAGGAAGGACTCCAATGTCCATATGCATGGGCTTGGTGTATATGTCAGCGAACAACTCCCCCTAGCCAGGGTCACATCTCTTGAATCCCTTGATCATTCCTTCATGTGCTTCCGTCTCTCACTTCTAAGCTCGGTTAGCTATCTCTTCTTCCTCTACCGCTCCCCCTCCTCCTCTGACTGTACGTTACTTGATTGCATCTCTACTAACATCGACAGGGCCATTTCTACTCACCCATCTGCCCACATATTTGTGTTTGGCGATTTTAACGCCCACCACACCAAGTGGCTTGAAAACTCAGCCACCGACCTTGCTGGGATCCGCACCATGCACTTTTCAATGGCCCAAGCTCTAACACAAGTGGTGGACTTCCCCACGCGTTTCTCTAAAAACCCTAACGGAAGGGACTCTTTACTCGACCTTTGTTTTACCTCCATCCCAGACTCCTGCACTACCAGGCAACTCTGCCCCCTCGGAAACTCTGACCACGCCGTAGTCTCCGTAAACATATCAATCCGCACTAACTCTACCCAAGAAAACCAGACCAACAGAATATCATACTGCTACCAAAGAGCCGACTGGGACTCGTTCAGGGACTTCCTCTGCGACGTCCCCTGGAACAACGTCTTTGATCTTCCTGTCGAAGACTGTGCCTCCGAAGTCTCCTCTTGGGTTAAGGCTGGCATCGATGCCTTTATTCCTGCCAGAAAATTCCAACTAAAACCAAATTCGTCCCCCTGGTTCTCACCCGCTTGCTCGGCCGCTATTGCCCACCGGAACCATTTCTTCCGGCTCTATCGAAGCTGCTCGTCGAACCAAAACAGGCGCCTTTTCACCTCAGCACGGAACAAGTGTAAAAAAGTACTGAACGAAGCCAAGAGGGCGTTTGCTACCAGAATTAGGCAACGCATAGCATCCTCTAAGTTTGGCTCCAAAGATTACTGGCGTCTCTGCAAAAGCGTGCTCAGCAGGAACAAGACTTCAATACCCCCACTAATCAATGAATTTGAAGTTCTCACCTCCCCAGCCGACAAGGCTGAATGCTTTGCCCGTAGATTCTCAACCAATTCGACACTGGACTCGTTAGGAATACCTACACCAGACTTCCCACCCAGAACTAAGGCTCAACTAAATAACGTCCACATTACACCCTCGCTGGTCGCCAAGATAATTGCGCAACTTGACCCACACAAAGCGAGCGGCGGTGACGGAATCCCAGTCATAGTACTGACGAAATGTGCCCCAGAACTCTCCTCTGTCCTCTCTAAACTCTATAACCTCTGCCTATCTGCTTCCTGCTTTCCTGCCTGTTGGAAGTCCTCCTGCGTAGTACCTATATTTAAGAATTCTGGCGAACCCTCAGACCCCGCCAATTACCGTCCTATTAGTCTCCTTCCAATCTTTGGCAAAGTTTTCGAAGCCATTATCAACGCCGAGGTGATTCAGAATCTTATAGCCAACGGGCTTCTCTCTGACAAACAGTATGGGTTTCGCTTCGCCATGTCTACTGCTGATATGCTAACGACCATTACCGAGTACATATACCAGGCACTTGACAAGAATGGTGAAGCCCGAACCGTTGCCTTGGATATCTCCAAAGCATTCGACAGGGTCTGGCATGCTGGCCTCTTGTGCAAACTGCGGAGCTATGGGATAACTGGACATCTGTTTGACCTCATCCAGTCTTTCCTCTCTAACCGCACATTGAAGGTGGTATTAAATGGGCATGCCTCCCAAAACTACCAGACGAACGCGGGCGTCCCTCAAGGTTCTATCCTAGGTCCCACGCTCTTTCTGATCTACATTAATGATCTCCCCGACTCCATTAGATCCCAAGTTGGCATGTATGCCGACGACACAACAATCTACTCCCGCATCGATCAGAAACCAGGTCTGGACGACAAAGTGAACCTCGCTGCCGCACTTGAAAGGGACCTCCAATCCGTAGTGACCTGGAGTAGGAAATGGTTGGTAAATTTCAATGCCTCCAAAACAAAGCTGTTATCAACTAATCACCATAGACAATCGCATCTACCTCCCATCAGCATGGGACAGGCTAGCCTCCCAGAGAGTAAAATACTGCGCCTCCTTGGCCTTACACTCTCGGCGGACCTCAAATGGAATGACTATATTGAATCCATTGCCAAATCTGCTGCTATGAAAGTGGGCTCCCTGTGCAGGGCCCGGAAATTTTTCCCACCTGAATCTATTCTGCACATATACAAATCTACCATCCGCCCGTGTATTGAATATTGCTGCCATATCTGGTCGGGTGCCCCTGCTGCTCTCCTTGGGCTTCTTGACAAAATACAAAGGAGGATCTGTAACGTGGTTGATACTGACTTGGCAGACCGGCTGCAGCCGCTCTCACACCGGCGTGATGTGGCTTCCCTGTGCCTCTTCTACAAGTACTTTCATGGCTTCTGCTCCGATGAGCTTAGATCACTGGTGCCGCCTAAGCACGAATTTACACGAGATACTAGATTGGCAACTAGGTCCCACCCTTTTACAGTTAAACAAATAAGATGTAACCGTAAATTCTACTCCAACAGCTTCTTTTCTCGCGCTTCCCGCTTCCACAAGTCTGCTTTCCCGACAGTTACAATCTCCAGGTGTTTAAATGTAGGGTCAATAGACACCTCCTATCACACTAACTCCCAACTATTCTTACAACACTCTCATCTACCCAACCCTCATTCTCGGTATCCTTACCCGCCTATCACCCACCCTCTGTCATTTCCTATATTTAATCAGCCTTTCTCCACTCTACGTAGCCCCCTGCACAGTAGTGGCAGTGACATGCCTTGCTCGGGGTGAAACGCTTATAAAAAAAAAATCCCTGTCAGACAGCTTTTTCTCAAAAAAACAAACTCCTGCATTGATGCTTATTTGAGCACCACAATCTTAACCTCTTGTAGTCAAGGGTCAATTATAATCTATCCTCCTTATCCTCATGATCTTCACTCCCTGTTGCGCCTCTTTCATTCAGTAACCTACTTTCAGTGATTCTTGGGCCTTTTATTTTGGGCGAATGTTAGTATAAAATTATCAAAACTATTGTGGAAGTATTTTTAAAAAGTAATTCATAACATAAAATATATATTACTGTTGTATATTGGACAAGGGTACACTTTAATGAAGTGTAAATCCCAATAGAAAGATTACCAAGCCAGGAATAATAGAATAAAAAATTTTATTCAGCATGAGAATTAGTACTGGTGAGAATAGTACTACCAGGTTCTAATTCGTAACCAAGACTCACCAGTGAAACTGCTCTTGCTCATTTATTCATGATAGACTTAGTCCACCATAGTGTTTATAGAGGGCATTGGGATATTTCATTAAAGTGGTGAATTAGTTTTTAGGGGCTTCTAGGGAATTTAAGTTTTTTCCCCATTAAGAGAATCTTGTATGGATTGAAAAAGTGATAATCTGAAGGTGCAAAGTCAAGTGAATATGGCAAGGATTGTATGACATCTCAATCAAGCAGCATCAACTGCTGCTAGATTTTCAGAGACCTGATTTTCAGAGGTCTTGCATTGTTCTGATGGAAGATAAAACCCTTCCAATTGACCAGTGCCGGATATTTTTTATCAATTACTGTCTTTAACCAGTTTAGTAGGAAACCGAACTTGTTTGAAATGAATATCTGATGTCGTAGAAGCTTGTAATATACAATTTCCTTCTGCCGGCTATATAGTATCACATTCTTCAAATGTCAACCAGCTTTTGGTATCTAATTTTGTTTTCTTCAGGACCGTCTTTGTTCTATATTGTTGTACACAATTTATTTTTCATCACTTGTAATTATTCTTTTTAAAAAATGAGTCATAATTGTCATATTTGATCAGATAATTACAGATAAAAATACAGTCAATTACATTTTTTTTATTGTGCAGCACCAAAACATTGTAGTAATTCATATATTCAAATGTTTTCAGATACTTTACAAGGCTCATATGAAATGTAGAGTATCTCTGATGTAACCTAGATTATTTTTAATCAGTATTTTAGTTAGGTGGTCATCAATGACTACAGGTCTGATGGAATGTTCTCAGGCTTCCAAATCAACATTTCTCCTGAATCTAGTGAGTCACTTATGAACAGTACTCTTAGGTATGGTACTATTTTCATAAATGGTACATATCTTTTTTGCTGTTTTCTACAGTATTTTTTTTTCTTTCTTTCTGGAAACAAAAGCACATCAAATAATGACAAAAATACAATGCAATTTTTTTTTCCATTTTTTTAATTTTAATGTAAAAATATTTTAAATTCACAATTCACACATGAATCATATAGAAAGACACATTGAAATGTTATCTTTCAGGATATATACATATATCATAATTTCAGTCACATGAATCTTAATTCAGATTTTCATTCTTTTGTGTAAATTTAATTTCAATAAGTTCTTGATTTATTTTCAACCAGGCAATGCTTTAGGAAAAGTTGTTTAAATACCTGCTGGAACCAAATCAAAACCAGTTACCTTAAGATTTATTCTTATAAAAAATTGTAGTGTTCAAATACTACCTCCTGAAAAATGCTACAGACTTTTGTTCCAACACAAAATAATAAAAATGATTGTTTTCTTCTTCTGATGTGGATGTACTTATACATCTATATGAACATTATATTGTCTATTGAAATATATATATATATATGTATGGGTTATGTCTTGAAGGCTGTCACAATGCGTTGAATTAAATAAAGGAAGGTAAGGAAGTGTTTGTATTACCTATTTATTACATTAATATTTCAAGATTAAAATCTCATCTTCAGAATGGCAGAGAAGCTTTTGACTGTCTGAACTTCGTCGTGGTCCCTCTATGAATGGTTGGTGAGAGCTGTCCACTGCTGCTGTACGTGTGTGCGTGTGTTCTAGTAGGGGCCTTTATGGTCTGATGATATCAGTCCGCTTGTATGTGTGGTTTATCTTAATGCGATCTGGAAGTTATATATATGTGTGTGTGTGTGTGTGTGTTTTCAAGACATACATCTTTATGAATCTTACTGCTGTTAAGGTATATGTTTTCCAGAGACCAAGATATGTCAGTCCCTAATGTTTGTGTTATAAACTAACATTTGGTGCTAATTTCAAATCAACAAGTATACAATATAAGTCTATTATTTTTGTGATGTATTTTATTATATTGTGTATTGGGGGTTGTCATTTAGCTTAGTATCTACTGTAGAGTGTTTGATCAAAACCAAAATGGCATCACACAGGAAAAATCATTATCAACATCTTTAGTCATTTTATTTAAAATAAATGACTTTTTCCTATTTTCTCCTAAAATGAGGCAGCACAGCCAGACAATGCTTTAACAATGCACCAATGAAAATGTAAAGTTTGTCTATATTGATAAACATTATCGCAATAAAATGATTTTATAAAATCAAGTAGTTGCTAATATATTCTGGAGTCCACTCCAATTTCATACCTCAGGATAGAACTCAATAATTTACAATTGATTCATATTAACAGTGGCTAAACATTAACTGCTATTCATAAGAAACAATTATACTGTTCATAATATTCCAAAAATAAAATACACTTTTCTGAAACTTTATTTGAGGAATATTAGCTAATTTAATCTGATTTGAAGCAAATAATATTTACTTCAAATATTCTACCATGGATTTAAAAATATAATTTAATAATTAAAAAATACTTTGGTTTTTCTTCTTTATAATTACATAAACATTTTGATGATAAACCTTTTTATCAAGTAGGAGGCTTTTTTTTCATCGTAGCGTGCTCTTTTTCTTCAACGATTTTGTAGAGGTACCTACATTGTCACCATGGGTCATATTAGAAAATCATTCAGTGTGTGTGGGGGGGGGGATTTTTATCTTTTTATTGACTTTTTGCTGGCGTTATAAATAATTTGAATAAGTGATTATAACAATTTTCCAATCTTATCACTTTTTTTTCAATTGGAGTAGATAGACTAAACTATCGCCTGGTTCACACTCCACCCACGTCTATTGAACAGGTGAAGAGGCTCATCCGTTGTTCCATGTTTAGGATGTGGTTTCCAGCTTTCTCTTTTCCAATCTTTTCACTTTTCCTTTTTTGCTTATTTTTTTTTCAAGTGGAGTAGATAGACTAAACTATCGCCCGGTTCACACTCCACCCACGTCTATTGAACAGGTGAAGAGGCTCATCCCTTGTTTCATGTTTAGGATGTGGTTTCCAGCTTTCTCTTTTCCAATCTTTTATGTAAACCCCTTGAACATCAGTGGCGTTACCGCCTTGCTCAGGGTGACATGATTAAAAAAAAAAATATATATATATATATATATATATATTTAGCATCTATGATTATAAAAGCACTAGAAATATTAGGTTTTATGTTTTTTAGCTTGAAACCATACATTTTGTCTGTCAACAAATTAGCTAATGGTTAGATTACATTCTAACTTAGATTTAATAATGTTCAATACTTATATATTGAATGTCATTATAAGTAATTTAATAATTATTGCTCTGATCAAATTTTGAGCACTTTGTCAGAAATTCTGTTCACTTTTGTATATGATAAATTATTTATTTTTATTGCGAGTATTAATAACTAGTATTATTATTACCTTCTGACTACAGATGGAATTAAATAGTATCCTTTCTGTAATTCAAAATACAAATTTGATTGAAATATTTGTATCATTAATGAAAAAAGTGTAAAATATAAAACTAGATTCATCTCAGTAAATGTTGATTTGAATCTGCTAGGAATGACTGACCAATACTTGACGTCTCCAATTTATAGATAGAATTACACAAATACAGGCTGGGACTTTTTCCAAGCAACTAAAATAGTTTGGTCCATCATTTCATCTGAATCGATCCTGGGCTGTCTTGTCTCAAAGTCAAAACACTATGTTCACTTGTCTGAACCAGTTTTTGTGTCATCAAATTCTTACTTTGAGAACTTTTTGCCATATTACTGTTACATATACTGTTTGCTTGCTTTATATTACTTTTTGGTCTGTTTTTTTTTCTTTTACTTGTTACTGCATATTGCAAACTTAGGAACTTCTGTTACTTATTGTTTTGCCATTGGCTACTCACCCCACTGTAAAAACAGTCAACTAAAATGCATGTGTATTTTATCAATATATCAGTCAGTCAGTTGAGTGCCATATGAGATACATGCTTGGGCAATCATGTCTCGACAGAGACATGACTGACTGGGCAGAAGATTATCCCGCATTGCTTTATGTGGTAGACTGGTTGCCGACCAAGGCTAAAGAACCCAATCTGTCCTGTTATTTAACCCATAACTGGAAGGAAGAGACGGATTAATACCTTTCCCAAGGATATTTGCGCGTAAGTGGATGCAATGAATTCAGCTGGAATTCGAACTTGGCTCCTCGATTTCTCATTCCGAGCCGATATCAATGCACCACAATGCACATCCGGACGCCCATGGCCTAGGGGTAGAATTGCCGACTGACGCCAAATCGGTTGAGTTTCAATCCTGGGTTAGGAAGCGACTGGAGTCTAAGTCGTACTGATGAGCTGTAATACAGCGAAACAGATCTGTCTGCAGATGACTATAGTATATGAATATATACATTGCATGATTCATTTATTCTTAAGTGACATTAAAATTTTTCCCATTGTTTTCTATGAGAACGGGTGGGGGCTATGAGGCACGGTCAGAAGAAGTGGTGTCAATATTCATTTCTTGTGATACAGTGTTTCATAGATTTGTATCTATTCGCTGTCTTTATTGTACCTCCTCGCCCCTAGCACCTCGCCTTCCATTCCAACCTTATCTGCTCCCCCCCTTTTTTCTTTTCTCTCTCCGTTTTTTCTTTCTCCTTCCTCCGACCAGGTCACCCAGTTTTTTTTCCCCTTTATCTTTTCTCCTTTTCTAGGTTTCAACTTTCTCCCTTCCTCGCACATATCAATCGTCAACCCTCCCATATTCTTTCTGTAGGGCTATTTTTCAAATGAACGAGAACCTTTTCGTATATAAATGTCACAAATGTCCGGCCTAATATGGACATGTGGGCGTCGACGGAAAATCAAATAAAAAAAAAAGAATTTTTTTTTTTGGGGTGGGGGTGATATTTTGATTACCCATTGTTGTACCATTTGGATCTGAAGAGCTGCACTAAGAACACCAAAATGGTGAAATATGTATCATCCAAACTAATAATCAAAAACCCGTTATATATATATATATATATATTCGTGGTGTGGAGTGACTATCTTCCATCCACCGGGTACCCAGGTGGCAGATCGGGGAATGACCTCCAGATCTTGGAGGTTAGCTGCGAATATTCAATAACCAGTTCCGGACCAACTAGCAGGCTACTCTGAGGGTGTGTGTGGGGTATGCACTGTTCAGGTGTACTTCCTAGAAATGCATACAAATACCCGTTTGTAAGAGGTAGTCTCAGGTGAGTGTTTGGTGCCTTGTAACCAAACTGACTCAAAACCCGGTTGAGTGGGGTCTGTTGACCTTGGTTGGTGACTCACATAGTGTCAAGCACAAATAAATAGCATTTTGGACACTAGTGGAGATGACAACTCTGCGTATTTAGAGGAGTAAATCTTGATAAACTATCCTGCTATTTCCTTGGGTAGCAGTAGTTCATGTGGCACCCAATGTAAGAGTGGTAGCAGTTCAGAGAACAGTGTGGTTGTGCGGATGACCGTCTACTTGACAACAAACAAGCGCATCGCTCCAGTTAGCGGCGAATTATGGTGAGATGGTGACTCAACAAATACCCGTTCCCTTAGAGGGGTTGGCATTAGGAAGGGCATCCAGCCATAAAAATTTGCCTCAATTTCATATGTCATGTCAAATCCAGATATAGCTAGTAATAACGGCGCCGGAACTAATAGTGAAGGTGTCGTTCGTGGTAAGGTGGGCCAATCTGTTGTGGGTCCCATCAGACCGTAAATGAACATCCGATCTGGACAGCATGGCAGAACTTCTAACCCTCAGACACGGTGGGGAAAAAGGGAAGTAAAACCAAACAGAAGAAGATATGATATAGGATAATACTTATATTTATAATATTTATATAGATTGACTAAACTATCGCCCGGTTCACACTCCACCCATGTCTATTGAACAGGTGTAGAGGCTCATCCCTTGTTCCCTGTTTAGGATGTGGTTTCCGGCTTTCTCTTTTCCAATCTTTTCACTCTTTTTTTTCTTTTGTTTTTTTCCTAAATTGGAGTAGATAAACTAAACTATCGCCCGGTTCACACTCCACCCATGTCTACTGAACAGGTGAAGAGGCTCATCCCTTATTCCCTGTATAGGATGTGGTTTCCGGCTTTCTCTTTTCCAATCTTTTCACTCTTTTCTTTCTTTTGTTTTTTTCCTCAATTGGAGTAGATAGACTAAACTATCGCCCGGTTCACACTCCACCCATGTCTATTGAACAGGTATAGAGGCTCATCCCTTGTTCCCTGTTTAGGATGTGGTTTCCGGCTTTCTCTTTTCCAATCTTTTCACTCTTTTCTTTCTTTTGTTTTTTTCCTCAATTGGAGTAGATAGACTAAACTATCGCCCAGTTCACACTCCACCCATGTCTATTGAACAGGTGTAGAGGCTCATCCCTTGTTCCCTGTTTAGGATGTGGTTTCCGGCTTTCTCTTTTCCAATCTTTTCACTCTTTTGTTTTTTTCCACAATTGGAGTAGATAGACTAAACTATCGCCCGGTTCACACTCCACCCATGTCTATTGAACAGGTGTAGAGGCTCATCCCTTGTTCCCTGTTTACGTAGCCTCCTGCACATCAGTGGCCTTACCACCTTGCTCGGGGTGATATGATTAAAAAAAAAATATATATATATATATATACATATGTAAATGTGTGTGTAATTCTGTCAATTGCCTTGTCTTGAATTATAAAAATAATACTTCAATAAACAATTTTTTGAAGTTAACAATCACAGGTTGACAAATCATATTTAAATAAATCAAAATAATATATAAAAAGAACTATAATTAAGCTTTAAATTAAAATTTTGAACATTTACTTTTACAAAAATATGTACATCAGACTACAATAATCATTTTCATATTATCACATAGCAAGTTTATTCCTTAAATTTAGATTCTCATTATTTTGTTTAAATTTAATTTCAATAAAATCCTTGATGTATTTTCCATAGAGTAATGCACCAGGAAAAGTTGTTCAAATACCTGCTGGAACAAAATTAAAACAAGTTACCTGAAGATTTATTCCTGTCAAAAATTGTAGTATAATTATATCTGTCTCCATTTTTGCTTGCTTCAGAGAAAGGAGAATGAATATATATATATATATATATATATATATATATAGTATTATCATCCGCAGACAGGTCTGTTTCGCCGTATCACAGCTCATCAGTACGGTTAGACTCCGATTGCTTTTTTAGCCACATATGTATATAATCATTCTTTCTCAACAACAAAATTTTTTCCTTCATTTTAGGGAGTAAGGTTAACAATGTTAAATTAGATGTTATGGTTACATTATTGCATTCACAAAAAAACCCAGTTATTAAGATTACTTTGGATTAAACTTTTCTCAGTGTTGAACACTTTCAAATACAAAACAATAAGTTTAGCAAACATATTTTAAATAAACTGAATTTTTAGATTTTTTTTTATCTATGTTAATTGTGATGGCAAAAATAACATTCTTATAAATATAATCATTTCAATTTCCTGACAATATTAATCTTTTGATCATTGTAGTATGATAACAATGTTGATAAAAAATTAATACTAAATCTATCTATCTAAACTTATTTATAAAAAACTTTGTGTGTGTGTATCCGTTACCTATAGACTCCGAAATGGCTGAACTGATTTTCTTGAAAATTTACAGTTGTACTATAAGCGTCTGCGAGTTTTCTTAGCTAGGTTTTGTGTCGAGGTACCCCCCGAAAGATGTCGATAATTGAAAAAAATCAGGTTATAGAAGTAGTGCGTAAGTGAATGCAAAGTGTTTAACTAGAATTGGAACTCGGGTCACTGATTTCCTCCTCCGAGCTGACATCCACTGCACCACAATGCACATCTGTCAATAACGCTTACAGCACCTGGTATTCCAAGCGGTCACCCATCTAAGTACTGACCAGGCTCAACGTTGCTTAACTTCGGTGATCATGCGATAACCGGTGTATTCAATGTGATATGACCATAAGCTATATATATATATATACACACACACACACACACACACACACACACACACACACACACACACACACACACACACACTCTATAGTCATCTGCAGACAGATCTGCTTCACTACATCACAGCTCATCAGCACGGCTTAGACTCCAGTCGCTTCCTAACCCAGGATTGAAACCCGACCGAATCGGTGACTCCACCCCTAGGCCACGAGCATCTGGTAGAAGAAGGCAGGCATTTTAGCACGTATAAACACACCCAATAGCTAGAGTGCTCCAATTCATTATCGAATGAGCGATGTGTATATGCCGGAGTAGCTACTGTTTACAAAGTCTCCCACTCTTCTAGAGTGCTCAGTCAGGGTGTGAGATATATATCTATATGTATGTATATATATATATATATATATATATATATATATATATATTGCATGTATTTTGGCAGCATTTTTTCATTAATACAGGTTTTGTTGAATAATATAGACAAGTTTTGTGTGGGATCCTTTTGTATAGTCTGAGAAGCTTGATAGTGCTATCATTAAATGACAACAAGAAATCGCAATAACTGACTTTTTTTATCAGGTCTGAGCTTTCAGCTTACATAAGTCATTATCAAAAAATGAACATTTAACATATAGTGAACATAGAACATTTAAGTTATTAACAAAGTGGAATTAAACAAAGAGAATTAAACCAAAAAATGGACTTATCTCATTGGTTTAATTCTTTGTTTAATTCCACTTTGTTGATAACTTAAATGTTCTATGTTCACTATATGTTAAATGTTCATTTTTTGATAATGGCTTATGTAAGCCAAAAGCTCAGACCTGAGAAAAAAACCAACAATTACTGTGATTTCTTGTCTTTTAACGATAGCACTATCAGTCTTATCAGACTATACGAAAGGATCCTACACAAAATAGACAAAACTTGTCTATATTATTCAATGAAACCTGTATTAATATTATATATCCAGGTAAAGAGGACATAAGGTTTTACGATTTTGAGTTCCCTGGCATTTATTTTTTTTTATAAACATTGTAGAGCATAATATAATCATATTTGCGACACGGAAATTTCTATGTTGGTTGCAAACATGATTTAAATCATTTTCACAACCAACATCCAACATTGCCTGATGACGAGATTCTATCTTGAAACATAGAAATTTCCAGGTTGCAATGTACTGTTAATTCATGAATATATATTATATGTGTGTGTGTGTGTCCAGTCCGTAAACATGAGGATAATCCAAGATTAACTTAATATTTTATATTAAGTGTTATATCTATATAGAGAGCTCAATGGATGTTATCCAGAGCAGATTATATTTATAAAGGAAAACTCAACACGTCATTTCAAGTGGTTATAAACTATAGTTCATTTCTATGAGCTAATTAGCTCATTTCATCAGACCTTACAATATTCCTTCCATTTGGTACAAAAAATTTTTCCGGAAGAAGCATTTTCTTTAACTGAAGAGAAGAATAACAATAAAAGAATGAAAATAAAATAAAAATAAGAAGAAAGGGAAAAGAGGAAAAGATTCCAGATGTAGGCATTGGCATCAGATCTGTCTGGAACTGCCCAGGCCGTCTTGAAGAGGTTGACCTGTGAAGGAATTTCACAACCCTCTGTTAATTTCTAACAGTGTTCTCATCAGATTAAGATTCTCTGTGGAATTATCCTTACCAATGCCATGACTTATTTAAATATATATAAGTACATAAAAGTTAGATTTTATTTGTCATGTCTGATTTTTTTTTTCCCTGTGAATTTTTTGGTTTGGACATATGTTGAAAACAATAGGTAAGTATATACAACCAAAAAAATTTTTCAAATTATTTCTATTTCAAATTTTAGTAAATTCTTGGATACAATGACTGTTGGGAATGAGGTAAGAATATTTCATAAAATACGCGTAATGATAATAAAAAAAAACACAAACTGAGACACAAGACTTTTATTGAGATTTTAATACAAAATATAAACAAATATACAGACAGGTGAGTTTAATACACAGACCAGATGAAATTATTAAATTTTCAATCAAATGGTTAAAAAACAAATATCCCAATTTCTTAATTTTGCCAAACAGGGACCTCCCTGCATGCAAAAAAAAAAAAAGAAACAAAATAAATCAAATGGTTTTAAAAGAAATATTTTTTCCAATTACATAACAAATATTTTAAGTTCACATATTCTGCAATGTTTGATCATACAGTTATAATTTTTTTTCCTTTCATTAAGATTTAACTATGAAAAAAAAAAGTAATTAAAAAATTATCACAATACCATACACATGCATCAAACGGTTTCAGGAAAATACAATTCATTTGAAATAAACCAATCAACAAATCGTGAAAATGAAAAAAATTATACAAACGATATTGTCCAAACAAAAAATGTTAAATTATGTCAAAGATTCAGATTTAACAGGAAAAAAGTGATTTGACCATTTCTTCAGTGAAAGTTTTCCAGTAAAACCATCAACTTCAAAAAGAATACTTTTAGCACTTAAAACAAATCCCTCCGATCTCTCACCACTTTGGTACAATTTAATGGCTCCAAATTGATTATGGCAGTTAGGGGTATTACATTTAGAAAGTGCTGAAAATAAAAATATGAATACAAAATTTAATTCCTTCCATGAAAACATATTCAGTAAAACAGAAGGAAATTAGAGGCTGAATATATACACAAAAAATGCAAAGAAAATAGTAAAAACAAAAAAAAACAACAAAAGTAGAAGACAAAAAATAGAAAGGGAAAAAAAATGCAAAGAAAGCAAATAAAAATAGAAGGGAAGAGAAAACTTGAAAAGGAAGCCAATGTGGAAAAAAAAAGAGAAGCCAATGTGGGAAAAAAAAAAGAGAAAAATTGAAAAGGAAGCCAATGTGGGGAAAAAAAAAAAGAGAAAAATTGAAAAGGAAGCCAATGTGGGGAAAAAAAAAAGAGAAAAATTGAAAAGGAAGCCAATGTGGGGAAAAAAAAAGAGAAAAATTGAAAAGGAAGCCAATGTGGGGAAAAAAAAGAGAAAAATTGAAAAGGAAGCCAATGTGGGGGAAAAAAAAAAGAGAAAAATTGAAAAGGAAGCCAATGTGGGGGAAAAAAAAAAGAGAAAAATTGAAAAGGAAGCCAATGTGGGGGAAAAAAAAAGAGAAAAATTGAAAAGGAAGCCAATGTGGGGGAAAAAAAAAAGAGAAAAATTGAAAAGGAAGCCAATGTGGGGGAAAAAAAAAGAGAAAAATTGAAAAGGAAGCCAATGTGGGGAAAAAAAAAAGAGAAAAATTGAAAAGGA
The DNA here is from genome assembly GCA_037127315.1 of Ascarosepion bandense. NCBI lineage: Eukaryota > Metazoa > Mollusca > Cephalopoda > Sepiida > Sepiidae > Ascarosepion > Ascarosepion bandense. The sequence goes on from JBBBDQ010000635.1 coordinate 489,807, forward strand.
AGCCAATGTGGGGAAAAAAAAAGAGAAAAATTGAAAAGCAAGCCAATGGGAAAAAAAGAGAAAAATGGAAAAAAAAAGAGAAAATGGAAAAGGAAAGAGAAAAATGGAAAAGGTAGCAAATGGAAAAAAAATTGAAAATGAAGCCAATGGAAAAAAAAAGAGAGAAAAATTGAAAATGAAGCCAATGGAAAAAAAAAAAAAGAGAAAAATTGAAAAGCAAGCCAATGGAAAAAAAAAAGAGAAAAAGGAAAGAGAAAAATGGAAAAGGTAGCAAATGGAAAAAAATTGAAAATGAAGCCAATGGAAAAAAAAAAAAAGAGAGAAAAATTGAAAATGAAGCCAATGGAAAAAAAAAAGAGAAAAATTGAAAATGAAGCCAATGGAAAAAAAAGAGAAAAATGGAAAAAAAAGAGAAAATGGAAAAGGAAAGAGAAAAATGGAAAAGGTAGCAAATGGAAAAAAAATTGAAAATGAAGCCAATGGAAAAAAAAAAAAAAGAGAAAAATTGAAAATGAAGCCAATGGAAAAAAAAAAAGAGAAAAATGGAAAAAAAAAGAGAAAATGGAAAAGGAAAGAGAAAAATGGAAAAGGTAGCAAATGGAAAAAAAAAAGTGAAAAATTGAAAAGGAAGCAAATGGGGAAAAAAATGGAAAATGAAGCCAATGGAAAAAAAAGACATCTTAAAAATAAAGCGAATAAAATTACACACCGAAAAAAATAGAAATTTAAGAGAAAAATGAAAATGAAAGCCAATTGAAAGGAAGAAAAAAATTAAAGTGTTATAATGGAACATCCTATCACCCCCCCCCCACCCCGATAATTGACTCGCTGAAGAGTTTTAAAAGTAAGGAAGTACGAGACTATTTGACTTCCATCCCGATTTCTGGGTTGGGAGTTTTGTTGATTGTTTTCTAACAGTCAGTACGATACTTTCTTGAACCATTTACTGTTTTGTATTTTGTACATTTGTCTTTATCTTGACAATCTTTTTTTGATTTTGTTGAACTTTTGTATCGTCTTTGTGGGGAGACTATTACATTATGGTTCTATCTTCTGAACCATTCTACAGCTGTACCGACAGATTCCTTCACTGTCAGCATGGAACAAAGCACCAGAAAAAAAAGACACTGCATACTATCATAATTTGCAGGAAAAGTTCAGAGACTTTATTTCGGGGAATGAACTAATAGTCAACCCTGAAGTTGTAAATGTTATTATTATAAAGACGATCTCCCTGCTGACCTTGGACCCAAAACCCAAAAAGTTTGTGAGCAGCAGAGAGAGCATGGAGGCACTTAAAAGCCTCAAAATAAACTCAAAGATATTGGCGTGTCAATCCCAGTATATGTGGATATACTACTTGGGATGGAGGAGGAGGCTAAGAAACTTGCAGGAACAACTCTACCAGCAAAAGGAATCAGGTTCCAGACTGAATACATGGGAACCTGAAAGACTAGGATAATTATCCATGCCACTGGAGTTTGGTGATGTGGAAGAGGTGGCTCAAGTCAGTAGCAAGGCCGACGTACCGACAGATGTTTTGGTGCATGTAGTAGTGGAAAGAGATAACTTCCTACATGTACCGGACATCCTAATCTGTAGAGGCCAAAAGCTTTTTGTGGCCGTGGAGTTGGTTGTGCAGGGTGGCAGGTCATCTCACCAAGTTGCGCCCTTCGAAGAAGTCGGAGGGTGACCAGTGAATTCCTGTGCCACCGGCAACACTGCCAGTACAAAATAAACCAGTCACTGAGCCAAAAAAGGCCAACCAAAAGGCAACAACAGGAGAGTGGACAGAAGTGATCAAGAGGGGGTAAAAGGTGGCTTCCCCTCCTCTTCACCTGAATCCCCAATCAAGAAAATGTTGTCACCAGCTAAAAGGAAACCGCAACAAGAAAAACAACAAGTAGTCAAGAGGGAACCAATGATGGAGGTGAATGAAATGCCTCCCCCACGATCTTCATTACTAAAAAAGGGGGAGGAAGAAATGGTGCAGAGAAAAGTAAAGGAGATATGGTGGCCGCCAAGACCCAATCTGCTCCTGCATTGCCTGTAAGAACAGTACTTGTGGGAGTGGAGAAGTCAATCTGCCTCCCCAGTTAGATTTATTTCTACACCTTCCACCACTCCCTCCTCCCAACCAGAAACACCCTCCCCTAAATCTGATCAACCCTTCCCCAATATTGATACTCACTGCCAAAAGCAGATAAAGAAAGAAAGAAAACCCTTTCCACTCAGAAGAAGGCCCTCCTAAGGCCTCTTTTCAAATTGACCTCTGTTGACGGTAAATCAACAGAGGTTCCAAACAATTTTCTCAAAGCTCCCGGAGTGCTGTCACTCATTAGGAATACCAGAGACTTGATGGTCTACCCTATGAATTGTACTTGTGGCTGTCGCACATCTTTGTACCAATTTTGATGGTGGTCTACAACAACTGGTTCTGGCTAAAGGACAAGGCGTGCAGTTAGGCCCTACACGAAATCGCCATTTCTGGTGGAGCTCGAGTCAGGGTTTCTCTGTATACCGATGACAAATCCATTTTCATGTCATCCCGAGGTGGTACAGAAAGCGACTGAGCGGTATGAAAAGGTGACAGGATCCAAAATTAACCATGACAAGTCTTCCGGCTTGCAATTAAGTTCCTGGAAGGGCATTGCCCTCCTGGAGCCCTTCAGTTAGACTGATGGTCCTGTCCGCATTCTTGGAGTGTGGTTTGGGCCAGATCTTCAGCTGGGGAAAAACTGGCCGGAGGTACTGGCAAAGATCGGAGCGTTGGTCGCAACTTCGCTTCGGCAGCAGTTGTCCGTGAAGGGCAGGGCTGAGGTGTGTTACATACATCTTTTCCCTCGTCCTTTACCATTTGCCAGTACTCCCTCTTTCTGATGATCAGAAGAAGGCAATCGAGTGCTTGTTGTTCGACTTCTTGTGGGGAGGATGAAAGCATCTGGTCAACAAAAGAGTCTGCACTAAACATCCGTCTCAAGTGGGGCTGGGAATGCCACACATGAAGTGCCACCGACACGCCTTGAGGTTAACTTTCCTACACCACGTCTTGACAGAGGATTCGATTTTAGAGAGGAGTGTCAGGGAAGCTTTCCCTTGCCTTACTATCACTTCTGTTTCACGGGCTGAGTGCTGGTGTAGACCCGGAAATCAATCATAATCCTCCTCAAATGTCGAAGTGCCTTACAAGCTATTCCTCAGTCCACTGACCTTTCTCAGCTCCGGAGATACTCCTATCATTTTATTAGTGGAGGGGTGGTGACAAAGGACCCTCTTCATGATCAGCTCTGCTTGTCAGTGGATGAGTCATGCTCGTTTTGGTCTTGGGCATCAGCAGCGGATTACCTCAGCAACCCTGAATTTTCTCTTAGCTGGTGATTGATTCGAAACTTGCTATCTTTCAATGACAGGGCCTTCAAATGGGGCAGGGCTGATATGCCCAATTGTCATCGGTGTGACCTTGGTTTAGAAGAAATGGCTGCACGCACCTTCTACCATTGTCCTCAGGTGTGCCACTTTTGGGACTTTGTCGGCAAGTTTATGACTCGTATCACACCCGATCAGTTTGTATCCATTGATCTCATGTATGCGTGCAATAATGTGTTGCTTCCGTTTACCAAGGTGAAATGGATGGTGTTTTCACGTTGCTGGTCATAGCTCGAATGGTGATTAGGATGTTGCCAGAAGAGGGAATCTTGTGATATGAGCGTTATTCTTATCAGCATCTGATCGGATTCTTTAAGCATCAGCTTATGATCAGATCTGATAGAAAGTGCTTGATATCAACAGATTTCAGCAAAAGGTGGTTAACTGTATCAAGTCTGGTCTGCATGAATGGAGCTAGTCTTGGCTTTCTTTTTCAAGTCCCTTACGGTACAACGTGGTGGTTTCCTGTGAACCACACCCTGGTTAAGTTAGTTGTCATTTGTGCACCTAGTTAATGTGAATGAATGGGTTCTTAGCCTGTTCTCGACTTTCTCTTTTGTTATGATCCAAGTCAAGGTTCCCAACCCCCACAGTTTTTTTGGTCCCATTTTTTTTTATCTTGACTGGGTCAGTCTTTGATTTTCCCATTCCATTATTTATTTTATCCTCCCTCCACGCCACTCCCTTAGCAAGTGTGCTACTTGATTTCGCCATTTGGCGGAATACAGCATCCACTCTGATTTTGTGAGATGGACTGGTCTTCCTAACATTTGTTTATTTTAGTTTGAATATTTTGTGATATTTAGTTCGTTTTGGGTATTTCATCCCCCCTCCCCTTTATCATTTCATTTTCTTTAAATCTTTGAAATATATTTCATATTATTGTAAATAGTAGCATTTTTATGCCATGGTTGCTACCCTGTTTTTAGGCTCCACTGTGAATTTGTGATATTATGGTATTTGTAGGATCATATAAAGATGAACGAGTTTTTGTGGTAAAAGGAGAAATTGTTAAGAATGATTGGGTCACGGATGTGATTAGCTAGGGATAGGATAGATACTGAAGACCACTCTCTGCTCATCCCCCTTTTTGGCCTTGTGCCACATTTTTGTATTCTTTACAAAATAAATATCTTTGCACTCTCATTCCATCTTGGCTTACCAGTTTATTGAACTCTGTTAATTGTACTTTTCTGTACAATAAACTCTGTTATTTGTTTTACTCTTTTACATGTTGTGTAAATCTTTGCACTTGGAATTTACTTTGTTGTTTATATTGTTCCTGCTATATAACAATAGCGACAAAGATTTGAAAAGAACTCCCAAGGAAAAATAACAGTGGACGTCGAAGATTCGAAAAGGTCTCACAAGGAAACAGTCAATTCAAAAGCAACAACAGCAGAATCAACAGACTTACAAAAGCAAATATTAAAAAAGAAATTTTGCAAAACATACTAGCAAAACAAGTAGAGAAAAAGGAGGGATCAAGAGTTTTCTCTGTTGAAGGTATTACTAATTCACTTTCAGAATTCCATTATCAAAATTATGGATGGCATAACTTTTCCAGCTTACTTCAGAAGGTACAAATTGATTTTTTTTTTTTTTTGAAAAGGTACCAGTCATGGTCCGACAAATAAAAAAAATCATGTTATTACAAAAATTAGGCACACATGAAAACAAAGTATATGAATTTCATCCTACCAAGAAAACCGGAGGATATCTTGTTTAAAGAAACGATTGAAATATTGTTGAAAATATTTGGCAAACATGCCAGTTTATTTCACATGTTATAAATGCCTAAATATTGTTAAAGATTACATGGATTTTTTTCTCATATGCTGGAAAAGTACATTTGCAGTGTGAATTATTCAAGATCAAGGAAATTAACTAAGACATGTTTAAGTGTCTAATCTTTGTTCAAGGGTTAATTGCAACAAAGGATAAAGAAATTCGTTCAAGAATACTGTCAATTATAGAAAAAAAGATACAGAAATAACTTTGCAAAAAGTGACAGTAATGTTAAAAGTTAATCAATATTAAACGGGACAATAGATGTATAGAAGAGAAAAATATAGCCCAGGTACAATGGGTTAAACAAGTCAGCAAAGAAGTAAAATATTACATGTGGTAGGATGAATCATGCTACAAGTAACTGTTATTTTAAAGATAGATGTTATGAATGCTGCCGAAAAGGTCATAAAGCTACGATATGCAAAAAGAAAAATTACCAGGAGTCCAAAAAGATAAATACAGTTTTATCTAAAAAAAAGATACGAAGAATAATGGTCGAACTATACACTGTCTGCTTGATACTGGAAGTGACATAATCGATGAAGTAACATGAAAGAAATTGGAACGACTAAAATTACAAAACATTGAGAAAATTGCTAAAGCTATTTCTGGAAGAAAGTTAAAATTCAAGAGAGAATTTTACGCGAAAGTATTGTTCCACAAGACGTACAAGGCAAAAATTTGTCATATCTGGAAGAAATTTAAACCTATTTGGTATCGACAGGACTGTGCTATTTAATTTAAGGGAAAAACCACTTAGTACATTTTGTAGAAAATTAAATGTGCCTGGTATAGAAAAATCCAAACAGACAGAAAAATTTGTTAATGAGGTAAAAAATTAATTTACGGGAGTATTTTCTGACTGACTTGGTTGTTGCACTAAGACCGAAGTAAAATTCGAAATAAAAACAAAGTATAACCAGTTTTTTCGTTAGAAATAATAGACAAAGAGTTACAAAGACTATAAGAAATTGAAGTAATTAAAAAATAGATTACTCAGAGCGGGCGTCACCCACGGTGTACGTAAAAACGAAAATAAGAGTATGCACTGACTTTTCAATAGGATTGAATAAATGCCTAAAAGATCAAAGCTATCCGCTTCCTAAGCCGGGAGAATTATTTTCAAAGTTGAATGGGGGCAAAATTTTCTCAAAAAAGAATATTTGGAAGTCAGTTGAGGAAGAATGTACAAAATATCTAGCTATTAATATGCATAGAAGGTAGCACCATCTTTTTATTTCAACAAATTATAGATACTATGCTGGCCAGTCTAGAATTTGCAATGGCATACTTAGATAATATATTAATATAAGGCAAAATTTTAGAAGAACACAAAAATCATGTTCGAGACGTATTCAAAAAACCAAATAAAAATGGAAAGGGAAAGGAAAAAGAAAAAAAGAAAGCCAATAAATGTAGCAAGAGGAGAGAAAAAAAAGAAGTAAAAGCAGCAAGAGGAGAGAAAAAAAGAAGTAAAAGCAGCAAGAGGAGAGAAAAAAAAAATTAAAATGAAAGCAAAGAAAAATAGAATGGGAAGAGAGAAACAAAGGAAAAAAATCAAGCGTATAGTGAAAAGTGCGAAAACGAAAAAGAAAGCAAATCATAAACAAGAGAAGAAAGAATAAATAAGAAAAGAAATAAAAATGGAAAGAGAAGAAAAAAAATTGGCAATAAAGAAAGAGGAAAAAAGTGCAAATAGAAAGGACTAAAAAAAAGACAGAAATAGCAAAGGGAATAGAAGTGTTCATTTGTTAAATCATTCTCTATTTGTTCTATCTTTCAGTTTATCTTAGGAAGTGATTTTTTTCTATCTTTCAGCCTCTCTCTTTCAAGAAATGTTCATTTCATCTATCTTTCATTTGCTCTCTCTCTTAGAATGTGATCATTTGTTCAATATATTGCTCTCTCTCTCTCTCTCTCTCTCATTTGTTGTATCATCAGTTTCTCTACCTCAGAAAATGATCATTTGCATCTCTCTTTCAGTCTCTCCCTCTCAACAAGAGATAGTTTCTTCAATCATTCAGTCTCAATATCAAGTTATTTGTTCTCACCGTCTCTCTCCCTCAGGAAGCGATCATTTGTTCTACTGTTCAGTTTCTCTCAGGAAACGATCATTTGTTCTCTCTCTCTCTCTCTCTCTCAGTAATCATTTGTTCTATTTTTCAGTCTTTCTCTCAGTAATCATTTGTTCTATTTTTAGTCTCTCTCTCTCTCTCTCTCTCTCAGTAATCATTTGTTCTATTTTTCAGTCTCTCTCTCTCTCTCTCAGTAATCATTTGTTCTATTTTTCAGTCTCTCTCTCTCTCAGTAATCATTTGTTCTATTTCCAGTCTCTCTCTCTCTCTCTCAGTAATCATTTGTTCTATTTTTCAGTCTCTCTCTCTCACTCTCTCTCTCAGTAATCATTTGTTCTATTTTTCAATCTCTCTCTCTCTCAGTAATCATTTGTTCTATTTTTCAGTCTCTCTCTCTCAGTAATCATTTGTTTCTATTTTTCAGTCTCTCTCTCTCAGTAATCATTTGTTCTATTTTTCAGTCTCTCTCTCTCTCAGTAATCATTTGTTCTATTTTTCAGTCTCTCTCTCTCTCTCTCTCAGTAATCATTTGTTCTATTTTTCAGTCTCTCTCTCTCTCTCTCAGTAATCATTTGTTCTATTTTTCAGTCTCTCTCTCTCTCTCTCTCTCAGTAATCATTTGTTCTATTTTTCAGTCTCTCTCTCTCTCTCTCTCAGTAATCATTTGTTCTATTTTTCAGTCTCTCTCTCTCTCTCTCTCTCAGTAATCATTTGTTCTATTTTTCAGTCTCTCTCTCTCTCTCTCTCAGTAATCATTTGTTCTATTTTTCAGTCTCTCTCTCTCAGTAATCATTTGTTCTATTTTTCAGTCTCTCTCTCTCAGTAATCATTTGTTCTATTTTTCAGTCTCTCTCTCTCAGTAATCATTTGTTCTATTTTACAGTCTCTCTCTCTCAGTAATCATTTGTTCTATTTTTCAGTCTCTCTCTCAGTAATCATTTGTTCTATTTTTCAGTCTCTCTCTCTCAGTAATCATTTGTTCTATTTTTCAGTCTCTCTCTCACTCTCTCCTCTCTCTCAGTAATCATTTGTTCTATTTTTCAGTCTCTCTCACTCTCTCTCTCTCTCTCTCAGTAATCATTTGTTCTATTTTTCAGTCTCTCAATCTCTCTCTCTCAGTAATCATTTGTTCCATTTTTCAATCTCTCTCTCTCTCTCTCTCTCTCTCTCAGTAATCATTTGTTCCATTTTTCAGTCTCTCTCTCTCTCTCTCAGTAATGTTTGTTCCATTTTTCAGTCTCTCTCTCTCTCTCAGTCATCATTTGTTCTATTTTTCAGTCTCTCTCTCTCTCTCAGTCATCATTTGTTCTATTTTTCAATCTCTCTCTCTCTCTCTCTCTCAGTAATCATTTGTTCTATTTTCCTCTCTCTCTCTCTCTCTCAGTAATCATTTTGTTCTATTTTTCACTCTCTCTCTCTCTCTCAGTAATCATTTGTTCTATTTTTCATTCTCTCTCTCTCTCTCTCTCTCTCTCAGTAATCATTTGTTCTATTTTTCAGTCTCTCTCTCTCTCAGTAATCATTTGTTCTATTTTTCAGTCTCTCTCTCTCAGTAATCATTTGTTCTATTTTCAGTCTCTCTCTCTCAGTAATCATTTGTTCTATTTTTCAGTCTCTCTCTCTCAGTAATCATTTGTTCTATTTTTCAGTCTCTCTCTCTCAGTAATCATTTGTTCTATTTTCAGTCTCTCTCTCTCAGTAATCATTTGTTTTCTATTTTTCAGTCTCTCTCACTCTCTCTCTCAGTAATCATTTGTTCTATTTTCCTCTCTCTCTCTCTCTCAGTAATCATTTGTTCTATTTTTTCAGTCTCTCAATCTCTCTCTCTCAGTAATCATTTGTTCCATTTTTCAATCTCTCTCTCTCTCTCAGTAATCATTTGTTCCATTTTTCAGTCTCTCTCTCTCTCTCTCTCTCTCAGTAATCATTTGTTCTATTTTTCAGTCTCTCTCTCTCTCTCTCAGTCATCATTTGTTCTATTTTTCAATCTCTCTCTCTCAGTAATCATTTGTTCTATTTTCAGTCTCTCTCTCTCTCTCAGTCATCATTTGTTCTATTTTTCAATCTCTCTCTCTCTCTCTCTCAGTAATCATTTGTTCTATTTTCACTCTCTCTCTCTCTCTCTCTCTCTCTCTTTCTCTCTCTCTCAGTAATCATTTGTTCTATTTTTCAGTCTCTCTCTCTCTCAGTAATCATTTGTTCTATTTTTCACTCTCTCTCTCTCTCAGTAATCATTTGTTCTATTTTTCAGTCTCTCAATCTCTCTCTCTCAGTAATCCATTTGTTCCATTTTTCAATCTCTCTCTCTCTCTCTCTCTCTCTCAGTAATCATTTGTTCCATTTTTCAGTCTCTCTCTCTCTCTCTCTCTCTCTCAGTAATCATTTGTTCTATTTTCCAGTCTCTCTCTCTCTCTCAGTCATCATTTGTTCTATTTTTCAATCTCTCTCTCTCTCTCTCAGTAATCATTTGTTTTCTATTTTCACTCTCTCTCTCTCTCTCAGTAATCATTTGTTCTATTTTTCACTCTCTCTCTCTCTCTCTCAGTAATCATTTGTTCTATTTTTCACTCTCTCTCTCTCTCTCTCTCTGGAAGTGATTTTCTTCTATTAGTCACTCTTTTTCTTAAGCATAGACAATCGCTCCTACCTCCCATTAGCATGGACCAGGTTTGCCTCCCAGAGAGTAAAACACTACGCCTCCTTGGTCTCACACTTTCAGCGCACCTCAAATGGAATGACTATATCGAATCCATTGCTAAATCCACTGCTATGAAAATCGGTTCTCTGTGCAGGGCCCGGAAGTTTTTTCCGTCTAAATCTATCCTGCACATATATAAATCTACCATCCGCCCGTGCATTGAATACTGCTGCCACATCTGGTTGGGTGCCCCTGCTATTCTCCTCGGGCATCTTGACAAAATACAACGGAGGGTCTGTAATGTGATAGATACCGACTTGGCAGACCACCTGTAGTCTCTCTCTCACCGGCGTGACGTGGCTTCCCTGTGTCTATTCTATAAATACTTTCACGGCTTCTGCTCCGATGAACTTAGATCACTGTTGACCCCTAGATATGAATTTGCACGAGATACTAGATTAGCAACTAGATCCCACCCTTTTACAGTGAAACCGATAAAATTCAACTGCAACTTCTACTCCAACAGTTTCTTTTCTCGCACTTCCCGACTGTGGAATTCCTTACCACATGATTGCTTCCCCAACGGCTACAATCTCCAGGAGTTTAAATGTAAGGTCAATAGACACCTCCTAACACACTTCCCATCTGCCCAACCCTCATCCTCGGTATCCTTACCCATCTATCACCTTCCTCCTGACATTTCCTATGTCTAACCACTCCTTCTCTTTACCTTCCCCTATGTAGCCCCATGCGCAATAGTGGTAGTGGAATGCCTTGCTTGGGGTGAAATGATTTTTTTTTTTAAATTCACTCTCTTTCTTACTAAGCAGTCATATTTCACTCTTTCTTCATTTATTCTCTCTCTCTCTCAGAAACTTATTGTAATTTCACTTACCAATATTACTGTCACTCCGGAATTCCCTTACTTTAGTTGTATATGAACGGTATATATTTTCTTGAAAATCTTTAGCAACACAGATGTAGTCTCCACCTTTTTTGACAATGTCTGAACCATAACCTAGTACTTTGTGGCATTCTTTGCAGAGGATACGAACATCTTCGCTTTCACATTTATATAAGCTTTTCCGCTTCTTTTTTAGCTCGGCTGCCTCATTTAATTTTTTCTGTCAAAAAAGAAAAGTTATAAAGTAAAATTTGAAATTATCATTAATTTCAAAAACACCACAAAGTAGCCCACAGCAAATCACTTGATAGGCCCTGCTTGCTTCTAACCTTCAGACATCTTGACTACAGATCCACTAAATATTTCCATGGCTCCTGTCAGCTCAAGTTCTTCAGAGCAATCTCCAACTTCCAATGGTGTCAGGATATCATTTAATGGACAGATAATTCATGTGCTTGTCCAGTACCCTAAAAACTAGAGACATGTAAAGAGTTTATCCCATTTAATACATTTACCCCCATTAGTGCTGGACAAATACATTGAAAAAGAAAAAAATGTCTCATTGTAATTTCTTGCCTTGATTTTCCTTATTGAACCAGTTTGTCACAAATAACTTTTGTTGTTATCAGTTTTTAGAAAAACACTAAAATCCAGTAGAAAGTCTGCTTATGAACTTAATCCATTCCTGAAGATCACTGTTCATTCAAAATATTCATAAACTAAAACTATTTTTGCCATAGAAATCAATATAAAATACATTAATCTGCTCCTGGAACCCCCAGATGATTACTTATTCAAAACTAGCAGTATAGCCCGGCGTTGCTCAGGTGTAATGAAAGCTTTAAAACTAACCCATGGTCCTGGAGCTCAGACTCTTTGGATGTTGGCACAAAAGACTAAAAAACAAAAGTTGTTTCCAGTTAAAGCGAAACCGTAGACTGAAAGAAAAATGAATGGATGTAAGTCAAATTTTGATTTCCTGTTATCGATATCAAGTTTTCTGCACTATTGTAAGAACTGCAACCTTGAAACTTATATCGTTTCTAATGTCTTTGTCTAAGAGTGTATCAAATTGGATTAAAATCAGACCACTCCTATAACCCAATTTTTTTCGATTACCGATTTTCGACATTTATCAGGGGTACCTCGACACAAAACCTAGCTAAGAACACTTGCAGACGCTCATAGTACAACTGTGTAAATTTTCAAGAAAATTGGTTCAGCCATTTCAGAGTCTATAGGTAACGAATACACAGACACAAACTAGCAGTATAGCCCGGCATTGCTCGGGTGTAATGAAAGCTTTAAAACTAATCCAGACTCAGCCTAAAGAATATTTGTGGGAAGTTTGGTGAGAATCGGATAAAAATTGTGGATTTGTATAAAGGACATACAGACAGATAAACAGAGACACACAAACATTTTGACTTATATAAATGTGTGTGTGTATATTATCGATTTTCTGCACTATTGTAAGAACTGCAACCTTGAAACTTATATCGTTTCTAATGTCTTTGAGTGTATCAAATTTGATTAAAATTGAACCACTCCTTCTATAACCCAATTTTTTCGATTACCGATTTTCGATATTTATTGGGGGTACCTTGACACAAAACCTAGCTAAGAATACTCGCAGACGCTCATAGTACAACTGTGTAAATTTTCAAGAAAATTGGTTCAGCCATTTCAGAGTCTATAGGTAACGAATACACACACACACACACACACACACACACACACAAAGTTCCATTTATAAACAAGTTTAGATAGATTTGATTTTCACCAGTCACAGATTTCGCTGTTCTATCCATTTTTAGCATGGTCGGTTTGTTTAATTATTTCCAAGTACGCCAATTAGTTATTGACAGGTCACTCCCTGAATCGAGTTGAAATTTAATCGAGTTCTTAAAAATAGCAACAGCTATGTATTTTCTTAAATTCCCATCACTTGAATTACTGTATAACCCTGATATAAGAGAAACCCACATGTAAGAGAGATTATATTTTATATGTCTGGTCCCAAATTAGAACCTGTTGTAATATATAAAATAGACCAAACCCATATATAGGAGAACTTTCATCCGGTCCCGACAACTCTCTTATATAAGAGTTACACTGTATTTATAGATAGATAAATTATTGAGATACAATATAACCCGGATATAAGAGACCCCGATATAAGATAAACCATGATATAAGAGGGATTTTCTCTCGTCCCAAACTAGAGCCTGTGGTAATGTATATAAAATAAACCAAACCCTGATATAAGATAACTTTTAGTCAGTCACAGCATCTCTCTTATATTCGGGTTACACTGTATTTGATTGGGCTTGTCTAATTTTATTTTTTCTCGATTTGTTGTTTTTGGATTGTCAACACTGATTTAAACTATGACCGTTCTTATTGCAATTTTTGCAATATTCTTTCTTTTTGACTGGGCAAAATTTCGTCCAATGCCACCTATCACAGTGGTAGCATGGTGTGGGAGGTTTGTTTTTGCTTATATGCGTTTTGTCTATTTCAAGGTTTGTTATATGAGTTTTGAATTTTGTCTTTTTCCAGGAAATGCCAGGTTGAGTAGCTTTCAGATTTTTTTAATCTGAGATATACCTGATTCCTCAATTGTTTTTACATCACTTTCCACAGAAATCACTCTTTGACAATCTTCAGTTAATTTTTGAAAGCATCAGTCCTTGTTCATTTTCATGCTTGGAGAGCACTCGGCATCTGATTTCGGCGTCCTCTGTAGATACTATTCCTTGTGCAAATATCAAACACTTGAAATCGTCCGCAATGAGCTCAGCTAATCTAAAATCATTGCAGAGCTTGTTTACTGCTGCTGCAAACATTAGAAAGTCTTGATGTTTTTCCTTAACTGTGTTAAAGCATTTCCATCGTTTATGGAACAAGGTAATATTTGGTCCAAATAGTTCTGACAGGAGCTTAATGGTCTCTGCAAAGTTCAGATCCTTAGTTTTTTTAGGTAAAATGTAATCTACGAATCTAATGTGTTCGATACTTCCCAGTTTTCTTAATAGAAACCACACCTTTTTTTCATTAGACCAATGTTACAATCTACGTTAAAGATGTCTTCGTAACGTCTGTAAAATGCCTCAAAAATTTTATCTTTGTCCAGTACGTATTCAAAAATTTCCATTGAATTATAAATTGTTTTTCTGGGGAAAAAAATCGTATCTTCAGAGTTTTTGAATTGTTCACTGATTTTTTTGAGTAATTCTTGGAGTTGTTTGTGTTGTAATTCGGTTTTTTGAAGTGTCATTTGTTGAAATTCCAACTGTTGCTTATGCATTTCCTTCAACAATTTTTGTTGTCTCTTCTGACTTTTGCTGATAAAGCTGTTGTCTTTCTTCTGCTTTTTGTTGTAGGTCCAACTGGGCCTTAAACATTTGAGCAATAATTGTTTGAAAGTCTTCCATCTTACTAAAATTTCCAGCAATTTAATAATACACAAAACAATAACAGAAAAAGCCGTGTCTTAAAGGGGAGGGTACAGCAGAAAATCCAAGCAGATTTTTTTTTCCTTTTCTTTCTGTTGACACAAAAAGGATTAAAAAAAAGAAAAAAAAGTGGAAAGCCAATTACAATAAAGAACCACTGACTTAGAATCGCTTGAATTACTGTATAACCCGCATATAAGAAAACCCTGATATAAGAGGCATTCGCATATAAGAGAGGTTATATTTTATATGTCTGGTCCCAAATTAGGACCTGTTGTAATATATATAAAATATACCAAACCCAGATATAAGAGAACTTTTATCCGGTCCCGACAACTCGAGAACCCCATTGTTAACTTCAGTATCTCCACATTTTTTTCTCTCCTTTCTTTTACAATGTCACTCAGTTAAGTGCCATACGTGATACACGCTTGGGCGATCATGTCTCGAAAGATACATGACTCACTGGGCAGAAGATTATCCCGCAGTAGGTTGCCATTGCTTTCTGCGGTAGACTGGTTGCCGACCAAGGTTATAGAACCCAATCTGTCCTGTTATTTAACCCATAACTGGAAGGAAGAGACTGATTAATACCGTTCCCAAGGTATTTGCGTGTAAGTGAATGCAATGAATTCATCTGGAATTCGAACTTGGTTCCCCGACTTCTCGTTCCGAGCCAATATCCAATGCAAAGTAGAAATGTTACTTCAGCAAACGCAAATAATTGTACTAGACTTTTTCTTCTTTGGTAGAACTTGCTTTTAGAAAAAAATCACCTTCATGAATTTTAAGAGGGGGGAAATATTTTAATGAGTTTAGTAGGAATTCATTTCCATTTTACTCTTTCCCAAATTCATGACATGGTGAATAGTTTGTATTTTTTCTTCTTTCGAACTTCAATTTCAAACAAAATTTTTGATTTTATCCGTTTGTTTTTTCTGTTTCATTCACTGATGTGAGGATGTCAGTTCCAGTAGAATTAACGAATCCTGTGTTGCTATTGCTGTGAAACTGGACTTTGAAATTTCAGCATGTGATTATGAATATCTTGTTGCCTCTGATGTAGTGAGTAGTTTTTTTTTTTGTTTTTTTTTTCCCCCGTGTAAGGTACGAATTCTCGTCACCAATATGACGTGTAATTTTTCTTTCTCCCCGTGTAAGGTTTGAATTCTTGTCGCCACTGATGTGAGAACCAGTGTGGTTAAAAATGAATCTTCATCACCACTGATGTGAAACCCAGTGAGGTTAAAATGAATCTTCATTGTCACTGATGTGGACCCAAAAGCGGTGCCATGGAAATATAATACGGAACACGAGGTTAAAGGTTAAAGAAAGATGTATTTACAGAAAAGGTTACAAAGAAGGCACAGTAAGCAGAGCTTACAAATCCTTGGTAGTCGACTGTGGTCATGTGCACAGTGCTACAGGCTGTCCCCCTTATTACTATCACACACCTATTAATATAGCAGTGGGTGAGTCCATGTTGAGGTATGGGTCCCACAACAATTAGCAACTAGGTCCCACCCTTTTACTGTGAAACCAATAAATTGTAAATGCAAATTCTACTCCAGCGGCTTCTTCTCTCGCATTTCCTGCCTGTGAAATTCCCTTTCGTTTAATTGCTATCCTGACAGCTACAATCTTCAAGAATTCAAATGTAAAGTCAATAGTCATCTACTCTCTCACTAACTTGCTTTCTCTCTTTCGTGCTTCTTTCTTCGTCCACTCCACTCTCAGCAGTATTCCCATCCTTCTCCTACCCTCTTCCTGACACCCCCTGTAACCTGTCACTCTTTCTCATAACTTACCTTCTATGTAAACCCCCCGCAAAACAGTGGCAATAAAATGCCTTGCTTGCGGCGATATGATTATTTAAAAAAATTCTATACTATTATAATATGGATATAAAGTTAGAGATCAATTCTACATTACAATCAATATATAAATTGATCCCCCACTTTACGACCACGGTCATCTTTCTTTTACCCACTTTCTGACACCCCCTACATAGCCTGTCACTCTTTCTCATAACTTACCTCCTATGTAACCCCCTGCTCAACAGTGGCGGTAAAATGCCTTGCTTGGGGCGATATGATTATAAAAAAAAATACAAATCTCTGACTCACATTGCTTCCCTGACAATAATTGTATCATGTTCTTCTCCCTTTCCATTCTACTTTTATAGAGCTCTCTTCACATTAATGTTCTCATCTTTCTCTTATCCATTCTCTAACTCTCCCTGTAACTTGTTCTTTCTCATCACTCACCTCTTATGTAACCCCCTGTACACCAGTGACAGTACAGCCTTGCTTGGGGCGAAATGATTATAAAAATTTTTTTTTAAATTATCCCTTGAGTAAGCACTCATGCAAACAGAAACTCATCTGAATGTATCAAGAAATACGAAAACCACACTCAAAAAAATGAAAAGGGGCTCACATCTATTACAGAACTGACATCTATGGTCATTTAACAGAGGAAGGGATGAAGAATTAAACTAAACCCTTCTTCTGTGTGCTGTATCCCTTCAGAAAATAAGGGATCATGTCCTTCCACATTGCCCTACCCCTTGTAACTCTTAACACCCTTTCTCGTGTTACTCCTCCCAAACCCTGCTCTACCATCTATTTTCTCAAGTCCAAGTATATCATCTGCTACTTTCTCCAGTCTCTTTTTCCCTCTATCTTGTGAGTATCAAACTCTCCAAGCCCTCCTTATTCATTCAGTCAGTCAGTTAAGTGCCATACATGAAACATTTTATATAAAAGTATTTGCTCCATTTTCTTAGATGTTTGCTAGTTACAGTCATTTATGTACCAATACCTCTGGGAAAAGTATGACTCCATCTCTTTTATCCTCATATATGTGTTAAACAGTTAATACAATATTCACTTAAAAAAAAAAAATTTACAATCCAAAAAATTTAAAAAATCCAAAATGGGTAGATAAGTCAAAAAATAAAACCAAATTGATCAGTCAGTCAATTTTGTTGGTTAATAATGTTTAAAATCCATTTTATTAATGTCAGCAGCCAAGTCAGTCAGTTAAGTGCCACACGCTTGGGCGATCATGTCTCGAAAGAGACATGACTGACTGGGCAGAAGATTATCCCGCAGTAGTTTGCCATTGCTTTCTGTGGTAGACTGGTTGCCATCCAAGGCTATAGAACCCAATCTGTCCTGTTATTTAACCCATAACTGGAGGAAAGAGATGGATTAATACCTTTCCCAAGGGTATTTGCGCGCAAGTTAATGCAATGAATTCAACTGGAATTCGAACTCGGCTCCCCGATTTCTTGTTCCAAGCCGATATCCACTGTACCACAACGCACATCCACATTATTCATGTGGTTGTTTTCGCACACATTCCTAAATGGATTGAAATCAATAATAACAATGAGTAAGTAAATCTAACTTCATACGTCTGGGTTTTATTTAAATTTTGATAATAGCATTTTAAAACAATACAAATTACTAAGGGAGTATAAATTAATAGTGTTGTCAAGAGAAAAATAAAACATCTTTTTGACGTAAGATTTTTTTTTCTAGGTATGATTGTTAACCTTTGCCAATCTCTGATTATTTCTAATCTTTAAAATCATGATCTATGAAGGTAATCATTATTTTATATTTTAAATAATGTCTAACTCAAGAAAAGATATTATAACTGAAAGCTGAGTCACATTGTTTTCAGCTACATTATTTGAAAGTCAGTCAGTCAGTTAAGTGCCATATGTGATACACGCTTTAGGCGATCATGTCTCGAAAGAGACATGACTGACTGGGCAGAAGATTATTCCGCAGTAGGTTGTCATTGCTTTCTGTGGTAGGCTGGTTGCCAATCAAGGCTATAGAACGCGATCTGTCCTCTTATTCAACCAATAGCTGTAGGAAGAAGTGGTTGATTATATTATTAAGTACTAATTATTGGGGATCAGTTTATTACTTCATGCCAATAGAAAACAGACCCCCACTTTATGACCAGTAGAATCCTTAAATTATTCTTCCAAATATTCGGTCAGTTAAGTGCTATATGTGATACATGCTTTGGGCAATCATGTCATTCCTCATTGCGTGTCCTAGGAACTTCAGTTGTCTCTTCCTGATGCTCAGTATTAATTTCCTTTTTGTTGTCATTCTTTCTAACACCTCATCATTGCTTGCATGCTCAGTCCACGATATCCGCAGCATCCTTCTGTAGAACCACATTTCCGCTGCTTCCAGTTTTGTCCTCATTTTCGATGATATTGTCCAGCATTCACTGCCGTATTGAAGAACTGACATCACATAGCAATCCAGCACTCTTTTCTTTGTTTCTAGTGAAATTTTCCTGTGTTAGTACTTTACTCAGTTTCTGGAATACATCCTTGTGCTTTTGGATCTCAGGAATATAAATGTATAGAAACCGATGAGGTCACAAAGTGAGGGATCAGTTTATATATTGATTGTAATATGGAACTGATCCCCCCCACTTTATATCCAGCATCCTTCTGTAGAACCACATTTCCGCTGCTTCCAGTTTTATCCTCATTTTTGATGATATTGTCCAGCATTCACTGCCATATTGAAGAACTGACATCACATACCAATCCAGCACTCTTTTCTTTGTTTCTAGTGAAATTTTCCTGTGTGTTAGTACTTTACTCAGCTTCTGGAACGCGTCCTTTGCCGTGCCAATTAGCCTAAGTGGCGAGAAAGAAATAACAGTTGGTTGATATTCAGTAGAATATTTGTTATATTATTTCTACGAGATGATCAGTCGGTTGAATTTGGTAACGTCTCTCTCTCTCATTTCTAGCAGCAGACATGGTTTGCAGGCTGACCGTATTATTCAAACTGCCTTCAAATCATCCCCCCCCCCACCGTTATCTATGACAACTACCATCTCACTTCAAATGCTAGAGCTCGACTGATTAAATTCATCTTGCACCCTGATTTTGTTAAACACTCAGACCTGAGTGGGAAAGAGAGGTAATGGGGTTTCTATTTCCCCCCCCCCACTGTATAACCCTTACCATCTCAAAATGAAAACAATTACATTTATCCATTTCGACTTCACACCCACTCTTATCAATTGCCTGCTCTTATCAGCTACACTACAAATCCACTACATAGGAAATTATCAAGGCCATATTTTGACCTAGGGTCACACATTGTCAAAACCCATTGACAGATATTGTGACTGGAATTAGTTAACATTTGATAAATTCTCTTACTTTCTCAACAAAAGGATTTTTGCACCCAGTAAATTCTTTTATCTGTATTTTCTATTTGTTTTTAACATTTAGGCTACTTTTCCTGACAAAAATAAGTATAATTGTTATTATAATAATAATAATCTCCAATTTTAGAGAAATCTCTTCTCATTTTGAAAATCACTTAAAATTAATACCAACCATCTGAAAATAGCGTTTTAATTACATAACACCACATACTTCACTTTTTGCCTTCTCTTATGCTGAAACACCACCACACAGTAAGGCAGGAGTTGGCAACCTTTTGGAGAGTGAGGGCTAAAAAGCTATGTAGAATTATGGAGGAGGGCCAAACAGATATGGCTCCAGGTTCATAGAGAAGAACTATGTTATTAAATTTTTTGTGTTTGAAGAAAGCAAGGATTCAATATAATTTAATATCTGACGAGAATTTTGTTTAAAAAAATATTACATCTTAAAAATAAATGTTTCATAAATCAGTACTGAAAAAAAATCCATTAAAATCTATTGAAAACACTATTCATTTAAAAGTGCCCGCTTACAAAAGCAATTTCACAGAAAAAGTGAAAGTGACGCCGTACTCTAATTTTGGTGATCCCTACAAATAAAAGATAAAAGTAAAACACATTCTCCGGGTAAAAAGAAATAAATTTTTTAATTTTGACGTAATATATTCAGACTATCAACTGTCACTTTGGTTTGGTTTACCTATATTTATATTGTGTCCAGATTAAAGTAGCGGGCTGGACAAGATTCACTCGAGGGCCAGATGATTGCCAACCGTGTTGATGATGTCCGCCATAATTTATGGATATAGAATATCCTCGCAGCACGTAATCTGTTCAATGAAACACCGTCAAAGATTAACACTCCCGAATCAGACACTGTCTTGAATCAGATTTGATCTGGAATAATCGGAAAAATATGGCTGCCTTTTATACACGTTGCATTGAATATTTTGAGCTTCCTGATTGGTTAAGCCTTCTATAGGTGAACTATAAAATGGGTTGGCTCATAGGTGTCTCACTAATATATATGTGTATCCAAAAAAGTCCAAAGACCGCTGCAGTAAGCCCTTACCTTGAATGTTTCTTAATCCTTGTATTGGGTGAATTTTAGTATAAAAATAAAATGAGTTAATCTTATAACTTCAGATAGTAAAGATATTGATTGTACTTACAATTTCTGTCAGTACTTCTTTTTCAAATGTTTCTTCTCCAAGCTCTCTTACATTCTCCAAAGCAACATCCATTTCCTTTTCACGTTGTTTATTACGACAGTCTCGATAAATATGGTCTGTATGCTCCTCTGCAATTAAGTAACATTTGCTGTTTTCCATTCTGGCTCGGCCATGTGCCTGTCGTCTGCTAATATCACTTGTGACATATAAGTACCTGGTCAACCACAAAAAAAAGATACTTTTAAAAAACGTACTTATTCCAGTTGAATTCATTGCATTCACTGACACGCAAATACCCTTGGGAAAAGTATTAATCTGTCTCTTCCTTCCAGTTATGGGTTAAATAACAGGACAGATCGAGTTCTATAACCTTGGCTGGCAACTAATCTACTGCAGAAAGCAATGGCAACCTACTGCGGGATAATCTTCTGCCCAGTCAGTCATGTCTCTTTCAAGACATGATCGCCCAAGTGTGTTTCACGTATGGCACTTAACTGACTGACTTGGCTGCTGACATTAATAAAATGGATTTTAAACATTATTAACCAACAAAATTGACTGACTGATCAATTTGGTTTTATTTTTTGACTTATCTACCCATTTTGGATTTTTTAAATTTTTTAGATTGTAAATTTTTTTTTTTTAAGTGAATATTGTATTAACTGTTTAACACATATATGGGGATAAAAGAGATGGAGTCATACTTTTCCCAGAGGTATTGGTACATAAATGACTAACTAGCAAACATCAAAGAAAATGGAACAAATATACTTTTATATAAAATGTTCTTTCAGAATATAAGCAATCATGGCTCTCCACGACTTCCTGGGTTTTGTTGCACCAAATAACTTGCTTCTTTACAACTTCTTTTTCCTTTGTGGTGCTTATTCTGCCATCCATTTGCTCAGGAGTGATTAAGCACAGTGTTTTCCACTGCTTCTCTTGCCATCATATTATACAAGTTGTCTTTTCTTGTGTAAAGGAATTACAGAACAGGAACTGGGTGATTACAAGGAGACAAACATTGTTTGGCGCTACAAAGGATATGGAAGTTGTGGAGGGTCATGATCACTACTGTCCGGAAGGGTCAAGGCAAATAAAAGAAGTGCTAGACTGTTGGATTTCCACACTGGATTAATCTGGATATTTCAGTCTGATTTGAAATGTGGAATCCAAATTTAGGAAGCCGTGATGATTATTACTGCTATGTTTGTTGTGGATTAAAAGAAAAAGTTTTAGATCAAGTTAGAAAAGGTATTCCTGAGAGAGTCAACACACAATTATAAGAAAAATATAATCCCTTTACCTGATGACAATTTCACAGTTTGGAATATTCAATCCCTGCTCAGCAATTGAAGTTGAAATTAACAAATTTAGATCTTCTGATGAAAAAAAAAAGTGAAAAATATATTTCAGATTTTAGCATCTCTGTCAGATTCATAGTTAAAAGAAAAAATATATGTAAAGTTTAGCTCTTCAGCAAGAAATTTCTATAGAACACTCTTTTCAATAAGCTAATATTGTATTGTGTCATCACTGGACTCCAATGCTAATGCATCAATACTATTAATATAAAGACAGTTTCTTTCTTTCTGCATTAGTTTCGCCCCAAACAAAGCAGGATCACTACTGGTGTGCAGGGGTTTAAAAGTGAGAGAAAAGAAAAAAAGGTAGAGAATATATCAAAGAAAGGACAAGATAAAGATGGCAATCAAAGAGATAGAAGATAGCCACTGATGTTACATTTAAACTTTTGGAGATTGTAGCTATCAGGGAAGCAAGTATACAGAAGGAAGTTCTACAGGTGGAAAGTGTGAAAAAAGAAACTGATAAAGTAGAAATGAAAGTTACATTTGACCATTTTGATGGTAAAAAGGTGGGACTTAGATGCCCATATGGTAGCACAAGGAAATTCATTTGTTCAGGGCTCCAGGGAAAGTAGTTTATTAGAACAGAAGCGATGTAAATATTTCTGGAAAAAACAGAGGGAAGCCAAATCCTGCCAGTGAGAAAGTGACAAGTTGAGCTGCCAAATTGGGATTAATTACATAGCAGATCCTTCTTTGGATTATGTCAAGAACCCCCAGGTGACTAGCAGGAGTGCCAGACCAGATATAGCAACAGTATTCAATGCATGAAGAAATGGTAGATTTGTAAATGTGGAAAATGAAATCTGATGTAAAAAAATTTTTTAACACAACCCAGTGACCCAAACTTCCTAGTAGTAGACGCAACCATTGTCACTTCACTTCAAGTTAGTTGAAAACATGAAGCCAACAAGGTACAATATGTTACTCTTCAGAAATCTAATGCCAGCTAAGATGATGACAGGCAGAAAAGTTTCCTTATGGTGGTTAAATAAGAGCAGACTTGTTTACAAGCCATCCCTTTCCCCAGCTAACCACAGATTGGCAGTCCTTTTCAAGAGCAACAGCCATGTTTACTTTTTCAGGTTTGACAGATTTCCTAATAAGACAGGAGAAAATGGTTGCCTCGACTACACTGCTGGCCATAATTATTATGCCACCCAAGTGTTTTAAAAAATTATGTATTTCATACTATTTTTTAGTAATTATTTGCCAAGTTAATAATTGTAAATGAAAATAGAATGTTTTTTTGTTAATATTGCATCAGAACATGTGCAGCAAATGAATTTATAAATATTTAATAATTACCTATACTGCAGTTCCATCAATAAAATAAGAATATTTAGGGCAATTTGGATGAGTTCATCTTTGCTTTCTTGCCTTATAAAATTTTGCAAAATACTAATAACAAAAGAACCATTCCATTTTCATTTAGAATTATTCACTTGGCAATAAATACTAAAAACAATGTATTTCATACTATTTTGTATTCACACTCCACCCCCTTCTTTTGAATGAGTTTAGAGGTGATCGCCTTGTTTCATGTTTAGGAAGGGGTTCCCGGTTCATCCCCCTTCTCCGGTTTTAGTGTTAGTTCAGCTGGAAGCTGTTTGCAGTTACGGAGTATGGTGGCAACGTCTTTACATTCTGAGGGTACCGGGTTGGCAGTTTCCTGGTTGCTGCTTCTGACTGGTAGTTAGGAGCCCGAACTCTTGCGTAGCGTCTTGAGAGGCTGCTCTGATCAACAGTTGAATAATACCGGGGTTCTTATAGTGCCATATCGCGCATAGACGGCGTCCCTGCATGAACGTTCGGTGGGCAACCCTGAGGCCACATTATGTTGTAGGCCGCGCCAGTCTCTATCCTTCACAAGTTGCAAATGATTGACCGACTGATTCTATTCTAAGACCTCTCCTTAACTGAATCACTATGGAAAAAAGCAAACATAATAGCAAAACTAAACCAGCTCATTTGAAAACGCCCAAACCTGTCTGCATCTCTTTCACTAACATACGCGGCATCTGCACCAACTTCCTCAGCGTAGATTCATTCCTCCATAATAACTCACCTGATATATTAGCCCTATGTGAAACTAATCTTAAACCTTCTATCACCTCATCTGAGTTCTACATTCCTGGCTACCTTCCCCTCTTCAGGAAGGACTCCAATGTTCATATGCATTGGCTTGGTGTCTATGTCAGCGAACACCTTCCCTTAGCTAGGGTGTCATCTTTTGAATCCCCAGATCATTCTCTCATGTGCTTCCGCCTCTCACTTCTCAGCTCGATTAGCTATCTCTTCTTTCTCTACCGCTCTCCTTCCTCCCCTGACTGTTCGTTACTTGACATCATTTCTGACAATATCGACAAAGCCATTTCTTCCCATCCCTCTGCCCATGTATTCGTGTTTGGTGACTTTAACGCCCACCACACCAAGTGGCTGAAGAACGCTGTCACTGACGCTGCTGGTGTCCACACCATGAACTTTTCAATCACCCAATCCCTTACGCAAGTAGTGGACTTCCCCACGCGTTTCTCCGACAACCCTAATGGAATGGACTCACTTCTAGACCTCTGCTTCACTTCCATCCCAGACTCTTGCACTACCAGACAACTCTGCCCACTCGGAAACTCTGACCACACTGTAATGTCCGTCAATATTTCACTCCACTCCCGCCCGACCCATGAAACCCAGACAAGTAGAATATCCTACTGCTATCAAAGAGCAGACTGGGATTCGTTCCGAGACTTCCTCTGTGACATCCCTTGGAACAACGTCTTTAGTCTTCCCATCGAAGAATGTGCATCCGAGGTCTCCTCCTGGGTTAAGGCTGGCATCGATGTCTTCATCCCTGCTAGGAAATTCCAGCTCAAATCTCATTCGTCTCCATGGTTCTCACCCGCTTGCTCGGCTGCCATTGCCCACCGGAATCATTTCTTCCGACTGTCGTAACTACGCGTCGGACCAAAACAGGCGCCTTTTCACTTCAGCTCGTAATAAATGTAAAAGGATACTTAACGAAGCTAAGATGTTGTTTGCTGCCAGAATGAAGCAACGCATAGTATGCTCTAAATTCGGCTCTAAAGACTACTGGCAACTCTGTAAAAGAGTACTTAACAAGAGCAAGTCCACAATACCCCGGCTAATCAACAAATTTGAGGTCCTCACCTCCCCAGCAGATAAGGCTGAATGCTTTGCCTGCAGATTCTCGAACAATTCGAGTCTGGACTCATCTGGAGTTTTTACACCCGACTTCTCACCTAAAACCGAGGCACAACTGAATGATGTCCACATTACACCTTCGCTTGTCTCTAAGATAATCTTAAACTTGACCCTCACAAAGCGAGCGGTGGTGACAGAATAGTCTTAAAGAAATGTGCCCCTGAACTCTCCTCCGTCCTTTCTAAGCTCTACAACCTCTGCCTATCTGCTTCCTGCTTTCCTGCCTGTTGGAAATCTTCCTCTGTAGTTCCTATATTTAAAAACACTGGAGATCCCTCTGACCCTGCAAATTACCGCCCTATCAGCCTTCTTCCGATCTTTGGCAAAGTGTTCGAAGCCATTATCAACGCCAAGGTGGTTCAGCATCTCACAGCACACAGGCTCCTCTCGGACAAGCAATATGGTTTCCGCTTCACCAGGTCTACTGCTGATATGCTAACGACCATCACCGACTACATATACCAGGCACTCGACAGGAATGGCGAAGCCCGAACCGTTGCATTGGATATATCTAAGGCGTCCGACAGAGTTTGGCATACTGGCCTTCTATGTAAACTGCGGAGCTATGGTATAACTGGACATTTGTTTGAACTAATCCAGTCATTCCTCTCTAACCGCACAATGAAGGTGGTATTAAACGAACATGCCTCTCAGAACTACCATACAAACGCAGGTGTCCCCCAAGGTTCCATCTTAGGTCCTACACTCTTCCTGATATATATTAATGATCTCCCTGATTCCATAAGAGCCCAAATAGGTTTGTACGTCGATGACACCACAGTTTACTCTCGCCTCCAACAAAAATCTGGTGTAGCCATCAAAGCTAACCTCACAGGCGAGATTGAAAAAGACCTTCAATCCATATTGGACTGGGGTAAGAAATGGCTCGTAAATTTTAATGCTTCTAAAACGAAGCTACTCTCAATTAACCATCATCGACAATCTCACCTACCTCTCATTAGCATGGACAAGGCTTGCCTCCCAGAAAGTAAAACACTACACCTCCTTGGTCTCACACTTTCAGCGGATCTCAAATGGAATGACTATATCGAATCCATTGCTAAATCCGCTGCTATGAAAGTCGGTTCTCTGTGTAGGGCCCGGAAGTTTTTTCCGTCTAAATCTATTCTGCACATTTATAAATCTACCATCCGCCCGTGCATTGAATACTGCTGCCATATCTGGTCGGATGCCCCTGCTATTCTCCTCGGGCTTCTCGATAAGGTTCAGAGGAGGGTCTGTAATGTGATAGATACCGACTTGGCAGACCGCCTGCAGTCTCTCTCCCACCGGCGCGACGTGGCTTCCCTGTGTCTCTTCTATAAATACTTTCACGGCTTCTGCTCCGATGAACTTAGATCACTGGTGCCCCCTAAATACGAATTTGAACGAAATACTAGATTAGCAACTAGATCCCACCCTCTTACAGTGAAACCGATAAAATGCAGCCATAACTTCTACTCCAACAGTTTCTTTCCTCGCACTTCCTGACTGTGGAATTCCCTTCCACACGATTGCTTCCCCGACGGCTACAATCTCCAGGAGTTTAAATGTAAGGTCAATAGACACCTCCTAACACACTAACCTGCTCCCATCTGCCCAACCCTCATCCTCACTCATCTGTCAACTTCCTCCTGACATTCCCTACGTCTAACCACTCTTTCTCTTTACCTTCCCCTATGTAGCCCCATGCGCAATAGTGGCAGTGGAATGCCTTGCTTGGGGTGAGATGATTAAAAAAAAAAATTATTGCCAAGTTAATAATTGTAAATGAAAATAGAATGTTTCTTTTGTTAATATTGCACAATAAATTTTGCAGCAAATGAATTTATAAATATATAATAATTTTGTATATTGCAGTTTCATCAATGAAAGAATGAAGAAAGTTTCAGGTGATTCAGATG
Organism: Ascarosepion bandense; assembly: GCA_037127315.1. NCBI lineage: Eukaryota > Metazoa > Mollusca > Cephalopoda > Sepiida > Sepiidae > Ascarosepion > Ascarosepion bandense. The sequence goes on from JBBBDQ010000635.1 coordinate 516,987, forward strand.
AGTGCTTCTTTGCCTTGTAAAATTTTGAAAAGTAATAATAACAAAAGAACCACTATCTTCATTTGGTAATAAATACTAAAAATAGTATGAAATATATCATTTCTTTAAAAAAAAAAAAAAAAACTTGGATTGCCTAATAATTATGGCTGGTAGTGTACTTGGAAACTGATGACATCAGGAAGATCATTGAAGAAGATCAGAAAGAGCATAAGACCCAGGATAGAGCCTTGGTGGAAACTTGCATTGGTGTGAAAGGATCTGGAAGTGAGTCTGTTCAAAATGACCATCATTTCCAAATTATTTGACAGGAACAAATGGATTAAATCAAACAATCATCCTGTAATATCATACCCCTGGAGCTTGTGTAGAAGACCAGAATGCCAAACCCTGTGAGATATTTAAAACCATAGCTCAAGCTTTGCCATTCATATACAGCACTTATTTTGGGATTTTTGATTAGGGGAGAAAGTAATAATCTATCTCTAGAGTCATGGAAGAAATAGCCAATGGGCAAGTAAGAGGAAAGAAAAGGAAACACACTGGCTGTTATTAATCTAGATTAATTGTAATAAAAATGATAACTAATTCAAATTTTTTTTTGTTTTTAATCATTTCACCCTGAGCAAGGTGGAAACGCCACTGATGTGCAGGGGGCTACATAAATGTAAAAAGATTAATTAGAAAAGAGTGAGGAGTACAAACTAGTTAGAAAGGAACAATAGAAAGCTGAGAAAGCAGGTGCAATGACAGATACATAGGTGGAGAGAAAGGGAAGGTTATACAGGGGAGGGGAGAGAGCTAGAGGCCAGTGGTTAGTAGATGAGTATTGACTTTGCATTTAAATTTCTGGAGGTTGTAGCCGTCAGGAAAGCAAGAATACGGGAGTGAGTTCCACAGGCGGGAAGTGCGAGAGAGGAAGCTGCAGGAGTAGAATTGTCGTCTGCATTTGGTTAACCTGACTGTTAATGGGTGGGACCCAGTTGCCAGTCTGGTTGCACGGGTAAACACCTGTTGAGGAGGCATCAGTGACTTAAGCTCATCCGAGTAGAAGCCATGAAAGTATTTATAGAAGAGACAGAGGGAGGCCACATCTCGACGATGGGGAAGTGGCTGCAGTCGAGTCACCAGATCAGTACCTATCACATTACAGAGTCTTCATTGGAGCTTGTCAAGAACACTGAGGAGAACGGCAGGGGCACCTGACCATAAATGGCAGCAGTACTCCATGCACGGACGGATGGTTGACTTGTATATATGCAGGATGGATTCAGGTGGAAAAAACATCCTGGATCGACATAGTGACCCAACCTTCTTAGCAGATGTGAAATTTAAGGTAAAATTAAACTCTCAGATATCAAAGAAAAGATTAAGGTGCATTTTTGTAGGGAACATAATGAAAAAAAGTAAAAATATCAATAAGAATACCAGATAAAATCATTATGTGGATCCGTAATCATGTAGGCTACGACATTTGATTCATTGAAGAAAGTAATGTACATAAAAAGTTTATACATGAAACACCACCATAACAGAAAAATGCTTTTATGACAACAGTGCAACCAAAATAGAAAAATGTATCTTCCACACACTCAGTCACTCAATGTTAAAAATGGCACACAAATAGGATTATTTGAAATCATTTAAAGCAGTAAAGCATTTTATTTCTTCATTTCTATTTACCTTTCATTAATTACCTTATTGCATTGTTTTTTGCGTGTGCTATTTTTTAACAATGTGCAAGGGTGTAAAAATTAACAGGAATCACTTCCCCTCCATTATAACTAAACCTATGCTCAGAAATAAATGAATGAAAATGTCAGCTACCAAAACAAAACAAAATATTTGAAAAAATAAAAAACTGAACGACTTCTAAATGCTTAGTCCACCTGATTTTTTATTTTAAAAAAATCTAAAACAAACATAATATATATTTTTTTCATGTTTTCAATCATTTTTATTATTCAGTGGCAATGCATTTCTGTATTAAAAGCCCTTATTTCATGTGCATTGCTGCATTAATCTTTTGTTCCTGATGCATTTCAACATTAATTTCCTGTTTCTAATGCACTTTTGTATTAAAGCCCTTATTTCATGTGCATTGCTGCATTAATCTTTTGTTCCTGATGCATTTCAACATTAATTTCCTGTTTCTAATGCACTTTTGTATTAAAGCCCTTATTTCATGTGCATTGCTGCATTAATCTTTTGTTCCTGATGCATTTCAACATTAATTTCCTGTTTCTAATGCACTTTTGTATTAAAGCCCTTATTTCATGTGCATTGCTGCATTAATCTTTTGTTCCTGATGCATTTCAACATTAATTTCCTGTTTCTAATGCACTTTTGTATTAAAGCCCTTATTTCATGTGCATTGCTGCATTAATCTTTTGTTCCTGATGCATTTCAACATTAATTTCCTGTTTCTAATGCACTTTTGTATTAAAGCCCTTATTTCATGTGCATTGCTGCATTAATCTTTTGTTCCTGATGCATTTCAACATTAATTTCCTGTTTCTAATGCACTTTTGTATTAAAGCCCTTATTTCATGTGCATTGCTGCATTAATCTTTTGTTCCTGATGCATTTCAACATTAATTTCCTGTTTCTAATGCACTTTTGTATTAAAGCCCTTATTTCATGTGCATTGCTGCATTAATCTTTTGTTCCTGATGCATTTCAACATTAATTTCCTGTTTCTAATGCACTTTTGTATTAAAGCCCTTATTTCATGTGCATTGCTGCATTAATCTTTTGTTCCTGATGCATTTCAACATTAATTTCCTGTTTCTAATGCACTTTTGTATTAAAGCCCTTATTTCATGTGCATTGCTGCATTAATCTTTTGTTCCTGATGCATTTCAACATTAATTTCCTGTTTCTAATGCACTTTTGTATTAAAGCCCTTATTTCATGTGCATTGCTGCATTAATCTTTTGTTCCTGATGCATTTCAACATTAATTTCCTGTTTCTAATGCACTTTTGTATTAAAGCCCTTATTTCATGTGCATTGCTGCATTAATCTTTTGTTCCTGATGCATTTCAACATTAATTTCCTGTTTCTAATGCACTTTTGTATTAAAGCCCTTATTTCATGTGCATTGCTGCATTAATCTTTTGTTCCTGATGCATTTCAACATTAATTTCCTGTTTCTAATGCACTTTTGTATTAAAGCCCTTATTTCATGTGCATTGCTGCATTAATCTTTTGTTCCTGATGCATTTCAACATTAATTTCCTGTTTCTAATGCACTTTTGTATTAAAGCCCTTATTTCATGTGCATTGCTGCATTAATCTTTTGTTCCTGATGCATTTCAACATTAATTTCCTGTTTCTAATGCACTTTTGTATTAAAGCCCTTATTTCATGTGCATTGCTGCATTAATCTTTTGTTCCTGATGCATTTCAACATTAATTTCCTGTTTCTAATGCATTTTTGTATCAAAAGCCCTTAGTTCATGTGCATTGCTGCATTAATCTTTTGTTCTTGATGCATTTCAACATTAATTTTCACTGTTTCTAATGCACTTTTTTGTCAAAGCCCTTAGTTCATGTGCATTGCTGCATTAATCTTTTGTTCCTGATGCATTTCAACATTCATTTCCTGTTTCTAATGCACTTTTGTATTAAAGCCCTTATTTCATGTGCATTGCTGCATTAATCTTTTGTTCCTGATGCATTTCAACATTAATTTTCACTGTTTCTAATGCACTTTTGTATTAAAGCCCTTATTTCATGTGCATTGCTTGCATTAATCTTTTGTTCCTGATGCATTTCCAACATTAATTTCCTGTTTCTAATGCACTTTTGTATTAAAGCCCTTATTTCATGTGCATTGCTGCATTAATCTTTTGTTCCTGATGCATTTTCAACATTAATTTCCTGTTTCTAATGCACTTTTGTTTTAAAAGCCCTTATCTTCTGTGCATTGCTGCATTAATCTTTTGTTCCTGATGCATTTCAACATTCATTTCCTGTTTCTAATGCACTTTTGTATTAAAAACCCTTATTTCATGTGCATTGCTGCATTAATCTTTTGTTCCTGATGCATTTCAACATTAATTTCCTGTTTCTAATGCACTTTTGTATTAAAAGCCCTTAGTTCATGTGCATTGCTGCATTAATCTTTTGTTCCTGATGCATTTCAACATTAATTTCCTGTTTCTAATGCACTTTTGTATTAAAAGCCCTTATTTCATGTGCATTGCTGCATTAATCTTTGTTCCTGATGCATTTCAACATTAATTTCCTGTTTCTAATGCACTTTTGTATTAAAAGCCCTTAGTTCATGTGCATTGCTGCATTAATCTTTTGTTCCTGATGCATTTCAACATTCATTTCCTGTTTCTAATGCACTTTTGTATTTAAAGCCCTTATTTCATGTGCATTGCTGCATTAATCTTTTGTTCCTGATGCATTTCAACATTAATTTCCTGTTTCTAATGCACTTTTGTATTAAAAGCCCTTAGTTCATGTGCATTGCTGCATTAATCTTTTGTTCCTGATGCATTTCAACATTAATTTCCTGTTTCTAATGCACTTTTGTATTAAAAAGCCCATATTTCATGTGCATTGCTGCATTAATCTTTTGTTCCTGATGCATTTCAACATTAATTTTCTGTTTCTAATGCACTTTTGTATTAAAGCCCTTAGTTCATGTGCATTGCTGCATTAATCTTTTGTTCCTGATGCATTTCAACATTCATTTCCTGTTTCTAATGCACTTTTGTATTAAAAACCCTTATTTCATGTGCATTGCTGCATTAATCTTTTTGTTCCTGATGCATTTCAACATTAATTTCCTGTTTCTAATGCACTTTTGTATTAAAAGCCCTTAGTTCATGTGCATTGCTGCATTAATCTTTTGTTTCTGATGCATTTCAACATTAATTTTCTGTTTCTAATGCACTTTTGTATTAAAAGCCCTTATTTCATGTGCATTGCTGCATTAATCTTTTGTTCCTGATGCATTTCAACATTAATTTCCTGTTTCTAATGCACTTTTGTATTAAAAGCCCTTAGTTCATGTGCATTGCTGCATTAATCTTTTGTTCCTGATGCATTTCAACATTAATTTCCTGTTTCTAATGCACTTTTGTATTAAAAGCCCCTTATTTCATGTGCATTGCTGCATTAATCTTTGTTCCTGATGCATTTCAGCATTAATTTCCTGTTTCTAATGCACTTTTGTATTAAAGCCCTTATTTCATGTGCATTGCTGCATTAATCTTTTTGTTCCTGATGCATTTCAACATTAATTTCCTGTTTCTAATGCACTTTTGTTTTAAAAGCCCTTAGTTCATGTGCATTGCTGCATTAATCTTTTGTTCCTGATGCATTTCAACATTCATTTCCTGTTTCTAATGCACTTTTGTATTAAAAGCCCTTATTTCATGTGCATTGCTGCATTAATCTTTTGTTCCTGATGCATTTTCAACATTAATTTCCTGTTTCTAATGCACTTTTGTATTAAAAACTGCTCGTTCATGTGCATTGCTGCATTAATCTTTTGTTCCTGATGCATTTCAACATTAATTTCCTGTTTCTAATGCACTTTTGTATTAAAAGCCCTTATTTCATGTGCATTGCTGCATTAATCTTTTGTTCCTGATGCATTTCAACATTAATTTCCTGTTTCTAATGCACTTTTGTATTAAAAGCCCTTAGTTCATGTGCATTGCTGCATTAATCTTTTGTTCCTGATGCATTTCAACATTCATTTCCTGTTTCTAATGCACTTTTGTATTAAAAGCCCTTATTTCATGTGCATTGCTGCATTAATCTTTTGTTCTTGATGCATTTCAACATTCATTTCTGTTTCTAATGCACTTTTGTATTAAAAGCCTTATTTCATGTGCATTGCTGCATTAATCTTTTGTTCCTGATGCATTTCAACATTAATTTCCTGTTTCTAATGCACTTTTGTATTAAAAGCCCTTATTTCATGTGCATTGCTGCATTAATCTTTTGTTCCTGATGCATTTCAACATTAATTTCCTGTTTCTAATGCACTTTTGTATTAAAAGCCCTTATTTCATGTGCATTGCTGCATTAATCTTTTGTTCCTGATGCATTTCAACATTAATTTCCTGTTTCTAATGCACTTTTGTATTAAAAGCCCTTATTTCATGTGCATTGCTGCATTAATCTTTTGTTCCTGATGCATTTCAACATTCATTTCCTGTTTCTAATGCACTTTTGTATTAAAAGCCCTTATTTCATGTGCATTGCTGCATTAATCTTTTGTTCCTGATGCATTTCAACATTAATTTCCTGTTTCTAATGCACTTTTGTATTAAGAAAACCCTTTAGTTCATGTGCATTGCTGCATTAATCTTTTGTTCCTGATGCATTTCAACATTAATTTCCTGTTTCTAATGCACTTTTGTATTAAAAGCCCTTATTTCATGTGCATTGCTGCATTAATCTTTTGTTCCTGATGCATTTCAACATTAATTTCCTGTTTCTAATGCACTTTTGTATTAAAAGCCCTTAGTTCATGTGCATTGCTGCATTAATCTTTTGTTCCTGATGCATTTCAACATTCATTTCCTGTTTCTAATGCACTTTTGTATTAAAAGCCCTTATTTCATGTGCATTGCTGCATTAATCTTTTTGTTCCTGATGCATTTCAACATTAATTTCCTGTTTCTAATGCACTTTTGTATTAAAAGCCCTTAGTTCATGTGCATTGCTGCATTAATCTTTTGTTCCTGATGCATTTTCAACATTAATTTCCTGTTTCTAATGCACTTTTGTATTAAAAGCCCTTATTTCATGTGCATTGCTGCATTAATCTTTTGTTCCTGATGCATTTCAACATTAATTTCCTGTTTCTAATGCACTTTTGTATTAAAAGCCCTTAGTTCATGTGCATTGCTGCATTAATCTTTTGTTCCTGATGCATTTCAACATTCATTTCCTGTTTCTAATGCACTTTTGTATTAAAAGCCCTTATTTCATGTGCATTGCTGCATTAATCTTTTGTTCCTGATGCATTTCAACATTAATTTCCTGTTTCTAATGCACTTTTGTATTAAAAGCCCTTAGTTCATGTGCATTGCTGCATTAATCTTTGTTCCTGATGCATTTCAACATTAATTTCCTGTTTCTAATGCACGCACTTTTTGTATTAAAGCCCTTATTTCATGTGCATTGCTGCATTAATCTTTTGTTCCTGATGCATTTCAACATTAATTTCCTGTTTCTAATGCACTTTTTGTATTAAAGCCCTTAGTTCATGTGCATTGCTGCATTAATCTTTTGTTCCTGATGCATTTCAACATTCATTTCCTGTTTCTAATGCACTTTTGTATTAAAGCCTTATTTCATGTGCATTGCTGCATTAATCTTTTGTTCTAGTGCATTTCAACATTAATTTCCTGTTTCTAATGCACTTTTGTATTAAGCCCTTATTTCATGTGCATTGCTGCATTAATCTTTTATTTCCTGATGCATTTCAACATTAATTTCCTGTTTCTAATGCACTTTTGTTTTAAAAGCCCTTAGTTCATGTGCATTGCTGCATTAATCTTTTGTTCCTGATGCATTTCAACATTCATTTCCTGTTTCTAATGCACTTTTGTATTAAAAGCCCTTATTTCATGTGCATTGCTGCATTAATCTTTTGTTCCTGATGCATTTCAACATTAATTTCCTGTTTCTAATGCACTTTTGTATTAAAGCCCTTAGTTCATGTGCATTGCTGCATTAATCTTTTGTTCCTGATGCATTTCAACATTAATTTTCCTGTTTCTAATGCACTTTTGTATTAAAAGCCCTTATTTCATGTGCATTGCTGCATTAATCTTTTGTTCTAGATGCATTTCAACATTAATTTCCTGTTTCTAATGCACTTTTGTATTAAAAGCCCTTAGTTCATGTGCATTGCTGCATTAATCTTTTGTTCCTGATGCATTTCAACATTCATTTCCTGTTTCTAATGCACTTTTTTATTAAGCCTTATTTCATGTGCATTGCTGCATTAATCTTTTGTTCTTGATGCATTTTCAACATTCATTTCCTGTTTCTAATGCACTTTTGTATTAAAAGCCCTTTTCTTTCATGTGCATTGCTGCATTAATCTTTTGTTCCTGATGCATTTCAACATTAATTTCCTGTTTCTAATGCACTTTTGTATTAAAGCCCTTATTTCATGTGCATTGCTGCATTAATCTTTTGTTCCTGATGCATTTCAACATTCATTTCCTGTTTCTAATGCACTTTTGTATTAAAAGCCCTTATTTCATGTGCATTGCTGCATTAATCTTTTTTGTTCCTGATGCATTTCAACATTAATTTCCTGTTTCTAATGCACTTTTGTATTAAAAGCCCTTATTTCATGTGCATTGCTGCATTAATCTTTTGTTCCTGATGCATTTCAACATTAATTTCCTGTTTCTAATGCACTTTTGTATTAAAAGCCCTTATTTCATGTGCATTGCTGCATTAATCTTTTGTTGCTGATGCATTTCAACATTAATTTCTGTTTCTAATGCACTTTTGTATTAAAAGCCCTTATTTCATGTGCATTGCTGCATTAATCTTTTGTTCCTGATGCATTTCAACATTAATTTCTGTTTCTAATGCACTTTTGTATTAAAAGCCCTTATTTCATGTGCATTGCTGCATTAATCTTTTGTTCCTGATGCATTTCAACATTCATTTCCTGTTTCTAATGCACTTTTTTATTAAAAACCCTTATTTCATGTGCATTGCTGCATTAATCTTTTGTTCCTGATGCATTTCAACATTAATTTCCTGTTTCTAATGCACTTTTGTATTAAAAGCCCTTATTTCATGTGCATTGCTGCATTAATCTTTTGTTCCTGATGCATTTCAACATTAATTTCCTGTTTCTAATGCACTTTTTGTATTAAAAGCCCTTATTTCATGTGCATTGCTGCATTAATCTTTTGTTCCTGATGCATTTCAACATTCATTTCCTGTTTCTAATGCACTTTTGTATTAAAAGCCATATTTCATGTGCATTGCTGCATTAATCTTTTGTTCCTGATGCATTTCAACATTAATTTCCTGTTTCTAATGCACTTTTGTATTAAAAGCCCTTATTTCATGTGCATTGCTGCATTAATCTTTGTTCCTGATGCATTTTCAACATTAATTTCCTGTTTCTAATGCACTTTTGTATTAAAAGCCCTTATTTCATGTGCATTGCTGCATTAATCTTTTGTTCCTGATGCATTTCAACATTCATTTCCTGTTTCTAATGCACTTTTGTATTAAAAGCCCTTATTTCATGTGCATTGCTGCATTAATCTTTTGTTCCTGATGCATTTCAACATTAATTTCCTGTTTCTAATGCACTTTTTTGTATTAAAAGCCCTTATTTCATGTGCATTGCTGCATTAATCTTTTGTTCCTGATGCATTTCAACATTAATTTCCTGTTTCTAATGCACTTTTGTATTAAAAAGCCCTTATTTCATGTGCATTGCTGCATTAATCTTTTGTTCCTGATGCATTTCAACATTAATTTCCTGTTTCTAATGCACTTTTGTATTTAAACCCTTATTTCATGTGCATTGCTGCATTAATCTTTTGTTCCTGATGCATTTCAACATTAATTTCCTGTTTCTAATGCACTTTTGTATTAAAGCCCTTATTTCATGTGCATTGCTGCATTAATCTTTTCTTCCTGATGCATTTCAACATTAATTTCCTGTTTCTAATGCACTTTTTGTATTAAAAGCCCTTATTTCATGTGCATTGCTGCATTAATCTTTTGTTCCTGATGCATTTCAACATTCATTTCCTGTTTCTAATGCACTTTTTGTATTAAAAGCCCTTATTTCATGTGCATTGCTGCATTAATCTTTTGTTCCTGATGCATTTCAACATTAGTTTCCTGTTTCTAATGCACTTTTGTATTAAAAGCCCTTATTTCATGTGCATTGCTGCATTAATCTTTTGTTCCTGATGCATTTCAACATTAATTTTCCTGTTTCTAATGCACTTTTGTATTAAAAGCCCTTAGTTCATGTGCATTGCTGCATTAATCTTTTGTTCCTGATGCATTTCAACATTAATTTCCTGTTTCTAATGCACTTTTGTAGTAAAAAAGCCCTTAGTTCATGTGCATTGCTGCATTAATCTTTTGTTCCTGATGCATTTTCAACATTCATTTCCTGTTTCTAATGCACTTTTGTATTAAAAGCCCTTAGTTCATGTGCATTGCTGCATTAATCTTTTGTTCTTGATGCATTTCAACATTCATTTCCTGTTTCTAATGCACTTTTGTATTAAAAGCCCTTATTTCATGTGCATTGCTGCATTAATCTTTTGTTCCTGATGCATTTCAACATTAATTTCTGTTTCTAATGCACTTTTGTATTAAAAGCCCTTATTTCAGTGCATTGCTGCATTAATCTTTTGTTCCTGATGCATTTCAACATTAATTTCCTGTTTCTAATGCACTTTTGTATTAAAGCCCTTATTTCCAGTGCATTGCTGCATTAATCTTTTGTTCCTGATGCATTTCAACATTAATTTCCTGTTTCTAATGCACTTTTGTATTAAAGCCCTTAGTTCATGTGCATTGCTGCATTAATCTTTTTGTTCCTGATGCATTTCAACATTCATTTCCTGTTTCTAATGCACTTTTGTATTAAAAGCCCTTATTTCATGTGCATTGCTGCATTAATCTTTTGTTCCTGATGCATTTCAACATTAATTTCCTGTTTCTAATGCACTTTTGTATTAAAAGCCCTTAGTTCATGTGCATTGCTGCATTAATCTTTTGTTCCTGATGCATTTCAACATTCATTTCCTGTTTCTAATGCACTTTTGTATTAAAAGCCCTTATTTCATGTGCATTGCTGCATTAATCTTTTGTTCCTGATGCATTTCAACATTAATTTTCTGTTTCTAATGCACTTTTGTATTAAAAGCCCTTAGTTCATGTGCATTGCTGCATTAATCTTTTGTTCTTGATGCATTTCAACATTCATTTCCTGTTTCTAATGCACTTTTGTATTAAAAGCCACTTTATTTCATGTGCATTGCTGCATTAATCTTTTGTTCTGATGCATTTCAACATTAATTTCCTGTTTCTAATGCACTTTTGTATTAAAAGCCCTTAGTTCATGTGCATTGCTGCATTAATCTTTTGTTCTTGATGCATTTCAACATTCATTTCCTGTTTCTAATGCACTTTTGTATTAAGAAGCCCTTAGTTCATGTGCATTGCTGCATTAATCTTTTGTTCCTGATGCATTTCAACATTAATTTCCTGTTTCTAATGCACTTTTGTATTAAAAGCCCTTATTTCATGTGCATTGCTGCATTAATCTTTTGTTCCTGATGCATTTCAACATTCATTTCCTGTTTCTAATGCACTTTTGTATTAAAAGCCCTTATTTCATGTGCATTGCTGCATTAATCTTTTGTTCCTGATGCATTTCCAACATTAATTTCTGTTTCTAATGCACTTTTGTTTTAAAAGCCCTTAGTTCATGTGCATTGCTGCATTAATCTTTTGTTCCTGATGCATTTCAACATTAATTTCCTGTTTCTAATGCACTTTTGTATTAAAAGCCCTTAGTTCATGTGCATTGCTGCATTAATCTTTTGTTCCTGATGCATTTCAACATTAATTTCCTGTTTTCTCTTGTACTTTTGTATTAAAAGCCCTTATTTCATGTGCATTGCTGCATTAATCTTTTGTTCCTGATCATTTCAACATTCATTTCCTGTTTCTAATGCACTTTTGTATTAAAGCCCTTAGTTCATGTGCATTGCTGCATTAATCTTTTGTTCCTGATGCATTTCAACATTAATTTCCTGTTTCTAATGCACTTTTTATTAAAAGCCCTTATTTCATGTGCATTGCTGCATTAATCTTTGTTCTGATGCATTTCAACATTCATTTCCTGTTTCTAATGCACTTTTTGTATTAAAAGCCCTTATTTCATGTGCATTGCTGCATTAATCTTTTGTTCCTGATGCATTTCAACATTAATTTCCTGTTTCTAATGCACTTTTGTTTTAAAAACCCTTAGTTCATGTGCATTGCTGCATTAATCTTTTATTTCTGATGCATTTCAACACAGTAATTTCCTGTTTCTAATGCACTTTTGTATTAAAAGCCCTTAGTTCATGTGCATTGCTGCATTAATCTTTTGTTCCTGATGCATTTCAACATTAATTTCCTGTTTCTAATCACTTTTGTATTAAAAGCCCTTAGTTCATGTGCATTGCTGCCTTCAATCTTTTTGTTCCTGATGCATTTCAACATTCATTTCCTGTTTCTAATGCACTTTTGTATTAAAAGCCCTTATTTCATGTGCATTGCTGCATTAATCTTTTGTTCTGATGCATTTCAACATTCATTTCCTGTTTCTAATGCACTTTTGTATTAAAAGCCCTTAGTTCATGTGCATTGCTGCATTAATCTTTTGTTCCTGATGCATTTCAACATTAATTTCCTGTTTCTAATGCACTTTTGTATTAAAAGCCATATTTCATGTGCATTGCTGCATTAATCTTTTGTTCCTGATGCATTTCAACATTCATTTCCTGTTTCTAATGCACTTTTGTATTAAAAGCCCTTAGTTCATGTGCATTGCTGCATTAATCTTTTGTTCTTGATGCATTTCAACATTCATTTCCTGTTTCTAATGCACTTTTGTATTAAGCCCTTATTTCCAGTGCATTGCTGCATTAATCTTTGTTCTTTGATGCATTTCAACATTCATTTCCTGTTTCTAATGCACTTTTATATTAAAAGCCCTTAGTTCATGTGCATTTACTGCATTAATCTTTTGTTCCTGATGCCATTTTCAACATTCATTTTCTCCTGTTTCTAATGCACTTTTGTATTAAAACCCTTAGTTCATGTGCATTTGCTGCATTAATCTTTTGTTCCTGATGCATTTCAACATTAATTTCCTGTTTCTAATGCACTTTTGTATTAAAAGCCCTTAGTTCATGTGCATTGCTGCATTAATCTTTTGTTCCTGATGCATTCAACATTCATTTCCTGTTTCTAATGCACTTTTGTATTAAAAGCCCTTATTTCATGTGCATTGCTGCATTAATCTTTTTGTTCCTGATGCATTTCAACATTAATTTCCTGTTTCTAATGCACTTTTGTATTAAAAGCCCTTAGTTCATGTGCATTGCTGCATTAATCTTTTGTTCTTGATGCATTTCAACATTCATTTCCTGTTTCTAATGCACTTTTGTATTAAAAGCCCTTATTTCCAGTGCATTGCTGCATTAATCTTTTGTTCTTGATGCATTTTCAACATTCATTTCCTGTTTCTAATGCACTTTTGTATTAAAAGCCCTTAGTTCATGTGCATTGCTGCATTAATCTTTTGTTCCTGATGCATTTCAACATTCATTTTCCTGTTTCTAATGCACTTTTGTATTAAAAGCCCTTAGTTCATGTGCATTGCTGCATTAATCTTTTGTTCCTGATGCATTTCTGTATTAATTTTACCTGTTTCTAATGCACTTTTGTACTTGTTAAAAGCCCTTAGTTCATGTTGCATTGCTGCATTAATCTTTTGTTCCTGATACTTCAACATTCATTTTCACTGTTTCCTATGCACTTTTGTATTAAAAGCCCTTATTTCATGTGCATTGCTGCATTAATCTTTGTTCCTGATGCATTTCAACATTAATTTCCTGTTTCTAATGCACTTTTGTATTAAAAGCCCTTAGTTCATGTGCATTGCCATTAATCTTTTGTTCTTGTTCATTTCAACATTCATTCCTGTTTCTAATGCACTTTTGTATTAAAAGCCCTTAGTTCATGTGCATTGCTGCATTAATCTTTTGTTCTTGATGCATTTCAACATTCATTTCCTGTTTCTAATGCACTTTTGTATTAAAAGCCCTTAGTTCATGTGCATTGCTGCATTAATCTTTTTGTTCCTGATGCATTTCAACATTAATTTCCTGTTTCTAATGCACTTTTTGTATTAAAGCCCTTAGTTCATGTGCATTGCTGCATTAATCTTTTGTTCTTGATGCATTTCAACATTCATTTCCCTGTTTCTAATGCACTTTTGTATTAAAAACCCTTATTTCATGTGCATTGCTGCATTAATCTTTTGTTCCTGATGCATTTCAACATTAATTTCCTGTTTCTAATGCACTTTTGTATTAAAGCCCTTAGTTCATGTGCATTGCTGCATTAATCTTTTTTTGTTCCTGATGCATTTCAACATTCATTTCCTGTTTCTATTGCCTTTTGTATTAAAAGCCCTTATTTCATGTGCATTGCTGCATTAATCTTTTGTTCCTGATGCATTTCAACATTAATTTCCTGTTTCTAATGCACTTTTGTATTAAAAGCCCTTAGTTCATGTGCATTGCTGCATTAATCTTTTGTTCTTGATGCATTTCAACATTAATTTCCTGTTTCTAATGCACTTTTTGTATTAAAAGCCTTATTTCATGTGCATTGCTGCATTAATCTTTTGTTCTTGATGCATTTCAACATTCATTTCCTGTTTCTAATGCACTTTTGTATTAAAAGCCCTTAGTTCATGTGCATTGCTGCATTAATCTTTTGTTCTTGATGCATTTCAACATTCATTTCCTGTTTCTAATGCACTTTTGTATTAAAAGCCCTTAGTTCATGTGCATTGCTGCATTAATCTTTTGTTCTGATGCATTTCCAACATTAATTTCCTGTTTCATGCACTTTTGTATTAAAGCCCTTGGTTCATGTGCATTTGCTGCATTAATCTTTTGTTCCTGATGCATTTCAACATTAATTTCCCTGTTTCTAATGCACTTTTGTATTAAAAGCCCTTAGTTCATGTGCATTGCTGCATTAATCTTTTGTTCTTGATGCATTTCAACATTCATTTCCTGTTTCTAATGCACTTTTGTATTAAAGCCTTAGTTCATGTGCATTGCTGCATTAATCTTTTGTTCTGATGCATTTCAACATTAATTTCCTGTTTCTAATGCACTTTTGTGATAAAAGCCCTTAGTTCATGTGCATTGCTGCATTAATCTTTTGTTCTTGATGCATTTCAACATTCATTTCCTGTTTCTAATGCACTTTTGTATTAAAGCCATAGTTCATGTGCATTTGCTGCATTAATCTTTTGTTCTTGATGCATTTCAACATTCATTTCCTGTTTCTAATGCTTTTGTATTAAAAGCCCTTATTTCATGCATTGCTGCATTAATCTTTTGTTCCTGATGCATTTCTCAACATTAATTTCTCATTTTCTAATGCACTTTTTGTATTAAAAGCCCTTAGTTCATGTGCATTGCTGCATTAATCTTTTTGTTCTTGATGCATTTTCAACTTGATATTTCCTGTTTCTAATGCACTTTTGTATTAAGCCCTTATTTCATGTGCATTTGCTGCATTAATCTTTTGTTCCTGATGCATTTCAACATTCATTTCCTGTTTCTAATGCACTTTTGTATTAAAAGCCCTTAGTTCATGTGCATTGCTGCATTAATCTTTGTTCTTGATGCATTTCAACATTCATTTCCTGTTTCTAATGCACTTTTTATTAAAAGCCCTTAGTTCATGTGCATTGCTGCATTAATCTTTTGTTCCTGATGCATTTCAACATTAATTTCCTGTTTCTAATGCACTTTTGCTGTTAAAAGCCCTTAGTTCATGTGCATTGCTGCATTAATCTTTTGTTCTTGATGCATTTCAACATTCATTCCTGTTTCTAATGCACTTTTGTATTAAAAGCCCTTAGTTCATGTGCATTGCTGCATTAATCTTTTGTTCTTGATGCATTTCAACATTCATTCCTGTTTCAATGCACTTTTTTATTAAAAGCCCTTAGTTCATGTGCATTGCTGCATTAATCTTTTGTTCCTGATGCATTTCAACATTAATTTCCTGTTTCTAATGCACTTTTGTATTAAAAGCCCTTAGTTCATGTGCATTGCTGCATTAATCTTTTGTTCCTGATGCATTTCAACATTCATTTCCTGTTTCTAATGCACTTTTGTATTAAAAGCCCTTATTTCATGTGCATTGCTGCATTAATCTTTTGTTCCTGATGCATTTCAACATTCATTTCCTGTTTCTAATGCACTTTTGTATTAAAAGCCCAGCAGGTTCATGTGCATTGCTGCATTAATCTTTTGTTCTTGATGCATTTCAACATTCATTTCCTGTTCCTAATGCTTTTTATTAAAGCCTTAGTTCATAGTACATTGCTGCATTAATCTTTTGTTCCTGATGCATTTCAACATTAATTTCCTGTTTCTAATGCACTTTTGTATTAAAAGCCCTTAGTTCATGTGCATTGCTGCATTAATCTTTTGTTCCTGATGCATTTCAACATTCATTTCCTGTTTCTAATGCACTTTTGTATTAAAAGCCCTTATTTCATGTGCATTGCTGCATTAATCTTTTTGTTCCTGATGCATTTCAACATTAATTTCCTGTTTCTAATGCACTTTTGTATTAAAAGCCCTTAGTTCATGTGCATTGCTGCATTAATCTTTTTGTTCCTGATGCATTTCAACATTCATTTCCTGTTTCTAATGCACTTTTGTATTAAAAGCCCTTATTTCATGTGCATTGCTGCATTAATCTTTTGTTCTTGATGCATTTCAACATTAATTTCCTGTTTCTAATGCACTTTTGTATTAAAAGCCCTTATTTCATGTGCATTGCTGCATTAATCTTTTGTTCCTGATGCATTTCAACATTCATTTCCTGTTTCTAATGCACTTTTGTATTAAAGCCCTTATTTCATGTGCATTGCTGCATTAATCTTTTGTTCTTGATGCATTTCAACATTAATTTTCCTGTTTCTAATGCTTTTGTATTAAAGCTTCCCTTAGTTCATGTGCATTGCTGCATTAATCTTTTGTTCTTGATGCATTTCAACATTCATTTCCTGTTTCTAATGCACTTTTTATTAAAAGCCCTTAGTTCTGCATTGCTGCATTAATCTTTTGTTCCTGATGCATTTCAACATTAATTTCCTGTTTCTAATGCACTTTTGTATTAAAAGCCCTTAGTTCATATGCATTTGCTGCATTAATCTTTTGTTCTTGATGCATTTTCAACATTCATTTCCTGTTTCTAATGCACTTTTGTATTAAAAGCCCTTAGTTCATGTGCATTGCTGCATTAATCTTTGTTCTTGATGCATTTCAACATTCATTTCCTGTTTCTAATGCACTTTTGTATTAAAAGCCCTTAGTTCATGTGCATTGCTGCATTAATCTTTTGTTCTTGATGCATTTCAACATTCATTTCCTGTTTCTAATGCCTTTTTGTATTAAAAGCCCTTATTTCATGTGCATTGCTGCATTAATCTTTGTTTCCTGATGCATTTCAACATTCATTTCCTGTTTCTAATGCACTTTTTGTATTAAAAGCCCTTAGTTCATGTGCATTGCTGCATTAATCTTTTGTTCTTGATGCATTTCAACATTCATTTCCTGTTCACAATACTTTTGTATTAAAAGCCCTTATTTCATGTGCATTGCTGCATTAATCTTTTGTTCTTGATGCATTTCAACATTCATTTCCTGTTTCTAATGCACTTTTGTATTAAAAGCCCTTATTTCATGTGCATTGCTGCATTAATCTTTTGTTCCTGATGCATTTCAACATTCATTTCCTGTTTCTAATGCACTTTTGTATTAAAAGCCCTTAGTTCATGTGCATTGCTGCATTAATCTTTTGTTCTTGATGCATTTCAACATTCATTTCCTGTTTCTAATGCACTTTTTGTATTCAAAGCCTTATTTCATGTGCATTGCTGCATTAATCTTTTGTTCCTGATGCATTTCAACATTCATTTCCTGTTTCTAATGCACTTTTTATTAAAAGCCCTTAGTTCATGTGCATTGCTGCATTAATCTTTTGTTCTTGATGCATTTCAGCATTCATTTCCTGTTTCTAATGCACTTTTGTATTAAAAACCCTTATTTCATGTGCATTGCTGCATTAATCTTTTGTTCTTGATGCATTTCAACATTCATTTCCTGTTTCTAATGCACTTTTTGTATTAAAAGCCCTTATTTCATGTGCATTGCTGCATTAATCTTTTGTTCCTGATGCATTTCAGCTTATTCATTTCCTGTTTCTAATGCACTTTTGTATTCATGTAGTTCATGTGCATTGCTGCATTAATCTTTTGTTCTTGATGCATTTCAACATTCATTTCCTGTTTCTAATGCATATGTATTAAAAGCCCTTAGTTCATGTGCATTGCTGCATTAATCTTTTGTTCTTGATGCATTTCACTTATTCATTTCCTGTTTCTAATGCACTTTTGTATTAAAAGCCCTTATTTCATGTGCATTGCTGCATTAATCTTTTTGTTCCTGATGCATTTCAACATTCATTTCCTGTTTCTAATGCACTTTTGTATTAAAAGCCCTTAGTTCATGTGCACATTGCTGCATTAATCTTTTGTTCTTGATGCATTTCAACATTCATTTCCTGTTTCTAATGCACTTTTGTATTAAAAGCCCTTATTTCATGTGCATTGCTGCATTAATCTTTTGTTCGATGCATTCCAGCATTCATTTCCTGTTTCTAATGCACTTTTGTATTAAAAGCCCTTATTTCATGTGCATTGCTGCATTAATCTTTTGTTCCTGATGCATTTCAACATTAATTTCCTGTTTCTAATGCACTTTTGTATTAAAAGCCCTTAGTTCATGTGCATTGCTGCATTAATCTTTTGTTCCTGATGCATTTCAACATTCATTTCCCTGTTTCTAATGCACTTTTGTATTAAAAGCCCTTATTTCATGTGCATTGCTGCATTAATCTTTTGTTCCTGATGCATTTCCAGCATTATTTTCCTGTTTCTAATGCACTTTTGTATTAAAAGCCCTTAGTTCATGTGCATTGCTGCATT
This sequence comes from Ascarosepion bandense, assembly GCA_037127315.1. Lineage (NCBI taxonomy): Eukaryota > Metazoa > Mollusca > Cephalopoda > Sepiida > Sepiidae > Ascarosepion > Ascarosepion bandense. The sequence continues at coordinate 535,833 of JBBBDQ010000635.1, forward strand.
AATCTTTTGTTCTTGATGCATTTCAACATTCATTTCCTGTTTCTAATGCACTTTTTGTATTAAAAGCCCTTATTTCATGTGCATTTGCTGCATTAATCTTTTGTTCCTGATGCATTTCAACATTCATTTCCTGTTTCTAATGCACTTTTGTATTAAAAGCCCTTATTTCATGTGCATTGCTGCATTAATCTTTGTTCTTGATGCATTTCAACATTCATTTCCTGTTTCTAATGCACTTTTTGTATTAAAAGCCCTTATTTCATGTGCATTGCTGCATTAATCTTTTGTTCTTGATGCATTTCAACATTCATTTCCTGTTTCTAATGCACTTTTGTATTAAAAGCCCTTATTTCATGTGCATTGCTGCATTAATCTTTTGTTCCTGATGCATTTCCAACATTCATTTCCTGTTTCTAATGCACTTTTGTATTAAAAGCCTTATTTTCATGTGCATTGCTGCATTCAATCTTTGTTCCTGATGCATTTTCAACATTCATTTCCTGTTTCTAATGCACTTTTGTATTAAAAAGCCCTTATTTCATGTGCATTGCTGCATTAATCTTTTGTTCTTGATGCATTTCAACATTCATTTCCTGTTTCTAATGCACTTTTGTATTAAAAGCCCTTATTTCATGTGCATTGCTGCATTAATCTTTTGTTCTTGATGCATTTCAACATTCATTTCCTGTTTCTAATACACTTTTGTATTAAAGCCCTTATTTCATGTGCATTGCTGCATTAATCTTTTGTTCCTGATGCATTTCAACATTCATTTCCTGTTTCTAATGCACTTTTGTATTAAAAGCCCTTATTTCATGTGCATTGCTGCATTAATCTTTTGTTCCTGATGCATTTCAACATTCATTTCCTGTTTCTAATGCACTTTTGTATTAAAAGCCCTTATTTCATGTGCATTGCTGCATTAATCTTTTGTTCCTGATGCATTTCAACATTCATTTCCTGTTTCTAATGCACTTTTGTATTAAAAGCCCTTATTTCATGTGCATTTGCTGCATTAATCTTTTGTTCTTGATGCATTTCAACATTCATTTCTGTTTCTAATGCACTTTTTGTATTAAAAGCCCTTATTTCATGTGCATTGCTGCATTGTCTTTTGTTCTTGATGCATTTCAACATTCATTTCCTGTTTCTAATGCACTTTTGTATTAAAAGCCCTTAGTTCATGTGCATTGCTGCATTAATCTTTTGTTCCTGATGCATTTCAACATTCATTTCCTGTTTCTAATGCACTTTTGTATTAAAAGCCCTTAGTTCATGTGCATTGCTGCATTAATCTTTTGTTCTTGATGCATTTCAACATTCATTTCCTGTTTCTAATGCACTTTTGTATTAAAAGCCCTTATTTCATGTGCATTTGCTGCATTAATCTTTTGTTCCTGATGCATTTCAACATTCATTCCTGTTTCTAATGCACTTTTGTATTAAAAGCCCTTATTTCATGTGCATTGCTGCATTAATCTTTTGTTCCTGATGCATTTCAACATTAATTTCTGTTTCTAATGCTTTTGATAGCCCTTAGTTCATGTGCATTGCTGCATTAATCTTTTTGTTCCTGATGCATTTCAACATTCATTTCCTGTTTCTAATGCACTTTTGTATTAAAAGCCCTTATTTCATGTGCATTGCTGCATTAATCTTTTGTTCCTGATGCATTTCAACATTAATTTCCTGTTTCTAATGCACTTTGTATTAAAAGCCCTTAGTTCATGTGCATTTGCTGCATTAATCTTTTGTTCTTGATGCATTCCAACATTCATTTCCTGTTTCTAATGCACTTTTGTATTAAAAGCCCTTATTTCATGCATTGCTGCATTAATCTTTTGTTCCTGATGCATTTCAACATTCATTCATTTCTAATGCACTTTTGTATTAAAAGCCCTTATTTCATGTGCATTGCTGCATTAATCTTTTGTTCTTGATGCATTTTCAACATTCATTTCCTGTTTCTAATGCTTTTTGTATTAAAAGCCCTTATTTCATGTGCATTGCTGCATTAATCTTTTTTTGTTCTTGATGCATTTCAACATTCATTTCCTGTTTCTAATGCACTTTTGTATTAAAAGCCCTTATTTCATGTGCATTGCTGCATTAATCTTTTGTTCCTGATGCATTTCAACATTCATTTCCTGTTTCTAATGCACTTTTGTATTAAAAACCCCTTATTTCATGTGCATTGCTGCATTAATCTTTTGTTCCTGATGCATTTCAGCATTCATTTCCTGTTTCTAATGCACTTTTGTATTAAAAGCCCTTATTTCATGTGCATTGCTGCAGTAATCTTTTGTTCTTGATGCATTTCAACATTCATTTCCTGTTTCTAATGCACTTTTGTATTAAAAGCCCTTATTTCATGTGCATTGCTGCATTAATCTTTTGTTCTTGATGCATTTCAACATTCATTTCCTGTTTCTAATGCACTTTTGTATTAAAAGCCCTTATTTCATGTGCATTGCTGCATTAATCTTTTTGTTCCTGATGCATTTCAACATTCATTTCCTGTTTCTAATGCACTTTTGTATTAAAAGCCCTTATTTCATGTGCATTGCTGCATTAATCTTTGTTCCTGATGCATTTCAACATTCATTTCACCTTTCTAATGCACTTTTGTATTAAAAGCCCTTATTTCATGTGCATTGCTGCATTAATCTTTTGTTCCTGATGCATTTCAACATTCATTTCCTGTTTCTAATGCACTTTTGTATTAAAGCCCTTAGTTCATGTGCATTGCTGCATTAATCTTTGTTCTGATGCATTTCAACATTCACATTTCCTGTTTCTAATGCACTTTTGTATTAAAAGCCCTTATTTCATGTGCATTGCTGCATTAATCTTTTGTTCTTGATGCATTTCAACATTCTTTCCTATTTCTAATGCACTTTTGTATTAAAAGCCCTTATTTCATGTGCATTGCTGCAAGTAATCTTTTGTTTCCTGATGCATTTCAACATTCATTTCCTGTTTCTAATGCACTTTTGTATTAAAAGCCCTTATTTCATGTGCATTGCTGCATTAATCTTTTGTTCTTGATGCATTTCAACATTCATTTCCTGTTTCTAATGCACTTTTGTATTAAAAGCCCTTATTCCTTAATGCATTGCTGCATTAATCTTTGTTCCTGATGCATTTCAACATTCATTTCCTGTTTCTAATGCACTTTTGTATTAAAAGCCCTTATTTCATGTGCGTGCTGCATTGTCTTTTGTTCTTGATGCATTTCAACATTCATTTCCTGTTTCTAATGCACTTTTGTATTAAAGCCCTTATTTCATGTGCATTGCTGCATTAATCTTTTGTTCTTGATGCATTTCAACATTCATTTCCTGTTTCTAATGCACTTTTGTATTAAAAGCCCTTATTTCATGTGCATTGCTGCATTAATCTTTTGTTCCTGATGCATTTCAACATTCATTCCTGTTTCTAATGCACTTTTTGTATTAAAAGCCCTTATTTCATGTGCATTGCTGCATTAATCTTTTGTTCTGATGCATTTCAACATTCATTTCCTGTTTCTAATGCACTTTTGTATTAAAAACCCTTATTTCATGTGCATTGCTGCATTAATCTTTTGTTCTTGATGCATTTCAACATTCATTTCCTGTTTCTAATGCACTTTTGTATTAAAAGCCCTTAGTTCATGTGCATTGCTGCATTAATCTTTGTTCCTGATGCATTTCAACATTCATTTCCTGTTTCTAATGCACTTTTGTATTAAAAGCCCTTATTTCATGTGCATTGCTGCATTAATCTTTTGTTCTGATGCATTTCAACATTCATTTCCTGTTTCTAAATACTTTTTGTAGTAAAAGCCCTTATTTCATGCATTGCTGCATTAATCTTTTGTTCCTGATGCATTTTTCAACATTCATTTCCTGTTTCTAATGCACTTTTGTATTAAAAGCCCTTATTTCATGTGCATTGCTGCATTAATCTTTTGTTCCTGATGCATTTCAACATTCATTTCCTGTTTCTAATGCACTTTTGTATTAAAAGCCCTTAGTTCATAATGCATTGCTGCATTAATCTTTTGTTCCTGATGCATTTCAACATTCATTTCCTGTTTCTAATGCACTTTTGTATTAAAGCCCTTATTTCATGTGCATTGCTGCATTAATCTTTTGTTCTTGATGCATTTCAACATTCATTTCCTGTTTCTAATGCACTTTTGTATTAAAGCCCTTATTTCATGTGCATTGCTGCATTAATCTTTTGTTCCTGATGCATTTCAACATTCATTTCTATTTTCTAATGCACTTTTGTATTAAAAGCCCTTATTTCATGTGCATTGCTGCATTAATCTTTTGTTCTTGATGCATTTCAACATTCATTTCCTGTTTCTAATGCTTTGTATTAAAGCCCTTATTTCATGTGCATTGCTGCATTAATCTTTTGTTCCTGATGCATTTCAACATTCATTTCTGTTTCTAATGCACTTTTGTATTAAAAGCCCTTATTTCATGTGCATTGCTGCATTAATCTTTTGTTCTTGATGCATTTCAACATTCATTTCCTGTTTCTAATGCACTTTTATTAAAAACCCACTTATTTCATGTGCATTGCTGCATTAATCTTTTTATTCTTGATGCATTTCAACATTCATTTCCTGTTTCTAATGCACTTTTGTATTAAAGCCCTTATTTCATGTGCATTGCTGCATTAATCTTTTGTTCCTGATGCATTTCAACATTTCATTTCCTGTTTCTAATGCACTTTTGTATTAAAAACCCTTATTTCATGTGCATTGCTGCATTAATCTTTTGTTCTGATGCATTTCAACATTCATTTCCTGTTTCTAATGCTTTTTATTAAAAGCCTTATTTCATGTGCATTGCTGCATTAATCTTTTGTTCTTGATGCATTTCAACATTCATTTCCTGTTTCTAATGCACTTTTGTATTAAAAGCCCTTATTTCATGTGCATTGCTGCATTAATCTTTTGTTCCTGATGCATTTCAACATTCATTTCCTGTTTCTAATGCTGTATTAAAAGCCCTTATTTCATGTGCATTGCTGCATTAATCTTTTGTTCTTGATGCATTTCAACATTCATTTCTGTTTCTAATGCACTTTTGTATTAAAAGCCCTTATTTCATGTGCATTGCTGCATTAATCTTTTGTTCTTGATGCATTTCAACATTCATTTCCTGTTTCTAATGCACTTTTGTATTAAAAGCCCTTATTTCATGTGCATTGCTGCATTAATCTTTTGTTCTTGATGCATTTCAACATTCATTTCCTGTTTCTAATGCACTTTTGTATTAAAAGCCCTTATTTCATGTGCATTGCTGCATTAATCTTTTGTTCTTGATGCATTTTCAACATTCATTCCTGTTTCTAATGCACTTTTGTATTAAAAGCTTCCCTTATTTCATGTGCATTGCTGCATTAATCTTTTGTTCCTGATGCATTTCAACATTCATTTCCTGTTTCTAATGCACTTTTGTATTAAAAGCCCTTATTTCATGTGCATTGCTGCATTAATCTTTTGTTCCTGATGCATTTCAACATTCATTTCCTGTTTCTAATGCACTTTTTTGCCATTAAAAGCCCTTATTTCATGTGCATTGCTGCATTAATCTTTTGTTCTGATGCATTTCAACATTCATTTCCTGTTTCTAATGCACTTTTGTATTAAAAGCCCTTATTTCATGTGCATTGCTGCATTAATCTTTGTTCCTGATGCATTTCAACATTCATTTCCTGTTTCTAATGCACTTTTGTATTAAAAGCCCTTATTTCATGTGCATTGCTGCATTAATCTTTTGTTTCTTGATGCATTTCAACATTCATTTCCTGTTTCTAATGCACTTTTGTATTAAAGCCCTTATTTCATGTGCATTGCTGCATTAATCTTTTGTTCTTGATGCATTTCAACATTCATTTCCTGAGCTTCTAATGCACTTTTGTATTAAAAGCCCTTATTTCATGTGCATTGCTGCATTAATCTTTTGTTCTTGATGCATTTCAACATTTCATTTCCTGTTTCTAATGCTTTGTATTAAAGCCCTTATTTCATGTGCATTGCTGCATTAATCTTTTTTGTTTTGTGATGCATTTCAACATTCATTTCCTGTTTCTAATGCACTTTTGTATTAAAAGCCCTTATTTCATGTGCATTGCTGCATTAATCTTTTGTTCCTGATGCATTTCAACATTCATTTCCTGTTTCTAATGCACTTTTGTATTAAAAGCCCTTATTTCATGTGCATTGCTGCATTAATCTTTTGTTCTTGATGCATTTCAACATTTATTTTCCTGTTTCTAATGCACTTTTGTATTAAAAGCCCTTATTTCATGTGCATTGCTGCATTAATCTTTTGTTCTTGATGCATTTCAACATTCATTTCCTGTTTCTAATGCACTTTTGTATTAAAGCCCTTATTTCATGTGCATTGCTGCATTAATCTTTTTTGTTCCTGATGCATTTCAACATTCATTTCCTGTTTCTAATGCACTTTTGTATTAAAAGCCCTTATTTCATGCATTGCTGCATTAATCTTTGTTCTTGATGCATTTCAACATTCATTTCTGTTTCTAATGCACTTTTGTATTAAAAGCCCTTATTTCATGTGCATTGCTGCATTAATCTTTTGTTCCTGATGCATTTCAACATTCATTTCCTGTTTCTAATGCACTTTTTGTATTAAAAGCCCTTATTTCATGTGCATTGCTGCATTAATCTTTTGTTCTTGATGCATTTCAACATTCATTTCCTGTTTCTAATGCACTTTTGTATTAAAGCCATATTTCATGTGCATTGCTGCATTAATCTTTGTTCTTGATGCATTTCAACATTCATTTCCTGTTTCTAATGCACTTTTGTATTAAAAGCCCTTATTTCAGTGCATTGCTGCATTAATCTTTTGTTCCTGATGCATTCAACATTCCTTTCCTGTTTCTAATGCACTTTTGTATTAAAAGTCCTTATTTCATGTGCATTGCTGCATTAATCTTTTGTTCTTGATGCATTTCAACATTCATTTCCTGTTTCTAATGCACTTTTATTAAAAGCCCTTATTTCATGTGCATTGCTGCATGTAATCTTTTGTTCCTGATGCATTTCAACATTCATTCCTGTTTCTAATGCACTTTTGTATTAAAAGCCCTTATTTCCAGTGCATTGCTGCATTAATCTTTTGTTCTTGATGCATTTCAACATTCATTTCCTGTTTCTAATGCACTTTTTATTAAAAGCCCTTATTTCCAGTGCATTGCTGCATTAATCTTTTGTTCCTGATGCATTTCAACATTCATTTCCTGTTCCCTGTGCACTTTTGTATTAAAGCCCTTATTTCATGTGCATTGCTGCATTAATCTTTTGTTCCTGATGCATTTTTCAACATTCATTTCCTGTTTCTAATGCACTTTTGTATTAAAGTCGCTTATTTCATGTGCATTGCTGCATTAATCTTTTGTTCTTGATGCATTTCAACATTCATTTCCTGTTTCTAATGCACTTTTGTATTAAAAGCCCTTATTTCATGTGCATTGCTGCATTAATCTTTTGTTCCTGATGCATTCCAACATTCATTTCCTGTTTCTAATGCACTTTTGTATTAAAAGCCCTTATTTCCAGTGCATTGCTGCATTAATCTTTTGTTCTTGATGCATTTCAACATTCATTTCCTGTTTCTAATGCACTTTTGTATTAAAAGCCCTTATTTCATGTGCATTCATGCATTAATCTTTTGTTCCTGATGCATTTCAACATTCATTTCTGTTTCTAATGCACTTTTGTATTAAAGCCCTTATTTCATGTGCATTGCTGCATTAATCTTTTGTTCTGATGCATTTCAACATTCATTTCCTGTTTCTAATGCACTTTTGTATTAAAAGCCCTTATTTCCAGTGCATTGCTGCATTAATCTTTTTTGTTCTTGATGCATTTCAACATTCATTTCCTGTTTCTAATGCACTTTTTGTATTAAAAGCCCTTATTTCAGTGCATTTGCTGCATTAATCTTTTGTTCCTGATGCATTTCAACATTCATTTCCTGTTTCTAATGCACTTTTTATTAAAAGTCCTTATTTCATGTGCATTGCTGCATTAATCTTTTGTTCTTGATGCATTTCAACATTCATTTCCTGTTTCTAATGCACTTTTGCAGTAAAAGCCCTTATTTCATGTGCATTGCTGCATTAATCTTTGTTCCTGATGCATTCAACATTCATTTCCTGTTTCTAATGCACTTTTGTATTAAAAGTCCTTATTTCATGTGCATTGCTGCATTAATCTTTTTGTTCTTGATGCATTTCAACATTCATTTCCTGTTTCTAATGCACTTTTGTATTAAAAGCCCTTATTTCATGCATTGCTGCATTAATCTTTTGTTCTGATGCATTTCAACATTCATTTCCTGTTTCTAATGCACTTTTGTATTAAAAGCCCTTATTTCAGTACATTGCTGCATTAATCTTTTGTTCTTGATGCATTTCAACATTCATTTCCTGTTTCTAATGCACTTTTTGTATTAAAGCCCTTATTTCATGTGCATTGCTGCATTTAATCTTTTTGTTCCTGATGCATTTCAACATTCATTTCCTGTTTCTAATGCACTTTTGTATTAAAAGCCCTTATTTCATGTGCATTGCTGCATTAATCTTTTGTTTCTGATGCATTTCAACATTCATTTCCTGTTTCTAATGCACTTTTGTATTAAAAGCCCTTATTTCCAGTGCATTGCTGCATTAATCTTTTGTTCTTGATGCATTTCAACTTCATTTCTGTTTCTAATGCACTTTTGTATTAAAAGCCCTTAGTTCATGTGCATTGCTGCATTAATCTTTTGTTCTTGATGCATTTCAACATTAATTTCCTGTTTCTAAATACACTTTGTATTAAAAGCCCTTAGTTCATGTGCATTGCTGCATTAATCTTTTGTTCCTGATGCATTTCAACATTCATTTCCTGTTTCTAATGCACTTTTGTATTAAAAGCCCTTATTTCATGTGCATTGCTGCATTAATCTTTGTTCCTGATGCATTTCAACATTCATTTCCTGTTTCTAATGCACTTTTGTATTAAAAGCCCTTATTTCCAGTGCATTTGCTGCATTAATCTTTTGTTCTTGATGCATTTCAACATTAATTCTGTTTCTAAATGCACTTTTGTATTAAAGCCCTTATTTCCAGTGCATTGCTGCATTAATCTTTTGTTCTTGATGCATTTCAACATTCATTTCCTGTTTCTAATGCACTTTTGTATTAAAAGCCCTTATTTCATGTGCATTGCTGCATTAATCTTTTGTTCCTGATGCATTTCAACTGTTCATTTCCTGTTTCTAATGCACTTTTTTGTATTAAAAGCCCTTATTTCATGTGCATTGCTGCATTAATCTTTTTTGTTCCTGATGCATTTCAACATTCATTTCCTGTTTCTAATGCACTTTTGTATTAAAAACCCTTATTTCCAGTGCATTGCTGCATTAATCTTTTGTTCTTGATGCATTTCAACATTCATTTTCTGTTTCTAATGCACTTTTGTATTAAAAGCCCTTATTTCATGTGCATTGCTGCATTAATCTTTTGTTCCTGATGCATTTCAACATTCATTTCCTGTTTCTAATGCACTTTTGTATTAAAAGCCCTTATTTCCAGTGCATTGCTGCATTAATCTTTTGTTTCTGATGCATTTCAACATTCATTTCCTGTTTCTAATGCACTTTTGTATTCACAATATATTTCATGTCATTGCTGCATTAATCTTTTGTTCCTGATGCATTTTTCAACATTCATTTCCTGTTTCTAATGCACTTTTGTATTAAAAGCCCTTATTTCCAGTGCATTGCTGCATTAATCTTTTGTTCTTGATGCATTTCAACATTCATTTCCTGTTTCTAATGCACTTTTGTATTAAAGCCCTTATTTCATGTGCATTGCTGCGTGGCTATTGTTCCTGATGCATTTCAACATTCATTTCCTGTTTCTAATGCACTTTTGTATTAAAGCCCTTATTTCATGTGCATTGCTGCATTAATCTTTTGTTCCTGATGCATTTCAACATTCATTTCCTGTTTCTAATGCACTTTTGTATTAAAAACCCTTATTTCCAGTGCATTGCTGCATTAATCTTTTGTTCTTGATGCATTTCAACATTCATTTCCTGTTTCTAATGCACTTTTGTATTAAAAGCCCTTATTTCATGTGCATTGCTGCATTAATCTTTTGTTCCTGATGCATTTCAACATTCATTTCCTGTTCCTAATGCCTTTTGTATTAAAGCCCTTATTTCATGTGCATTGCTGCATTAATCTTTGTTCCTGATGCATTTCAACATTCATTTCCTGTTTCTAATGCACTTTTGTATTAAAAGCCCTTATTTCATGTGCATTGCTGCATTAATCTTTTGTTCCTGATGCATTTCAACATTAATTTCCTGTTTCTAATGCACTTTTGTTTTAAAAACCCTTATTTCATGTGCATTGCTGCATTAATCTTTTGTTCCTGATGCATTTCAACATTCATTTCCTGTTTCTAATGCACTTTTTGTAGTAAGCCCTTAGTTCATGTGCATTGCTGCATTAATCTTTGTTCCTGATGCATTTCAACATTAATTTCCTGTTTCTAATCGCTTTTGTATTAAAAGCCCTTATTTCATGTGCATTGCTGCATTAATCTTTTGTTCCTGATGCATTTCAACATTCATTTTTCCTGTTTCTAATGCACTTTTTATTCATGTAAGTTCATGTGCATTGCTGCATTAATCTTTTGTTCCTGATGCATTTCAACATTCATTTCCTGTTTCTAATGCACTTTTGTATTAAAAGCCCTTATTTCATGTGCATTGCTGCATTAATCTTTTGTTCTTGATGCATTTCAACATTCCATTTTCCCTGTTTCTAATGCACTTTTGTATTAAAAGCCCTTATTTCATGTGCGTGCATTAATCTTTTGTTCCTGATGCATTTCAACATTCATTTCCTGTTTCTAATGCACTTTTGTATTAAAAGCCCTTAGTTCATGTGCATTGCTGCATTAATCTTTTGTTCTTGATGCATTTCAACATTAATTTCCTGTTTCTAATGCACTTTTGTATTAAAAGCCCTTAGTTCATGTGCATTGCTGCATTAATCTTTTGTTCCTGATGCATTTCAACATTCATTTCCTGTTTCTAATGCACTTTTGTATTAAAAGCCCTTAGTTCATGTGCATTGCTGCATTAATCTTTTGTTCCTGATGCATTTCAACATTAATTTCCTGTTTCTAATGCACTTTTGTATTAAAAGCTTCCCTTATTTCATGTGCATTGCTGCATTAATCTTTTGTTCTTGATGCATTTCAACATTCATTTCCTGTTTCTAATGCACTTTTGTATTAAAAGCCCTTATTTCATGTGCATTGCTGCATTAATCTTTTGTTCCTGATGCATTTCAACATTATTTCCTGTTTCTAATGCACTTTTGTATTAAAAGCCCTTAGTTCATGTGCATTGCTGCATTAATCTTGTTCTGATGCATTTCAACATTCATTTCCTGTTTCTAATGCACTTTTGTATTAAAAGCCCTTATTTCATGTGCATTGCTGCATTAATCTTTTGTTCTGATGCATTTCAACATTCATTTCCTGTTTCTAATGCACTTTTTGTATTAAAGCCCTTATTTCATGTGCATTGCTGCATTAATCTTTTGTTCCTGATGCATTTCAACATTAATTTCCTGTTTCTAATGCACTTTTGTATTAAAAGCCCTTAGTTCATGTGCATTGCTGCATTAATCTTTTGTTCCTGATGCATTTCAACATTCATTTCCTGTTTCTAATGCACTTTTGTATTAAAAGCCCTTATTTCATGCATTGCTGCATTAATCTTTTGTTCCTGATGCATTTCAACATTAATTTCCTGTTTCTAATACACTTTTGTTTTAAAAGCCCTTATTTCATGTGCATTGCTGCATTAATCTTTTGTTCCTGATGCATTTCAACATTCATTTCCTGTTTCTAATGCACTTTTGTATTAAAGCCCTTAGTTCATGTGCATTGCTGCATTAATCTTTTGTTCCTGATGCATTTCAACATTAATTTCCTGTTTCTAATGCACTTTTGTATTAAAAGCCCTTGACTCATGTGCATTGCTGCATTAATCTTTTGTTCCTGATGCATTTCAACATTCATTTCCTGTTTCTAATGCACTTTTTTATTAAAAGCCACTTAGTTCATGTGCATTGCTGCATTAATCTTTTGTTCCTGATGCATTTCAACATTCATTTCCTGTTTCTAATGCACTTTTTGTATTAAAAACCCTTATTTCATGTGCATTGCTGCATTAATCTTTTGTTCTTGATGCATTTCAACATTCATTTCCTGTTTCTAATGCACTTTTGTATTAAAAGCCCTTATTTCATGTGCATTGCTGCATTAATCTTTTGTTCCTGATGCATTTCAACATTCATTTCCTGTTTCTAATGCACTTTTGTATTAAAAGCCCCTTAGTTCATGTGCATTGCTGCATTAATCTTTTGTTCCTGATGCATTTCAAGCATTTAATTTCCTGTTTCTAATACACTTTTGTATTAAAGCCTTATTTCCTTGGCTGCATTTGCTGCATTAATCTTTTGTTCCTGATGCATTTCAACATTCATTTCCTGTTTCTAATGCACTTTTTATTAAAAGCCCTTAGTTCATGTGCATTGCTGCATTAATCTTTTGTTCCTGATGCATTTCAACATTCATTTCCTGTTTCTAATGCACTTTTGTATTAAAAGCCCTTATTTCATGTGCATTGCTGCATTAATCTTTTGTTCTTGATGCATTTCAACATTCATTTCCTGTTTCTAATGTACTTTTGTATTAAAAGCCCTTATTTCATGTGCATTGCTGCATTAATCTTTTGTTCCTGATGCATTTCAACATTCATTTCCTGTTTCTAATGCACTTTTGTATTAAAAGCCCTTAGTTCATGTGCATTGCTGCATTAATCTTTTGTTCCTGATGCATTTCAACATTAATTTCCTGTTTCTAATGCACTTTTGTATTAAAAGCCCTTATTTCATGTGCATTGCTGCATTAATCTTTTGTTCCTGATGCATTTCAACATTAATTTCCTGTTTCTAATGCACTTTTGTATTAAAAGCCCTTATTTCATGTGCATTGCTGCATTAATCTTTTGTTCTTGATGCATTTCAACATTAATTTCCTGTTTCTAATGCACTTTTGTATTAAAAGCCCTTAGTTCATGTGCATTGCTGCATTAATCTTTTGTTCCTGATGCATTTCAACATTCATTTCCTGTTTCTAATGCACTTTTGTATTAAAAGCCCTTATTTCATGTGCATTGCTGCATTAATCTTTTGTTCTTGATGCATTTCAACATTCATTTCCTGTTTCTAATGCACTTTTGTATTAAAAGCCCTTATTTCATGTGCATTGCTGCATTAATCTTTTGTTCCTGATGCATTTCAACATTCATTTCCTGTTTCTAATGCACTTTTGTATTAAAAGCCCTTAGTTCATGTGCATTGCTGCATTAATCTTTTGTTCCTGATGCATTTCAACATTCATTTCCTGTTTCTAATGCACTTTTGTATTAAAAGCCCTTATTTCATGTGCATTGCTGCATTAATCTTTTGTTCCTGATGCATTTCAACATTAATTTCCTGTTTCTAATGCACTTTTGTATTAAAAGCCCTTAGTTCATGTGCATTGCTGCATTAATCTTTTGTTCCTGATGCATTTCAACATTAATTTCCTGTTTCTAATGCACTTTTGTATTAAAAGCCCTTAGTTCATGTGCATTGCTGCATTAATCTTTTGTTCCTGATGCATTTCTATATTAAATACTCTTATTCCCTATGCATTTTTGCATTAATCTCTTTTCCAAATGCATGTCCACATTAATTCTGTCAGTCAGTTAAGTGCCATACACGAAACACGCTTGGGCGATCATGTCTCAAAAGAGGCATGACTGACTTTGGCAGAAGATTATCCCGCAGTAGGTTGCCATTGCTTTCTGCAGTAGACTGGTTGCCGATCAAGGCTATAGAACCCAATCTGTCCTGTTATTTAACCCATAACTAGAAGGAAGAGACAGATTAATACCTTTCCCAATGGTATTTGCACGTAAGTAAATGCAATGAATTCAACTGGAATTCAAACTCGGCTCCCCGATTTCTCATTCCGAGTTGATATCCACTGCACCACAACACACATCTGCTGCATTCAGTTCTCATTCATTATTCATTTTTATAACAAAAACAAAAACCAGTTTATTTCCAATACATTTTGTAAGAAATAAAAAAAATTTTACAATGCATTTCTTTATTAAAAACACTAATATCCAATGTTTTTTCAATTTTTCACTCTGTAAAGAAACTACAATAATCTTTGCATGTTTTCTCTTTCCTTGTAAATCAGTATTTTTAAATGTTGCTTATTCTGATCTGACCAAAACAATCCAAATTTGCTTTCCCTTCAATTCGTACAGGTTCTGGATTCCTGCTTTTATCATTTCTTTGTCCAAGATTTATTTGAATGCATTGTTTATTCCTAACTTGCATGTGTTGTTGCAATTGAAAGAATTGTTTAATATAGTTGGGTTTTTTTTCTCTCTTTATTTGGTTATTTGTTTTATCTGTGAAGCATTAGAAAATATGATGTAGTCTCTCAAAAAATAGTTACTAACAGAAGTAAATGATAAATTCAAGATGTACTAACTTAAACCATTTTTCCTTGTATGTTTAAGACTCAATCAAGTTTAATGACTTGCTTAATGATTCACTTTTCTTTGGAATTAATCTTTCAAAAGCACAATGCAATGAGTGTTTTATCAGACAAACTTATTCTAGTTTTTGTGTTGAAAAGTCTGGTAACTGAAAAAGCTCTTTCCCACTAGATGCTAGTTGCTTTGATTGTAAGCAATACGTTATACATTCTCAAGATTTTTGCTTCTGTTCAAAGTTTTTTTTTCAAAATATTTGAATTCTTCAGAGATTTCAAGTTCATTTGTTACTATTTTGGGCACTTCATTTTCTTCATATTTTTTTTTAAATCATCTCACCCCAAGCAAGGCATTCCACTGCCACTATTGCGCATGGGGCTACATAGGGGAAGGTAAAGAGAAGGAGTGGTTAGACATAGGGAATGTCAGGAGGAAGGTGACAGATGAGTAAGGATAGCAAGGATGAGGGTTGGGAAGAGTGCTTGATAGAATGGGAGCAGGTTAGTGTGTTAGGAGGTGTCGATATCATTGCACTAATATATTCATGCATAAGTTAAACATCAGTTTTGGAAGTAGATGTAACAACAGTAACTCTTGTTACAACAGTAACCCTTGTTTTTAGGTTCCCTTCTATTTTATTTTCTTCACATAATTCTGTTGTGTTCTCCTCGTGATGTCTAGCAAATAATCTCTTATTTGCTTGTTCCACATACTTCCTTAAAAATTGTTTTGTTATAAAAAGAAAAGGTTCAGAGATTGGTTCATCTTTAAACTTTCATGGATTGTGTAAATAACTCAAGAGAGTCAAGGTTTCGACAATTCTTCTCTTCTTATACTGATGCCTAAGTCTTTCAGGAAGATTTAGAGCCAAAGGGTTGCCAACGATATAAAGTTTATCCGATAAAAATTCTAAAGAATATTCCTCTTTGAGTAAATCCATATCATCAGTGCAAATAGACTTCAAAATAATTTTTACTGGATGTGGAATTGCATAAATTAAATCGAATGTTTTCTATTCATTGTCAGATCTGGCTTCTGTGGCAAGTACTGCTCAAAGAGCTTTTAAAATGCAACTTTTTAATTTAAAAATATTTTATCATATGGAACGAGCTATCCCACCTGGTTCTGCAATCAAGTATAAGTTTATACTCTCAGTTGTCGAAGTTCACTCGTACAAAAGCTTGCAAAATTTTATTTTTTGTTGGTGATCTTTGGAAAAGTTTGAAAATTTTTCTTACCTTATTTAAGACTTTATTAAATTTAGGTTTTGGCTGCTGAAAACAAGTATTCTCATGAGCCAAATCTGTTTAAAAATTTATGTCTTATTTCATCTTCATCGTCACTATTGTCTGTTAAAATAATCTCTTCACTTTTTTATCAGTTTCATCAGTTGAGGTGATATTTTCAATATTTTTTTATAGAGAATGTTTATCACTGACAGATGTACGCAATGTGTGATAAATTGTTGGTGATCAGGTCTTATTTCCTTTCCAAATGTCACCATCATTCATACAGCCAACAATATTTTTATCCAGTCCAAATTCATGAAGATGTTCTCTCACAAATGACCCAATTCTTCTGCTATTATGGAAACCATTGATCTCAATATCACTTGACTTAACACTGTATTTCCTTGACCTAATATAAATAAACTCTCTAACCTTCAAATTCTTGGAGTTAATGAGGAGTTAGAAAAGGAAGTGACAAGGCACTGATCTAAGGTATCGGTAAGGTGAGAATTCATACATTACGATCTGTTTCAATGAAACAGCACTCAGCTAGCTAAAGGCTGACTGACTGCACTTTTATTTTTTCAAAGGAAAACAATTGAGAAATGTTTCACAGAAAGTGTAAACTACAAACATTAAAATGAGTTTCAGTCTTAGGGATTATCATATGAAAACCGGTTTTAACCAGTTTTATAAAAATTGATTTTGAGCCCTGATATATATATATGAATAGAAGAAGTAAACAACAGGTAGGAAAAAGTGTCTTTTATCTGACATGTTTCCCTTGAACAAGCTTCTACATAGATTTTGTAAAGACAAATGATTTAAAGATTTTATTTTAATTTTTTTTAAAAATCCAAAGAGACAGTCTATTGATCAAGGTTTGATTTCATTGGTCATATATGTCACAATAAATGAACAATTTTAAATGGTTAGAAAAAAAAGAAAAAACTTATGCCTGTTTATATGTGTGTGACACATGTAATAAAAGCAATAGATGTTTATTTTAAATGTAAGTGTATGTATGTGAAAATAATGCATGTGCCAGGCATATTTATACTATATATGAATTGTGTTGGTAATGCTAGTATGTGCGTGAATGACAAATTGAAATACATTTGTTTAAAATTGTAGTGAAATAATGTATACAAGTATCAAGCAATAGACAATTTTCTTTTTTTAAAATAAAATATGTGTATGAGAGAATAATGTAAGAATGTGTGTGCTTATGAGTCTGAAAAGTTAGTAGGTTTGTAAACGATCAATCAAAATACATTTCCATTTAAAATTCTAGCAAAATAATGTATACGTATTAAGCAAATTTTTTATAAATAATTTTCTTTTTGAAAATAAGTTGTTAATGATATAAATCATTTATCACTTACTGCTTCCAAATCTTTTCAGTACACTTTCTTGTGCCTTCTGGTTCAACCCTTTGTCACTTGCTTGGCCAATTAAGAAATCAGCTTTTATGAAATCTTTGAGATCCATATCCTCCATGAGAATTTTTTGTAAACTTATTGCATTAAATCGGGTCATGCATAAAATTATTACTGAAACAAAATAAAATGAAGAAATCTGCTAATGCCAATACTGTTGCCAAAAGAATTTAAAATACATGCTGACAAGTAAACATTTATGCTTAAACCATTAGGAATGTTATGACTTATTATAAAAGCTGTGGTTAAATGTAATTGACAGAAGTGCCTAACAAACAGAAAACTGACAATAATTCCAATAAATATAAAAGAAAGAGAATGGCAAAAATAATATTAAATATGCAAACAATATATGCAAGACAAAAGTAAAAAAAGTGATAGTAATAAAGAAAAATGCCCACAAACTAAAAATGGTGTTATCGCCCGGTTCACACTCCACCCACATCTATTGAACAGGTGAAGAGGCTCATCCCTTGTTTCCTGTTTAGGATGCGGTTTCCGGTTTTCTCTTTTCCAATCTTTTCACTCTTTTCCTTTTTTATTATTTTTTTTTCAATTGGAGTAGATAGACTAAACTATCGCCCGGTTCACACTCCACCCACATCTATTGAACAGGTGAAGAGGCTCATCCCTTGTTTCCTGTTTAGGATGCAGTTTCCGGTTTTCTCTTTTCCAATCTTTTCACTCTTTTCCTTTATTTTTTTTCAATTGGAGTAGATAGACTAAACTATCGCCCGGTTCACACTCCACCCACATCTATTGAACAGGTGAAGAGGCTCATCCCTTGTTTCCTGTTTAGGATGCGGTTTCCGGTTTTCTCTTTTCCAATCTTTTCACTCTTTTCCTTTTTTATTATTTTTTTTCAATTGGAGTAGATAGACTAAACTATCGCCCGGTTCACACTCCACCCACATCTATTGAACAGGTGAAGAGGCTCATCCCTTGTTTCCTGTTTAGGATGCAGTTTCCGGTTTTCTCTTTTCCAATCTTTTCACTCTTTTCCTTTATTTTTTTCAATTGGAGTAGATAGACTAAACTATCGCCCGGTTCACACTCCACCCACATCTATTGAACAGGTGAAGAGGCTCATCCCTTGTTTCCTGTTTAGGATGCGGTTTCCGGTTTTCTCTTTTCCAATCTTTTCACTCTTTTCCTTTTTTATTATTTTTTTTCAATTGGAGTAGATAGACTAAACTATCGCCCGGTTCACACTCCACCCACATCTATTGAACAGGTGAAGAGGCTCATCCCTTGTTTCCTGTTTAGGATGTGGTTTCCAGCTTTCTCTTTTCCATTCTTTTTACCCTTACGTAGCCCCCTGCGCATCAGTGGCGTTACCGCCTTGCTTGGGGTGATATGATTTTAAAAAAAAAAAAAGCACACAGTTGGATACAGACGAGTAATTACAGCATTGTGACTTTTAAGACAAGATAAAACAGAAGAAAGTCTGATGAAACTGAGATGTGGTCTATATTATTGGCTAAGAAAAAATCCCAGCATGCATCTGTGATTTCTCTATAAATTTAGGGAGGGAGATGTTTTTGCAGTCATTCCTACTATAGATCAGAACAAACAGCTTCACTTTAAAATTCCTCTGCTAATGTATATCTCTGAAAGTTATCTTATATCCTCTTCTTAATCCATATCTCTAAAGATGTTATTTTTCATGAGCAAGAAACATTTTTCATGAATAGCTTCCTTTAATAATAAAATTTTAAAAACATTTTAAAAATATAAATAAATATATACAACAATATATAACAAAGAGGAAGAAGAAAAAGAGAGAAAAAAAATATTCACCATTAAGTGGTGAATTGAAAAACTGACAACAAAAAGAAATAAAGAAAAGGGCTAACCAGTTATCATACATTGCTCGTCAAGATCATTGACGGACAAAAAAAATGTGATCAACAACTAAAATCTGTTAAGACAAAAATTACTACTGGGAATCAGCAGTGTAAATCATAGCCAGATTGCATTTACACCTAACAAGCATTCTTTCTGCTTACAGAGGAAAGGCTGCTTAGACTTTACATAAATGATATCAAGAATTTTTAGATGGTAATCTAAATGCCATCTGCTGTTTATGCTGAAAAAAATCCCAGGTAAAAGGCAAGATAATATTCAGATTAAGTATTCTACAATTGCAGAACAGAAGTATTCACATCTTTGTGAAAATTTTTCTCTTATTTTTAGTATATGAAACACTTCTTTTAGCTTTTGTATATATCGATATATACTTTTAAAATGACCATTATCCTATTGTATGCTCTCTCTATATACACCCATGCACACACATTTTATTTTTTTATAATCATTTTACACCAAGCAAGGCAGTACTGCCACTGGTGCACAGGGGGGGTTACAATGAGAAGAGAGGGAATACAGAAAGAAAAACATTATAGGTGATGTTATAGATAAAATAAGAGAGAGGCAGGAGTTATAGAGATAGGAGATAGAAGATGGCAATTAATATTACATTTAAACTGTTAGAGAATGCAGCTAACAGGGAAGCAAGCATGGGGGATGGAATTCCACAGTCGGGAAGTGTGAAGAAAGAAACTGATTGAGTAGAATTGGCAGTTATATTTGCCTATTTTAACAGTAAAAAGATATGACCTAGTTACCAGCATGGGTAAATTCATAAAGGTAAAATAGCAGGGAATAAAGCTTGTCAATGCAAAAGGAGTGAAAATACTTGTAGAAAAGACAGAGAGAAGCCACATTTCATTGCTAAGATGACTGAAGGCAAATTGCTAAATCAGGGCCAATTAAATTGCAGATGCTCTTTTGGATTTTGTCAAGAACTGAAGAATGAAAATCTGGAGGACCTGACCAGACATGCAACAGTATTCAATGCACAGAGGAATAGTAGATTTATATATGTGCAAGATGGATACTGACGAGATAAACTTCCGAACTTGGCACAGCGAACCAGCCTTCTTAGTAGTAGATATAGCTATTGATTCTTTGTATTCATTCCACTTGAGATTGGTTGAGAGAGTGAGGCTGATTGCTTTTGGAGAGACTAGGACTACAAATAAACTGCAAGAAAACCGAATACATGGTCATCAGAAAAAAGGGCAGCACAATATGCCAAATACAGGTTGGAGATACTAAAACCAAGCAGGTAGAAAAATTTAAATACCTAGGAAGTGTTATAATAGAAGACAGAAAGTGCGACACAAAGATCCGAAGGTGAATTGGCATGCCAAAGGAAGCATTCCAGAAGTTAAGTAAACTATTAAGAAACAGGAAAATTTCATTAGAAACAAAGAAGAGAGTACTGGATTGCTATGTGATGTCAGTTCTTCAATATGGCAGTGAGTGCTGGACAATATCATCAAAGATGAAGGGAAAACTTGAAGCAACTGAAATGTAGTTCTACAGAAGCATATTGGATATAAAATGGGGGATCAATTCCATATTACAATCAATATATAAACTGACCCCTCACTTTGTGGTCACAAGTTTCTATACATTTATATTCCTGAGATCCAAAAGCACAAGAATGCATTCCAGAAGTTAAGTAAACTATTAAGAAACAGGACAATTTCGCTAGAAACAAAGAAGAGAGAACTGGATTGCTATGTGATGTCAGTTCTTCAATATGGCAGTGAATGCTGGATAATATCATCAAAGATGAAAGAAAAACTTGAAGCAACTGAAATGTGGTTCTACAGAAGAATGCTGCAAATATCATGGATCGAGCATGTGAGCAATGATGAGGTTTTGGAAATGATGGAAATGAAAATGAAATTAATACTGAGCATCAGGAAAAGACAGCTGAAGTTCCTGGGACATGCAATGAAGAAAGAGGGCTTGGAGAACCTGATACTAACAGGCCATATAGAGGGAAATAAGACGGGGAAAGCAACAGATAACATATTTAAAGGACCTAATCAATTGGATGATGGAATGAGGGTTGCATGATGTTACAGGAGAAGGCGTGCTAAGAGCCACCAAGGATAGGGAGATGTGGAAAGCCATGATTGCCTACGTTCTGAAAGGACAGGGCACATAGAAGAAGTGTAATCCATATCAATCAAAGGTTGGAAAGACTCTAGGGTGGTAAAAGGAGAGCAGCTTTGTTTTGGAAGCATTAAATTTATGAGTCATTTCTTACCCCAAACCATCACAGATTGGAAATCCTTTCCAAGAGGAGAAGATAGATCTACTGAAGGCCAGCATGCCAAACCCTATCAAACTTTTTTGAAATAATAAAAAATACTAGTCAAAAATAAATAATAGTTGACAATATTTTTTCATCTAATTAAAATTCAAGATAATATTGTTAGAAGTGCAATTAAAAACGAAAATGAAGATAAAAAATACTAGTCAAAAATAAATAATGGTTGACAATATTTCATCTAATAAAAATTCAAGATAACATTGCTAGAAATGTGTAAATGAAGGAACTAAAATTAAGATGAAAAATACTAGTCATACATAAATAATGGTTGACAATATTTCATCTAATAAAAATTCAAGATAATATTGCTAGAAATGTGTAAATGAAGGAACTAAAATTAAGATGAAAAATACTAGTCATACATAAATAATGGTTGACAATATTTCATCTAATAAAAATTCAAGATAATATTGCTAGAAATGTGTAAATGAAGAAACTAAAATTAAGATGAAAAATACTAGTCATACATAAATAATGGTTGACAATATTTCATCTAATAAAAATTCAAGATAATATTGCTAGAAATGTGTAAATGAAGGAACTAAAATTAAGATGAAAAATACTAGTCATACATAAATAATGGTTGACAATATTTCATCTAATAAAAATTCAAGATAATATTGCTAGAAATGTGTAAATGAAGGAACTAAAATTAAGATGAAAAATACTAGTCATACATAAATAATGGTTGACAATATTTCATCTAATAAAAATTCAAGATAATATTGCTAGAAATGTGTAAATGAAGGAACTAAAATTAAGATGAAAAATACTAGTCATACATAAATAATGGTTGACAATATTTCATCTAATAAAAATTCAAGATAATATTGCTAGAAATGTGTAAATGAAGGAACTAAAATTAAGATGAAAAATACTAGTCAAAAATAAATAATGGTTGACAATATTTCATGTAATAAAAATTCAAGATAATACTAGCAATGTGTAAATGAAGGAATCAAAATTAAGATGAAAAATACTAGTCATATGAAGTAAATAATGGTTACAATGTTTCATCTAATAAAAATTCAGATAATATTACAGTAGAAATGTGTAGAAATGAAGGAACTAAAATTAAGATGAAAAATACTAGTCATATATAAATAATGGTTGACAACAAGTCATCTAATAAAATTGATGAAATATTGCTAGGAATGTAATTAGTTGGAACTAAAATTAAGATGAAAAATACTAGTCATACATAAATAATGGTTGACAATATTTCATCTAATAAAAATTCAAGATAATATTAAGAAATGTGTAAATGAAGGAACTAAACAAGATGAAAAATACTAGTCATACATAAATAATGGTTGACAATATTTCATCTAATAAAAAATCTCATATAACATTGCTAGAACAAAATGAAGGAATTAAATACCAGATGAAAATACTAGTCATACATAAATAATGAAGATAATGTTTCATCTAATAAAAATCAAGATAATATTGCTAGAAATGTGTAAATGAAGGAATCAAAATTAAGATGAAAAATACTAGTCATACATAAATAATGGTTGACAATGTTTCATCTAATAAAAAAATTCAAGATAATATTACAGAAATGTGTAAATGAAGGAACTAAAATTAAGATGAAAATACTAGTCATACATAAATAATGGTTGACAATGTTTCATCTAATAAAAATTCAAGATAATATTGCTAGAAATGTGTAAATGAAGGAACTAAAATTAAGATGAAAAATACTATCATACATAAATAATGCTGACAATGTTTCATCTAATAAAAATCAAGATAATATTGTTAGAAATGTAAATGAAGGAACTAAATTAAGATGAAAATACTAGTCATACATAAATAATGGCTGACAATGTTTCATCTAATAAAAATTCAAGATAATATTGCTAGAAATGTGTAAATGATAGTCTAAAATTAAGATGAAAAATAATAATACACATAAATAATGGTTAGACAATGTTTCATCTAATAAAATTCAAGATAATATTGCTAGAAATGTGTAAATGAAGGAACTAAAATTAAGATGAAAAATACTAGTCATACATAAATAATGGTTGACAATGTTTCATCTAATAAAAATTCAAGATAATATTGCTAGAAATGTAAATGAAGGAACTAAAATTAAGATGAAAAATACTAGTCATACATAAATAATGTAGCTGACAATGTTTCATCTAATAAAAATTCAAGATAATATTAAGGAAATGTGTAAATGAAGGAACTAAAATTAAGATGAAAAATACTAGTCATACATAAATAATGGTTGACAATGTTTCATCTAATAAAATTCAAGATAATATTGCTAGGAATGTGTATATGAAGGAACTAAAATTAAGATGAAAAATACTAGTCATACATAAATAATGAAGACAATGTTTTATCTAATAAAAATTCAAGATAATATTGCTAGAAATGTA
This sequence comes from Ascarosepion bandense, assembly GCA_037127315.1. Taxonomy (NCBI): domain Eukaryota; kingdom Metazoa; phylum Mollusca; class Cephalopoda; order Sepiida; family Sepiidae; genus Ascarosepion; species Ascarosepion bandense. The sequence goes on from JBBBDQ010000635.1 coordinate 559,757, forward strand.
AATGAAGGAACTAAAATTAAGATGAAAAATACTAGTCATACACAAATAATGGTTGACAATGTTTCATCTAATAAAAATTCAAGATAATATTGCTAGAAATGTAAATGAAGGAACTAAAATTAAGATGAAAAATACTATTACACATAAATAATGGTTGACAATGTTTCATCTAATAAAAATTCAAGATAATATTGCTAAAATGTGTAAATGAAGGAACTAAAATTAAGATGAAAATACTAGTCATACATAAATAATGGTTGACAATGTTTCATCTAATAAAAATTCAAGATAATATTGCTAGAAATGTGTAAATGAAGGAACTAAAATTAAGATGAAAAATACTAGTCATACATAAATAATGGTTGACAATATTTCATCTAATAAAAATTCAAGATAATATTGCTAGAAATGTGTAAATGAAGGAACTAAAATTAAGATGAAAAATACTAGTCATACATAAATAATGGTTGACAATGTTTCATCTAATAAAAATTCAAGATAATACTAGAAATGCGTAAATGAAGGAATTAAAATTAAGATGAAAAATATTAGTCATACACAAATAATGGTTGACAATGTTTCATCTAATAAAAATTCAAGATAATATTGCTAGAAATGTGTTACTAGTCATACATAAATAATGGCTACAATGTTTCATCTTATAAAATTTCAAGATAATATTGCTAGAAATGTGTAAATGAAGGAACTAAAATTAAGATGAAAATACTAGTCATACATAAATAATGGTTGACAATGTTTCATCTAATAAAAATTCAAGATAATATTGCTAGAAATGTGTAAATGAAGGAACTAAAATTAAGATGAAAATACTAGTCATACATAAATAATGGTTAATGTTTCATCTAATAAAATTCAAGATAATATTGCTAGAAATGTGTAAATGAAGGAACTAAAATATGATGAAAATACTAGTCATACATAAATAATGGTTGACAATACTACCTAATAAAAAATTCAAGATAATATTATATAGAATGTGTAAATGAAGGAACTAAAATTAAGATGAAAAATACTAGTCATACATAAATAATGGTTGACAATGTTTCATCTAATAAAAATTCAAGATAATATTGCTAGAAATGTGTAAATGAAGGAACTAAAATTAACATGAAAAATACTAGTCATACATAAATAATGGTTGACAATGTTTCATCTAATAAAAAATTCAAGATAATATTGCTAGAAATGTGTAAATGAAGGGAACTAAAAATTAAGATGAAAAATACTAATACATAAATAATGGTTGACAATGTTTCATCTAATAAAAATTCAAGATGATATTGCTAGAAATGTGTAAATGAAGGAACTAAAATTAAGATGAAAAATACTAGTCATACATAAATAATGGTTGACAATATTTCATCTAATAAAAATTCAAGATAATATTGCTAGAAATGTGTAAATGAAGGAACTAAAATTAAGATGAAAAATACTAGTCATACATAAATAATGGTTGACAATGTTTCATCTAATAAAATTCAAGATAATATTGCTAGAAATGCGTAAATGAAGGAACTAAAATTAAGATGAAAAATATTAGTCATACATAAATAATGGTTGACAGCCATCTAATAAAATTCAAGATAATATTGCTAGAAATGTGTTACTAGTCATACATAAATAATGGTTGACAATGTTTCATCTTATAAAATTTCAAGATAATATTGCTAGAAATGTGTAAATGAAGGAACTAAAATTAAGATGAAAAATACTAGTCATACATAAATAATGGTTGACAATGTTTCATCTAATAAAAATTCAAGATAATATTGCTAGAAATGTGTAAATGAAGGAACTAAAATTAAGATGAAAAATACTAGTCATACATAAATAATGGTTGACAATGTTTCATCTAATAAAAATTCAAGATAATATTGCTAGAAATGTGTAAATGAAGGAACTAAAAATTATGATGAAAAATACTAGTCATACATAAATAATGGTTGACAATGTTTCATCTAATAACAATTCAAGATAATATTGCTAGAAATGTGTAAATGAAGGAACTAAATTAAGATGAAAAATACTAGTCATACATAAATAATGGTTGACAATGTTTCATCTAATAAAAATTCAAGATAATATTGCTAGAAATGTGTAAATGAAGGAACTAAAATTAAGATGAAAAATACTAACATACATAAATAATGCTGACAATGTTTCATCTAATAAAAATTCAAGATAATATTGCTAGAAATGTAAACATGAATCCAAAATTAAGATGAAAAATACTAGTCAAGTACATAAATAATGGTTGACAATGTTTCATCTAATAAAAATTCAAGATGATATTGCTAGAAATGTAAATGAAGGAACTAAAATTAAGATGAAAATACTAATACATAAATAATGGTTGACAATATTTCATCTAATAAAAATTCAAGATAATATTGCTAGAAATGTGTAAATGTATGATCCAAATAAGATGAAAAATACTAGTCATACATAAATAATGGTTGACAATGTTTCATCTAATAAAAATTCAAGATAATATTGCTAGAAATGCGTAAATGAAGGAACTAAAATTAAGATGAAAATATTAGTCATACATAAAGAATGGTTGACAATGTTTCATCTAATAAAAATCAAGATAATATTGCTAGAAATGTTACTAGTCATACATAAATAATGGTTGACAATGTTTCATCTTATAAAATTTCAAGATAATATTGCTAGAAATGTGTAAATGAAGGAACTAAAATTAAGATGAAAAATACTAGTCATACATATAAATAATGGTTGACATTGTTTCATCTAATAAAAATTCAAGATAATATTGCTAGAAATGTGTAAATGAAGGAACTAAAATTAAGATGAAAAATACTAGTCATACATAAATAATGGTTGACAATGTTTCATCTAATAAAAATTCAAGATAATATTGCTAGAAATGTAAATGAAGGAACTAAAATTATGATGAAAAATACTAGTCATACATAAATAATGGTTGACAATTACTTTCATCTAATAACAATTCAAGATAATATTGCTAGAAATGTGTAAATGAAGGAATTCAAAATTAAGATGAAAAATACTAGTCATACATAAATAATGGTTGACAATGTTTCATCTAATAAAAATTCAAGATAATATTGCTAGAAATGTAAATGAAGGGAACTAAAATTAAGATGAAAAATACTAGTCATACATAAATAATGGTTGACAATGATTCATCTAATAAAATTCAAAGATAATATTGCTAGAAATGTGCCAAATGAAGGAACTAAGGTGGATGAAAAATACTAGTCATACATAAATAATGGTTGACAATGTTTCATCTAATAAAAATTCAAGATAATATTGCTAGAAATGCGTAAATAGAACTAAAATTAAGATGAAAAATATTAGTCATACATAAATAATGATTGACAATGTTTCATCTAATAAAAATTCAAGATAATATTGCTAAGTATTTACTAGTCATACATAAATAATGGTTGACAATGTTTCATCTTATAAAAATTCCCAAGATAATATTACCAAATGTGTAAATGAAGGAACTAAAATTAAGATGAAAAATACTAGTCATACATAAATAATGGTTGACAATGTTTCATCTAATAAAAATTCAAGATAATATTGCTAGAAATGTGTAAATGAAAGGAACTAAAATTAAGATGAAAAAATACTAGTCATACCATAAATAATGGTTGACAATGTTTTACTCTTATAAAATTCAAGGATAATATTTAACTGAGAAATGTGTAAATGAAGGAACTAAAATTAAGATGAAAAATACTAGTCATACATAAATAATGGTTGACAATGTTTCATCTAATAAAAATTCAAGATAATATTGCTAGAAATAATATGCAATGAAGAACAAAATTAAGATGAAAAATACAGTCATACATAAATAATGGTTGACAATGTTTCATCTAATAAAAATTCAAGATAATATTGCTAGAAATGTGTAAATGAAGGAACTAAATTAAGATGAAAATATAGTCATACATAAATAATGGTTGACAATGTTTCATCTAATAAAAATTCAAGATAATATTGCTAGAAATGTGTAAATGAAGTGAGAACTAAAATTATGATGAAAAATACTAGTCATACATAAATAATGGTTGACAATGTTTCATCTAATAAAATTCAAGATAATATTGCTAGAAATGTGTAAATGAAGGAACTAAAATTAAGATGAAAAATACTAGTCATACATAAATAATGGTTGACAATGTTTCATCTAATAAAAATTCAAGATAATATTGCTAGAAATGTGTAAATGAAGGAACTAAAATTAAGATGAAAAATATAGTCATACATAAATAATGGTTGACAATGTTTCATCTAATAAAATTCAAGATAATATTGCTAAATGTGTAAATGAAGGAACTAAAATTATGATGAAAAATACTAGTCATACATAAATAATGGTTGACAATGTTTCATCTTATAAAAATTCAAGATAATATTGTTAGAAATATGTTACTAGTCATACATAAATAATGGTTGACAATGTTTCATCTTATAAAATTCAAGATAATATTGCTAGAAATGTGTAAATGAAGGAACTAAAATTAAGATGAAAAATACTAGTCATACATAAATAATGGTTGACAATGTTTCATCTTATAAAAATTCGAATAATATTGCTAGAAATGTGTAAAGAAGGAACTAAGGTAAGATGAAAAATACTAGTCATACATAAATAATGGTTGACAATGTTTCATCTAATAAAAATTCAAGATAATATTGCTAGAAATATTAATAAAAATGAAGGAACTAAAATTAAGATGAAAAATGTAGTCATACATAAATAATGGTTGACAATGTTTCATCTAATAAAATTCAGATAATATTGCTGAAAATGTGTAAATGGAAGGAACTAAATTAGATGAAAAATACTAGTCATACAAAAACAATAGTTGACAATGTTTCATCTAATAAAAATTCAAGATAATATTGCTAGAAATGTGTAAATGAAGGAACTAAAAATTAGATGAAAAATACTAGTCATACACTAAATAATGGTTGACAATGTTTCATCTAATAAAATTCAAGATAATATTGCTAGAAATGTGTAAATGGAAAAGAACTAAAATTAAGATGAAAAATACTAGTCATATAAATAATAGGTTAATAATGTTTCATCGTAAATTCAAGATAATATTGCTAGAAATGTGTAAATGAAGGAACTAAATTATGATGAAAAATACTAGTCATACATAAATAATGGTTGACAATGTTTCATCTAATAAAAAATTCGAATAATATTCTTTAGAAGTAATGTGTAAATGAAGGAACTAAAATTAAGATGAAAAATACTAGTCATACATAAATAATGGTTAATAATGTTTCATCTATTAAAATTCAAGATAATATTGCTAAGAAATGTGTAAATGAAGGAACTAAATTAAGATAGAAAAATACTAGTCATACATAAATAATGGTTGACAATGTTTCTCTAATAAAATTCAAAGATAATATTGCTAGAAATGTGTAAATGAAGGAACTAAAATTAAGATGAAAAATACTAGTCATACATAAATAATAGTTGACAATGTTTCATCTAACAAAATTCAAGATAATATTGCTAGAAATGTGTAAATGAAGACTAAAATTATGATGAAAAATACTAGTCATACATAAATAATGGTTGACAATGTTTCATCTAATAAAATTCAAGATAATATTGCTAAATGTACTTAAATGAAGGAACTAAAATTAAGATGAAAAATACTAGTCATACATAAATAATAGTTGACAATGTTTCATCTAATAAAAATTCAAGATAATATTGCTAAATGTGTAAATGAAAGACTAGATTAAGATGAAAAATACTAGTCATACATAAATAATAGTTGACAATGTTTCATCTAATAAAAATTCAAGATAATATTGCTAAATGTGTAAATGAAGGAACTGAGTGAATGAAAAATACTAGTCATACATAAATAATGGTTGACAATGTTTCATGTATAAAATTCAAGATATTGCTAAGTATGTAAATGGAAGACTAAAATTAAGATGAAAAATACTAGTCATACATAAATAATGGTTGACAATATTTCATCTAATAAAAATTCAAGATAATATTGCTGAAATGTGTAAATGAAGGAACTAAAATTAAGATGAAAAATACTGTCAAAAATAAATAATGGTTGACAATATTTCATGTAATAAAAATTCAAGATAATATTGCTAGCAATGTGTAAATGAAGGAACTAAAATTAAGATGAAAAATACTAGTCATACATAAATAATGGTTGACAATGTTTCATCTAATAAAAATTCAAGATAATATTGCTAGAAATGTGTAAATGAAGGAACTAAAATTAAGATGAAAAATACTAGTCATACATAAATAATGGTTGACAATGTTTCATCTAATAAAAATTCAAGATAATATTGCTAGGAATGTGTAAATGAAGGAACTAAAATTAAGATGAAAAATACTAGTCATACATAAATAATGGTTGACAATGTTTCATCTTATAAAAATTCAAGATAATATTGCTAGAAATGTGTAAATGAAGGAACTAAAATTAAGATGAAAAATACTAGTCATACATAAATAATGGTTGACAATGTTTCATCTTATAAAAATTCAAGATAATATTGCTAGAAATGTGTAAATGAAGGAACTAAAATTAAGATGAAAAATACTAGTCATACATAAATAATGGTTGACAATGTTTCATCTAATAAAAATTCAAGATAATATTGCTAGAAATGTGTAAATGAAAGAACTAAAATTAAGATGAAAAATACTAGTCATACATAAATAATGGTTGACAATGTTTCATCTAATAAAAATTCAAGATAATATTGCTAGAAATGTGTAAATGAAGGAACTAAAATTATGATGAAAAATACTAGTCATACATAAATAATGGTTGACAATGTTTCATCTAATAAAAATTCAAGATAATATTGCTAGAAATGTGTAAATGAAGGAACTAAAATTAAGATGAAAAATACTAGTCATACATAAATAATGGTTGACAATGTTTCATCTAATAAAAATTCAAGATAATATTGCTAGAAATGTGTAAATGAAGGAACTAAAATTAAGATGAAAAATACTAGTCATACATAAATAATGGTTGACAATGTTTCATCTAATAAAAATTCAAGATAATATTGCTAGAAATGTGTAAATGAAGGAACTAAAATTAAGATGAAAAATACTAGTCATACATAATGGTTGACAATGTTTCATCTAATAAAAATTCAAGATAATATTGCTAGAAATGTGTAAATGAAGGAACTAAAATTATGATGAAAAATACTAGTCATACATAAATAATGGTTGACAATGTTTCATCTAATAAAAATTCAAGATAATATTGCTAGAAATGTGTAAATGAAGTAACTAAAATTAAGATGAAAAATACTAGTCTTAAAATAATGGTTGACAATGTTTCATCTAATAAAATTCAAGATAATGTGCTAGAAATGTGTAAATAGAAGGAACTAAAATTAAGATAGAAAATACTAGTCATACATAAATAATGGTTGACAATGTTTTCATCTAATAAAAATTCAAGATAATATTGCTAAATGTGTAAATGAAGGAACTAAAATTAAGATGAAAAATACTAGTCATACATAAATAATGGTTGACAATGTTTCATCTAATAAAAATTCAAGATAATATTGCTAGAAAATGTGTAAATGAAGGAACTAAAATTAAGATGAAAAATACTAGTCATACACTCAAATAATGGTTGACAATGTTTCATCTTATAAAAATTCAAGATATTATTGCTGAGAAATGTGTAAATGAAGGAACTAAAAATTAAGATGAAAAATACTAGTCCTTACATAAATAATGGTTGACAATGTTTCATCTTATAAAAATTCAAGATAATATTGCTAGAAATGTGTAAATGAAGGAACTAAAATTAGGATACAATACTAGTCATACATAAATAATGGTTGACAATGTTTCATCTAATAAAAATTCCAAAGATAATATTGCTAGAAATGTGTAAATGAAGGAACTAAAATTAAGATGAAAAATACTAGTCATACATAAATAATGGTTGACAATATTTCATCTAATAAAATTCAAGATAATATTGCTAGAAATGTGTAAATGAAAGAACTAAAAAATTAAGATGAAAAATACTAGTCATACATAAGAAATAATGATTTGACAATGTTTCATCTAATAAAAATTCAGATAATATTTAACTGAAATGTGTAAATGAAAGACTAGGTAAGATGAAAAATGCTAGTCATACATAAATAATGGTTGACAATGTTTCATCTAATAAAAATTCAAGATAATATTGCTAAAAATGTGTAAATGAAGGAACTAAGGTAAGATGAAAAATACTAGTCATACATAAATAATGGTTGACAATGTTTCATCTAATAAAAAATTCAAGATAATATTGCTAAGAAATGTGTAAATGAAGGAACTAAAATTAGATGAAAAAATACTAGTCATACATAAATAATGGTTGACAATGTTTCATCTAATAAAAATTCAAGATAATATTGCTAGAAATGTGTAAATGAAAGAACTAAAAATTAAGATGAAAAAATACTAGTCATACATAAATAATGGTTGACAATGTTTCATCTAATAAAAATTCAAGATAGTATTACTTTAGAAATGTGTAAATGAAGGAACTAAATTAAGATGAAAAAATACTAGTCATACATAAATAATGAACGACAATGTTTCATCTAATAAAAATTTCGAGAATAATATTGCTTTAAATAATGTAAATAGGAACTAAAATTAAGATGAAAAATACTAGTCATACATAAATAATGGCGTAATGTTTCATCTTATAAAGTCAAGATAATATTGCTAGAAATGTGTAAATGAAGGAACTAAAATTAAGATGAAAAATACTAGTCATACATAAATAATGGTTGACAATGTTTCATCTAATAAAAATTCAAGATAATATTGCTGAGAAATGTATAAATGAAGGAACTAAAATTAAGATGAAAAATACTAGTCATACATAAATAATGGTTGACAATGTTTCAATCATAAAAATTCGAATAATATTGCTTTAGAAGTAATATGAAGTAAGAAGGAACTAAAATTAAGATGAAAAATACTAGTCTTACATAAATAATGGTTGACAATGTTTCATCTAATTAAGATATTGCTAGAAATGTGTAAATGAAGGAACTAAAATTAAGATGAAAAATACTAGTCATATACATAAATAATGAACGACAATGTTTCATCTAATAAAAATTCAAGATAATATTCTTTAGAAATGTGTAAATGAAGGAACTAAAATTATGATGAAAAATACTAGTCATACATAAATAATGGTTGACAATGTTTCATCTAATAAAAATTCAAGATAATATTGCTAGAAATGTGTAAATGAAAGAACTAAAATTAAGATGAAAAATACTAGTCATACATAAATAATGGTTGACAATGTTTCATCTAATAAAATTCAAGATAATATTGCTAAGTGTGTAAATGAAGGAACTAAAATTAAGATGAAAAATACTAGTCATACATAAATAATAGTTGACAATGTTTCATCTAATAAAAATTCAAAGATAATATTGCTGAAATGTGTAAATGAAGGAACTAAAATTATGATGAAAAATACTAGTCATACATAAATAATGGTTGACAATGTTTCATCTTATAAAAATTCAAGATAATATTGTTAGAAATATGTTACTAGTCATACATAAATAATGGTTGACAATGTTTCATCTTATAAAAATTCAAGATAATATTGCTAGAAATGTGTAAATGAAGGAACTAAAATTAAGATGAAATACTAGTCATACATAAATAATGGTTGACAATGTTTCATCTTATAAAAATTCAAGATAATATTGCTAGAAATGTGTAAATGAAGGAACTAAAATTATGATGAAAAATACTAATCATACATAAATAATGATTTGACAATGTTTCATCTAATAAAAATTCGAATAATATTGCTAATGTGTAAATGAAGGAACTAAAATTAAGATGAAAAATACTAGTCATACATAAATAATGGTTGACAATGTTTCATCTAATAAAAATTCAAGATAATATTGCTAGAAATGTGTAAATAGAGAACTAAGAATTAAGATGAAAAATACTAGTCATACAATAATGGTTGACAATGTTTCATCTTATAAATTCAGATAATATTGCTAGAAATGTGTAAATGAAGGAACTAAAATTAAGATGAAAAATACTAGTCATACATAAATAATGGTTGACAATGTTTCATCTAATAAAATTGAATAATATTGCTAGAAATGTGTAAATGAAGGAACTAAAATTAAATTGAAAAATACTAGTCATACATAAATAATGGTTGACAATGTTTTCCTCTTATAAAAATTCAAGATAATATTGCTAGAAATGTGTAAATGAAGAACTAAAATTAAGATGAAAAATACTAGTCATACATAAATAATGGTTGACAATGTTTCATCTAATAAAATTCAGATAATATTGCTAGAAATGTGTAAATGAAGGAACTAAAATTAAGATGAAAAATACTAGTCATACATAAATAATGGTTGACAATGTTTCATCTAATAAAATTCAAGATAATATTGCTAGAAATGTGTAAATGAAGAACTAAAATTAAGATAAAAAAATACTAGTCATACATAAATAATGGTTGACAATGTTTCATCTAATAAAATTCAAGATAATATTGCTGAAATGTAAATGAAGGAACTAAATTATGATGAAAATACTAGTCATACATAAATAATAGTTGTAATGTTTCATCTAATAAAAATTCAAGATAATATTGCTAGAAATATTAAATGAAAGAACCTAAAATTAAGATGAAAAATACTAGTCATACATAAATAATAGTTGACAATGTTTCATCTAATAAAAATTCAAGATAATATTGCTAGAAATGTGTAAATGAAGGAACTAAAATTAAGATGAAAAATACTAGTCATACATAAATAATGGTTGACAATGTTTCATCTAATAAATTCAAGATAATATTGCTAGAAATGTGTAAATGAAGGAACTAAAATTATTGAAAAATACTAGTCATACAAATAATGGTTGACAGTGTTTCATCTTATAAAAATTCAAGATAATATTGTTAGAAATATGTTACTAGTCATACATAAATAATGGTTGACAATGTTTCATCTTATAAAAATTCAAGATAATATTGCTAGAAATGTGTAAATGAAGGAACTAAAATTAAGATGAAAAATACTAGTCATACATAAATAATGGTTGACAATGTTTCATCTTATAAAAATTCAAGATAATATTGCTAGAAATGTGTAAATGAAGGAACTAAAATTAAGATGAAAAATACTAGTCATACATAAATAATGGTTGACAATGTTTCATCTAATAAAAATTCAAGATAATATTGCTAGAAATGTGTAAATGAAGGAACTAAAATTAAGATGAAAAATACTAGTCATACATAAATAATGGTTGACAATGTTTCATCTAATAAAAATTCAAGATAATATTGCTAGAAATGTGTAAATGAAGGAACTAAAATTAAGATGAAAAATACTAGTCATACAAAAATAATGGTTGACAATGATTCATCTAATAAAAATTCAAGATAATATTGCTAGAAATGTGTAAATGAAGGAACTAAAATTAAGATGAAAAATACTAGTCATACATAAATAATGGTTGACAATGTTTCATCTAATAAAAATTCAAGATAATATTGCTAGAAATGTGTAAATGAAAGAGCTAATTAAGATGAAAAATACTAGTCATACATAAATAATGGTTGACAATGTTCTAAGCCAATAAGAGATTTCAAGATAATATTGCTAGAAATGTGTAAATGAAGGAACTAAAATTAAGATGAAAAATACTAGTCATACATAAATAATGGTTGACAATGTTTCATCTAATAAAAATTCAAGATAATATTGCTAGAAATGTGTAAATGAAGGAACTAAAATTAAGATGAAAAATACTAGTCATACATAAATAATGGTTGACAATGTTTCATCTAATAAAAATTCAAGATAATATTGCTAAGAAATGTGTAAATGAAGGAACTAAAATTATGATGAAAAATACTAGTCATACATAAATAATGGTTGACAGTAACTTAAATCTAATAAAAATTCAAGATAATATTGCTAGAAATGTGTAAATGAAGGAACTAAAATTAAGATGAAAAATACTAGTCATACATAAATAATGGTTGACAATGTTTCATCTAATAAAAATTCAAGATAATATTGCTAGAAATGTGTAAATGAAGGAACTAAAATTAAGATGAAAAATACTAATCATACATAAATAATGGTTGACAATGTTTCATCTAATAAATTCAAGATAATATTGCTAGAAATGTGTAAATGAAGAACTAAAATTAAGATGAAAAATACTAGTCATACATAAATAATAATGGTTGACAATGTTTCATCTTATAAAAATTCAAGATAATATTGCTAGAAATGTGTAAATGAAGGAACTAAAATTAAGATGAAAAATACTAGTCATACATAAATAATGGTTGACAATGTTTCACATCTTATAAAATTCAAGATAGCTATTGCTAGAAATGTGTAAATGAAGGAACAAAATTAAGATGAAAAATACTAGTCATACATAAATAATGGTTGACAATGTTTCATCTAATAAAATTCAAGATAATATTGCTAGAAATGTGTAAATGAAGGAACTAAAATTAAGATGAAAAATACTAGTCATACATAAATAATGGTTGACAATGTTTCATCTAATAAAATTCAAGATAATATTGCTAGAAATGTGTAAATGAAGGAACTAAAATTAAGATGAAAAATACTAGTCATACATAAATAATGGTTGACAATGTTTCATCTAATAAAAATTCAAGATAATATTGCTAGAAATGTGTAAATGAAGGAACTAAGTAAGATGAAAAAATGCTAGTCTATTATAATAATGACGACAATAATGTTTCATCTAATAAAAATTCAAGATAATATTGCTAGAAATGTGTAAATGAAAGAACTAAAATTAAGATGAAAAATACTAGTCATACATAAATAATGGTTGACAATGTTTCATCTAATAAAAATTCAAGATAATATTGCTAGAAATGTGTAAATGAAGGAACTAAAATTATGATGAAAAATACTAGTCATACATAAATAATAATGGTTGACAATGTTTCATCTAATAAAAATTCAAGATAATATTGCTAGAAATGTGTAAATGAAGGAACTAAAATTAAGATGAAAAATACTAGTCATACATAAATAATGGTTGACAATGTTTCATCTAATAAAAAATTCAAGATAATATTCCTAGAAATGTGTAAATGAAGGAACTAAAATTAAGATGAAAAATACTAGTCATACATAAATAATGGTTGACAAAGTTTCATCTAATAAAAATTCGATAATATTGCTAGAAATGTGTAAATGAAGGAACTAAAATTAAGATGAAAAATACTAGTCATACATAAATTATGGTTGACAATGTTTCTTATAATAAAATTAAAGATATTGCTAGAAATGTGTAAATGAAGGAACTAAAATTATGATGAAAAATACTAGTCATACATAAATAATGGTTGACAATATTTCATCTAATAAAAATTCAAGATAATATTGCTAGAAATGTGTAAATGGAAAAATTCAAAATTAAGATGAAAAATACTAGTCATACATAAATAATGGTTGACAATGTTTCATCTAATAAAAATTCAAGATAATATTGCTAGAAATGTGTAAATGAAGGAACTAAAATTAAATTGAAAAATACTAGTCATACATAAATAATGGTTGACAATGTTTCATCTAATAAAAATTCAAGATAATATTGCTAGAAATGTGTAAATGAAGGAACTAAAATTAGATGAAAAATACTAGTCATACATAAATAATGGTTGACGATATTTCGCTAATAAAAATCAAGATAATATTGCTAGAAATGTGTAAATGAAGGAACTAAAATTAAGATGAAAAATACTAATTGTATAAATAATGGTTGACAATGTTTCATCTTATAAAAATTAAGATATATTGCTAGAAATGTGTAAATGAAGGAACTAAAATTAAGATAAAAAATACTAGTCATACATAAATAATAGTTGACAATATTTTATCTTATAAAGAATTCAAGATAATATTGTAAATGTGTATTGAAGAACTAAAATTAAGATGAAAAATACTAGTCATACATAAATAATGGTTGACAATGTTTCATCTAATAAAATTCAAGATAATATTGCTAGAAATGTGTAAATGAAAGAACTAAGATAGATGAAAAATACTAATTGTACATAAATAATGGTTGACAATGTTTCATCTAATAAAAATTAAGATAATATTGCTGAGAAATGTCTTTAAATGAAGGAACTAAATTGTAGTGAAAAATACTAGTCATACATAAATAATGGTTGACAATGTTTAATGTAAATTCAAGATAATATTGCTAGAAATGTGTAAATGAAGGAACTAAAATTAAGATGAAAAATACTGATCATACATAAATAATGGTTGACAATGTTTCATCTAATAAAAATTCAAGATAATATTGCTAGAAATGTGTAAATGAAGGAACTAAAATTAAAGATGAAAAATACTAGTCATACATAAATAATGGTTGACAATGTTTCATCTAATAGAAATTCAAGATAATATTGCTAGAAATGTGTAAATGAAGGAACTAAAATTAAAGATGAAAAATACTAGTCATACATAATGGTTGACAATGTTTCATCTAATAAAAATTCAAGATAATATTGCTAGAAATGTGTAAATGAAGGAACTAAAATTAAGATGAAAAATACTAGTCATACATAAATAATGGTTGACAATGTTTCATCTAATAAAAATTCAAGATAATATTGCTAGAAATGTGTAAATGAAGGAACTAAAATTAAGATGAAAAATACTAGTCATACATAAATAATGGTTGACAATGTTTCATCTAATAAAAATTCAAGATAATATTGCTAGAAATGTGTAAATGAAGGAACTAAAATTAAGATGAAAAATACTAGTCATACATAAATAATGGTTGACAATGTTTCATCTAATAAAATTCAAGATAATATTGCTAGAAATGTGTAAATGAAGGAACTAAAATTAAGATGAAAAATACTAGTCATACATAAATAATGGTTGACAATGTTTCATCTAATAAAAATTCAAGATAATATTGCTAGAAATGTGTAAATAGAAAGAACTAAAATTAAGATGAAAAATACTAGTCATACACATAAATAATGGTTGACAATGTTTCATCTAATAAAAATTCAAGATAATATTGCTAGAAATGTGTAAATGAAGGAACTAAAATTAAGATGAAAATACTAGTCATACATAAATAATGGTTGACAATGTTTCATCTAATAAAAATTCAAGATAATATTGCTAGAAATGTGTAAATGTAGGAACTAAATTAAGATGAAAAATACTAGTCATACATAAATAATGGTTGACAATGTTTCATCTTATAAAAAATTCAAGATAATATTGCTAGAAATGTGTAAATGAAGGAACTAAAATTAAGATGAAAAATACTAGTCATACATAAATAATGGTTGACAATGTTTCATCTAATAAAAATTCAAGATAATATTGCTAGAAATACTTAAATGAAGGAACTAAAATTAAGATGAAAAATACTAGTCATACATAAATTATGGTTGACAATGTTTCATCTAATAGAAATTCAAGATAATATTGCTAGAAATGTGTAAAATGAAGGAACTAAAATTATGATGAAAAATACTAGTCATACATAAATAATGGTTGACAATGTTTCATCTAATAAAAATTCAAGATAATATTGCTAGAAATGTATGAAATGAAGGAACTAAAATTAAGATGAAAAATACTAGTCATACATAAATAATGGTTGACAATGTTTCATCTAATAAAAATTCAAAGATAATATTGCTAGAAATGTGTAAATGAACTAAAATTAAGATGAAAAATACTAGTCATACATAAATAATGGTTGACAATGTTTCATCTTATAAAAATTCAAGATAATATTGCTAGAAATGTGTAAATGAAGGAACTAAAATTAAGATGAGAAAAATACTAGTCATACATAAATAATGGTTGACAATGTTTCATCTAATAAAAATTCAAGATAATATTGCTAGAAATGTGTAAATGAAGGAACTAAAATTAAGATGAAAAATACTAGTCATACATAAATAATGGTTGACAATGTTTCATCTTATAAAAATTCAAGATAATATTGCTAGAAATGTGTAAATGAAGGAACTAAAATTAGATGAAAAATACTAGTCATACATAAATAATGGTTGACAATGTTTCATCTAATAAGTCAGAATATTATTGCTAGAAATGTGTAAATGAAGGAACTAAAATTAAGATGAAAAATACTAGTCATACATAAATAATGGTTGACAATGTTTCATCTAATAAAAATTCAAGATAATATTGCTAGAAATGTAAATGAAGGAACTAAAATTAAGATGAAAAATACTAGTCATACATAAATAATGGTTGACAATGTTTCATCTAATAAAAGTCAAGATAATATTGCTAGAAATGTGTAAATGAAGGAACTAAAATTATGATGAAAAATACTAGTCATACATAAATAATGGTTAACAATGTTTCATCTAATAAAAATTCAAGATAATATTGCTAGAAATGTGTAAATGAAGGAACTAAAATTAAGATGAAAAATACTAGTCATACATAAATAATGGTTGACAATGTTTCATCTAATAAAAATTCAAGATAATATTGCTAGAAATGTGTAAATGAAGGAACTAAAATTAAGATGAAAAATACTAGTCATACATAAATAATGGTTGACAATGTTCCATCTAATAAAAATTCAAGATAATATTGCTAGAAATATTGTAAATGAAGGAACTAATTATGATGAAAAATACTAGTCATACATAAATAATGGTTGACAATGTTTCATCTTATAAAAATTCAAGATAATATTGTTAGAAATATGTTACTAGTCATACATAAATAATGGTTGACAATGTTTCATCTTATAAAAATTCAAGATAATATTGCTAGAAATGTGTAAATGAAGGAACTAAAATTAAGATGAAAAATACTAGTCATACATAAATAATGGTTGACAATGTTTCATCTTATAAAATTCAAGATAATATTGCTAGAAATGTGTAAATGAAGGAACTAAAATTATGATGAAAAATACTAGTCATACATAAATAATGGTTGACAATGTTTCATCTAATAAAAATTCAAGATAATATTGCTAGAAATGTGTAAGTAAAGGAACTAAAATTAAGATGAAAAATACTAGTCATACATAAATAATGGTTGACAATGTTTCATCTAATAAAAATTCAAGATAATATTGCTAGAAATGTGTAAATGAAGGAACTAAAATTAAGATGAAAAATACTAGTCATACATAA
The DNA here is from genome assembly GCA_037127315.1 of Ascarosepion bandense. Taxonomy (NCBI): domain Eukaryota; kingdom Metazoa; phylum Mollusca; class Cephalopoda; order Sepiida; family Sepiidae; genus Ascarosepion; species Ascarosepion bandense. The sequence continues at coordinate 577,072 of JBBBDQ010000635.1, forward strand.
ATAATGGTTGACAATGTTTCATCTTATAAAATTCAGATAATATTGCTAGAAATGTGTAAATGAGAGAACTAAAATTAAGATGAAAAATACTAGTCATACATAAATAATGGTTGACAATGTTTCATCTAATAAAAATTCAAGATAATATTGCTAGAAATGTGTAAATGAAGAGACTGAAATTAAGATGAAAAATACTAGTCATACAAATAATGGTTGACAATGTTTATGTATAAAATTTCAAGATATTGCTAGAAATGTGAAATGAAGGAACTAAAATTAAGATGAAAAATACTAGTCATACATAAATAATGGTTGACAATGTTTCATCTAATAAAAATTCAAGATAATATTGCTAGAAATGTGTAAATGAAGGAACTAAAATTAAGATGAAAAATACTAGTCATACATAAATAATGGTTGACAATGTTTCATCTAATAAAAATTCAAGATAATATTGCTAGAAATGTGTAAATGAAAGGGAACTAAAATTAAGATGAAAAATACTAGTCTTATAAATAATGGTGTATGTTTCATCTAATAAAAATTCAAGATAATATTGCTAGAAATGTGTAAATGAAGGAACTAAAATTATGATGAAAAATATAGTCATACATAAATAATGGTTGACAATGTTTCATCTAATAAAAATTCAAATTAATATTGCTAGAAATGTGTAAATGAAGGAACTAAAATTAAGATGAAAAATACTAGTCATACATAAATAATGGTTGACAATGTTTCAAACCTAATAAAAATTCAGAGATAATATTGCTAGAAATGTGTAAATGAAGGAACTAAAATTAAGATGAAAAATACTAGTCATACATAAATAATGGTTGACAATGTTTCATCTAATAAGTAAAGATAATATTGCTAAATGTGTAAATGAAGGAACTAAAATTATGATGAAAAATACTAGTCATACATAAATAATGGTTGACAATGTTTCATCTTATAAAAATTCAAGATAATATTGTTAGAAATATGTTACTAGTCATACATAAATAATGGTTGACAATGTTTCATCTTATAAAAATTCAAGATAATATTGCTAGAAATGTGTAAATGAAGGAACTAAAATTAAGATGAAAAATACTAGTCATACATAAATAATGGTTGACAATGTTTCATCTTATAAAAATTCAAGATAATATTGCTAGAAATGTGTAAATGAAGGAACTAAAATTAAGATGAAAATACTAGTCATACATAAATAATGGTTGACAATGTTTCATCTAATAAAAATTCAAGATAATATTGCTAGAAATGTGTAAATGAAGGAACTAAAATTAAGATGAAAAATACTAGTCATACATAAATAATGGTTGACAATGTTTCATCTAATAAAAATTCAAGATAATATTGCTAGAAATGTGTAAATGAAGGAACTAAAATTAAGATGAAAAATACTAGTCATACAAAAATAATGGTTGACAATGTTCAATACAATAAAAATTCAAGATAATATTGCTAGAAATGTGTGTAAATCTGAAGGAACTAAAATTAAGATGAAAAATACTAGTCATACATAAATAATGGTTGACAATGTTTCATCTAATAAAAATTCAAGATAATATTGCTAGAAATGTGTAAATGAAAGAACTAAAATTAAGATGAAAAAATACTAGTCATACATAAATAATGGTTGACAATGTTACATCTAATAAAATTCAAGATAATATTGCTAGAAATGTGTAAATGAAGGAACTAAAATTAAGATGAAAAATACTAGTCATACATAAATAATGGTTGACAATGTTTCATCTAATAAAAATTCAAAGATAATATTGCTAGAAATATTGTAAATGAAGGAACTAAAAATTAAAGATGAAAAATACTAGTCATACATAAATAATGGTTGACAATATTTCATCTAATAAAAATTCAAGATAATATTGCTAGAAATGTGTAAATGAAGGAACTAAAATTATGATGAAAAATACTAGTCATACATAAATAATGGTTGACAATGTTTCATCTAATAAAAATTCAAGATAATATTGCTAGAAATGTGTAAATAGGAAGAACTAAAATTAAGATGAAAAAAATACTAGTCATACATAAATAATGGTTGACAATGTTTCATCTAATAAAAATTCAAGATAATATTGCTAGAAATGTGTAAATGAAGGAACTAAAATTAAGATGAAAAATACTAAGATATTACATAAATAATGGTTGACAATGTTTCATCTAATAAAAATTCAAGATAATATTGCTAGAAATGTGTAAATGAAGGAACTAAAATTAAGATGAAAAATACTAGTCATACATAAATAATGGTTGACAATGTTTCATCTTATAAAAATTCAAGATAATATTGCTTCAAAATGTACCAATGAAGGAACTAAAATTAGGATGAAAAATACTAGTCATACATAAATAATGGTTGACAATGTTTCATCTTATAAAAGTCAAGATAATATTGCTAGAAATGTGTAAATGAAGGAACTAAAATTAAGATGAAAAATACTAGTCATACATAAATAATAGTTGACAATGTTTCATCTAATAAAAATTCAAGATAATATTGCTAGAAATGTGTAAATGAAGGAACTAAAATTAAGATGAAAAATACTAGTCATACATAAATAATGGTTGACAATGTTTCATCTAATAAAGAAATTCAAGATAATATTGCTAGAAATGTGTAAATGAAGGAACTAAAATTAAGATGAAAAATACTAGTCATACATAAGCAATAGTTGACAATGTTTCATCTAATAAAAAATTCAAGATAATATTGCTGAAATGTGTAAATGAAGGAACTAAAATTAAGATGAAAAATACTAGTCATACATAAATAATGGTTGACAATGTTTCATCTAATAAAAATTCAAGATAATATTGCTAGAAATGTGTAAATGAAGGAATTAAAATTAATTAAGATGAAAAATACTAGTCATACATAAATAATGGTTGACAAATGTTTCATCTAATAAAAATTCAAGATAATATTGCTAGAAATGTGTAAATGAAGGAACTAAAATTATGATGAAAAATACTAGTCATACATAAATAATGGTTGACAATGTTTCATCTAATAAAAATTCAAGATAATATTGCTAGAAAATGTGTAAATGAAGGAACTAAGAATTAAGATGAAAAATACTAGTCATACATAAATAATGGTTGACAATGTTTCATCTAAGAAAAATTCAAGATAATATTCCTAGAAAATGTGTAAATGAAGGAACTAAAATTAAGATGAAAATACTAAATACATAAATAATGGTTGACAAAGTTTCATCTAATAAAAATTCAAGATAATATTGCTAGAAATGTGTAAATGAAGGAACTAAAATTAAGATGAAAATACTAGTCATACAAGTAAATTATGCTGACAATGTTTCATCTAATAAAAATTCAAGATAATATTGCTAGAAATGTGTAAATGAAGGAACTAAAATTATGATGAAAAAAATACTAGTCATACATAAATAATGAAGGACAATGTTTCATCTAATAAAAATTCAAGATAATATTGCTAGAAATGTGTAAATGAAGGAACTAAAATTAAGTATGAAAAATTAGTCTAGTCATACATAAATAATGGTTGACAATGTTTCATCTAATAAAAATTCAAGATAATATTGCTAGAAATGTGTAAATGAAGGAACTAAATTAAGATGAAAAATACTAGTCATACATAAATAATGGTTGACAATGTTTCATCTAATAAAATTCAAGATAATAATATAAGTAGAAATGTGTAAATGAATAGTCCTAAAATTAAGATGAAAAATACTAGTCATACATAAATAATGGTTGGACAGATGTTTCATCTAATAAAAATTCAAGATAATATTGCTAGAAATGTAAATGAAGGAACTAAAATTAAGATGAAAAATACTAGTCATACACAAATAATGGTTGACAATGTTTCATCTTATAAAATTCAAGATAATATTGCTAGAAATGTAAATGAAGGAACTAAAATTAAGATGAAAAATACTAGTCATACACAAATAATGGTTGACAATGTCTACTCCTATAAAAATTCAAGATAATATTGCTAGAAATGTGTAAATGAAGGAACTAAAAATCAGATGAAAAATACTAGTCATACATAAATAATGCTGACAATGTTTCATCTAATAAAATTCAAGATAATATTGCTAGAAATGCAAATGAAAGAACTAAAATTAAGATGAAAAAGCCATACATAAATAATGGTTGACAATGTTTCATCTAATAAAAATTCAAGATAATATTGCTAGAAATGTAAATGAAGGAACTAAAATTATGACAAAAATACTAAATTACACATAAATAATGGTTGACAATGTTTCATCTAATAAAATTCAAGATAATAGCTGTTAGAAATGTGTAAATGAAGGAACTAAAATTAAGATGAAAAATACTAGTCAAGTACATAAATAATGGTTGACAATGTTTCATCTAATAAAAATTCAAGATAATATTGCTAGAAATGTGTAAATGAAGGAATTAAATTAAGATGAAAAATACTAGTCATACATAAATAATGGTTGACAATGTTTCATCTAATAAAAATTCAAGATAATATTGCTAGAAATGTGTAAATGAAGGAACTAAAAATTAAGATGAAAAATACTAGTCATACATAATGGTTGGATTTCATCTAATAAAAATTCAAGATAATATTGCTAGAAATGTGTAAATGAATAGAACTGAAAAATTACATGAAAATACTAGTCATACATAAATAATGGTTGACAATGTTTCATCTACTAAAATTCAAGATAATATTGCTAGAAATGTAAATGAAGGAACTAAAATTAAGATGAAAATACTAGTCATACATAAATAATGGTTGACAATGTTTCATCTAATAAAATTCAAGATAATATTGCTAGAAATGTGTAAATGAAGGAACTAAAATTAAGATGAAAAATACTAAATATACATAAATAATGGTTGACAATGTTTCATCTAATAAAAATTCAAGATAATATTGCTAGAAATGTGTAAATGAAGGAACTAAAATTAAGATGAAAATACTAGTCATACATAAATAATGGTTGACAATGTTTCATCTAATAAAAATTCAAGATATTGCTAGAAATGTGTAAATGAAGGAACTAAAATTAAGATGAAAAATACTAGTCATACATAAATAATGAAGACAATGTTTCATCTAATAAAAATTCAAGATAATATTGCTAGAAATGTGTAAATGAAGGAACTAAAATTAAGATGAAAAATACTAGTCATACATAAATAATGGTTGACAATGTTTCATCTTATAAAAATTAAGATAATATTGCTAGAAATGTGTAAATGAAGGAATCAAAATTATGATGAAAAATACTAGTCATACATAAATAATGGTTGACAATGTTTCATCTTATAAAAATTCAAGATAATATTGCTAGAAATGTGTAAATGAAGGAACTAAAATTAAGATGAAAAATACTAGTCATACATAAATAATGGTTGACAATGTTTCATCTAATAAAAATTCAAGATAATATTGCTAGAAATGTGTAAATGAAGGAACTAAAATTAAGATGAAAAATACTAGTCATACATAAATAATGGTTGACAATGTTTCATCTAATAAAAATTCAAGATAATATTGCTAGAAATGTGTAAATGAATAGAATAGAAAATTAAGATGAAAATACTAGTCATACATAAATAATGGTTGACAATGTTTCATCTTATAAAATTCAAGATAATATTGCTAGAAATGTGTAAATGAAGGAACTAAAATTAAGATGAAAAATACTAGTCATACATAAATAATGGTTGACAATGTTTCATCTTATAAAAATTCAAGATAATATTGCTAGAAATGTGTAAATGAAGGAACTAAAATTAAGATGAAAAATACTAGTCATACATAAATAATGGTTGACAATGTTTCATCTAATAAAAATTCAAGATAATATTGCTAGAAATGTGTAAATGAAAGAACTAAAATTAAGATGAAAAATAATGTAGTCATACATAAATAATGGTTGACAATGTTTGATCTAATAAAAATTCAAGATAATATTGCTAGAAATGTAAATGAAGGAACTAAAATTATGATGAAAAATACTAGTCATACATAAATAATGGTTGACAATGTTTCATCTAATAAAATTCAAGATAATATTGCTAGAAATGTAAAAATGAAGGAACTAAAATTAAGATGAAAAATACTAGTCATACATAAATAATGGTTGATAATGTTTCATCTAATAAAAATTCAAGATAATATTGCTAGAAATGTAAATGAAGGAACTAAAATTAAGATGAAAAATACTAGTCATACATAAATAATGGTTGACAATGTTTCATCTAATAAAATTCAAGATAATATTGCTAGAAATGTGTAAATGAAGGAACTAAAATTAAGATGAAAATACTAGTCATACATAATGCTGACAATGTTTCATCTAATAAAAATTCAAGATAATATTGCTGGAAATGTGTAAATGAAGGAACTAAAATTAAGATGAAAATACTAGTCATACATAAATAATGGTTGACAATGTTTCATCTAATAAATTCAAGATAATATTGCTAGAAATGTGTAAATGAAGGAACTAAAATTAAGATGAAAAATACTAGTCATACATAAATAATGGTTGACAATGTTTCATCTAATAAAAATTCAAGATATAATATTATAGAAATGTGTAAATGAAGGAACTAAAATTAAGATGAAAAATACTAGTCATACATAAATAATGGTTGACAATGTTTCATCTAATAAAAATTCAAGATAATATTGCTAGAAATGTGTAAATGAAGGAACTAAAATTAAGATGAAAAATACTAGTCATACATAAATAATGGTTGACAATGTTTCATCTAATAAAAATTCAAGATAATATTGCTAGAAATGTGTAAATGAAGGAACTAAAATTAAGATGAAAAATACTAGTCATACATAAATAATGGTTGACAATGTTTCATCTAATAAAAATTCAAGATAATATTGCTAGAAATGTGTAAATGAAGGAACTAAAATTAAGATGAAAAATACTAGTCATACATAAATAATGGTTGACAATGTTTCATCTTATAAAAATTCAAGATAGTATTGCTAGAAATGTGTAAATGAATAGAACTAAAATTATGATGAAAAATACTAGTCATACATAAATAATGGTTGACAATGTTTCATTCATAAAAATTCAAGAAGATAATATTGCTAGAAATGTAAATGAAGGAACTAAAATTAAGATGAAAAATACTAGTCATACATAAATAATGGTTGACAATGTTTCATCTAATAAAAATTCAAGATAATATTGCTAGAAATGTGTAAATGAAGGAACTAAAATTAAGATGAAAAATACTAGTCATACATAAATAATGGTTATTAGTTTCAGCCATCTAATAAAAATTCAAGATAATATTGCTAGAAATGTAAATGAAGGAACTAAAATTAAGATGAAAAAAATTACTAGTCATACATAAATAATGGTTGACAATGTTTCATCTAATAAAAAAATTCAAGATAATATTGCTAGAAATGTGTAAATGAAGGAACTAAAATTAAGATGAAAAATACTAGTCATACATAAATAATGGTTGACAATGTTTCTCATCTAATAAAAATTCAAGATAATATTGCTAGAAATGTGTAAATGAAGGAACTAAAATTAAGATGAAAATACTAGTCATACATAAATAATGGTTGACAATGTTTCATCTAATAAAAATTCAAGATAATATTGCTAGAAATGTGTAAATGAAGGAACTAAAATTAAGATGAAAAATACTAGTCATACATAAATAATGGTTGACAATGTTTCATCTAATAAAAAAATTCAAGATAATATTGCTAGAAATGTAAATGAAAGAATTCAAAATTAAGATGAAAAATACTAGTCATACATAAATAATGGTTGACAATGTTTCATCTAATAAAAATTCAAGATAATATTACAGAAATGTAAATGAAGGAACTAAAATTATGATGAAAAATACTAGTCATACATAAATAATGGTTGACAATGTTTCATCTAATAAAAATTCAAGATAATATTGCTAGAAATGTGTAAATGAAGGAACTAAAATTAAGATGAAAAATACTAGTCATACATAAATAATGGTTGACAATGTTTCATCTAATAAAAATTCAAGATAATATTGCTAGAAATGTGTAAATGAAGGAATCAAATTAAGATGAAAAATAGTCATACATAAACAATGGTTGACAATGTTTCATCTAATAAAAATTCAAGATAATATTGCTAGAAATGTGTAAATGAAGGAACTAAAATTAAGATGAAAATACTAGTCATACATAAATAATGGTTGACAATGTTTCATCTAATAAAAATTCAAGATAATATTACAGAAATGTGTAAATGAAGGAACTAAAATTAAGATGAAAATAATAGTCATACATAAATAATGGTTGACAATGTTTCATCTAATAAAAATTCAAGATAATATTGCTAGAAATGTGTAAATGAAGGAACTAAAATTAAGATGAAAAATACTAGTCATACATAAATAATGGTTGACAATGTTTCATCTAATAAAAAATTCAAGATAATATTGCTAGAAATGTGTAAATGAAGGAACTAAAATTAAGATGAAAAAATACTAGTCATACATAAATAATGGTTGACAATGTTTCATCTAATAAAAATTCAAGATAATATTGCTAGAAATGTGTAAATGAAGGAATTCAAAATTAAGATGAAAAATACTAGTCATACATAAATAATGGTTGACAATGTTTCATCTAATAAAAATTCAAGATAATATTGCTAGAAATGTGTAAATGAAGGAACTAAAATTAAGATGAAAAATACTAGTCATACATAACAATACATAACAAGTTTCATCTAATAAAAATTCAAGATAATATTGCTAGAAATGTAAATGAAGGAACTAAAATTAAGATGAAAATAATAGTCATACATAAATAATGGTTGACAATGTTTCATCTTATAAAAATTCAAGATAATATTGCTAGAAATGTGTAAATGAAGGAATTAAAATTAAGATGAAAAATACTAGTCATACATAAATAATGGTTGACAATGTTTCATCTTTATAAAAATTCAAGATAATATTGCTAGAAATGTGTAAATGAAGGAACTAAAATTAAGAAAAATACTAATAAGTACATAAATAATGGTTGACAATGTTTCATCTAATAAAAATTCAAGATAATATTGCTAGAAATGTGTAAATGAAGGAACTAAAATTAAGATGAAAAATACTAGTCATACATAAATAATGGTTGACAATGTTTCATCTAATAAAATTCAAGATAATATTGCTAGAAATGTGTAAATGAAGGAACTAAAATTAAAGATGAAAAATACTAGTCATACATAAATAATGGTTGACAATGTTTCATCTAATAAAAATTCAAGATAATATTGCTAGAAATGTGTAAATGAAGGAACTAAAAATTAAGATGAAAAATACTAGTCATACATAAATAATGGTTGACAATGTTTCATCTAATAAAAATTCAAGATAATATTGCTAGAAATGTGTAAATGAAGGAACTAAAATTAAGATGAAAAATACTAGTCATACATAAATAATGGTTGACAATGTTTCATCTAATAAAAATTCAAGATAATATTGCTAGAAATGTGTAAATGAAGGAACTAAAATTAAGATGAAAATACTAGTCATACATAAATAATGGTTGACAATGTTTCATCTAATAAAAATTCAAGATAATATTGCTAGAAATGTGTAAATGAAGGAACTAAAAATTAAGATGAAAATACTAGTCATACATAAATAATGGTTGACAATGTTTCATCTTAATAAAATTCAAGATAATATTGCTAGAAATGTGTAAATGAAGGAACTAAAATTAAGATGAAAAATACTAGTCATACATAAATAATGGTTGACAATGTTTCATCTAATAAAAATTCAAGATAATATTAAGTAGAAATGTGTAAATGAAGGAACTAAAATTAAGATGAAAAATACTAGTCATACATAAATAATGTTTACAATGTTTCATCTAATAAAAATTCAAGATAATATTGCTAGAAATGTGTAAATGAAGGAACTAAAATTAAGATGAAAAATACTAGTCATACATAAACAATGGTTGACAATGTTTCATCTAATAAAAATTCAAAAGATAATATTGCTAGAAATGTGTAAATGAAGGAACTAAAATTAAGATGAAAAATACTAGTCATACATAAATAATGGTTGACAATGTTTCATCTAATAAAAATTCAAGATAATATTGCTAGAAATGTGTAAATGAAGGAACTAAAATTAAGATGAAAAACATTAGTCATACATAAATAATGGTTGACAATGTTTCATCTAATAAAAATTCAAGATAATATTGCTAGAAATGTGTACGAAGGAACTAAAATTAAGATGAAAATACTAGTCATACATAAATAATGGTTGACAATGTTTCATCTAATAAAAATTCAAGATAATATTGCTAGAAATGTGTAAATGAAGGAACTAAAATTAAGATGAAAATACTAGTCATACATAAATAATGGTTGACAATGTTTCATCTAATAAAAATTCAAGATAATATTGCTAGAAATGTAAATGAAGGAACTAAAATTAAGATGAAAAATACTAGTCATACATAAATAATGGTTGACAATGTTTCATCTAATAAAAAAAATTCAAGATAATATTGCTAGAAATGTGTAAATGAAGGAACTAAAATTAAGATGAAAAATACTAGTCATACATAAATAATGGTTGACAATGTTTCATCTAATAAAAAATTCAAGATAATATTGCTAGAAATGTGTAAATGAAGGAACTAAAATTAAGATGAAAATACTAGTCATACATAAATAATGGTTGACAATGTTTCATCTAATAAAAATTCAAGATAATATTGCTAGAAATGTGTAAATGAAGGAACTAAAATTAAGATGAAAAATACTAGTCATACATAAACAATGGTGGTTTGACAATGTTTCATCTAATAAAAATTCAAGATAATATTGAAAGTAGAAATGTGTAAATGAAGGAACTAAAATTAAGATGAAAAATACTAGTCATACATAAATAATGGTTGACAATGTTTCATCTAATAAAATTCAAGATAATATTGCTAGAAATGTGTAAATGAAGGAATTAAAATTAAGATGAAAAATACTAGTCATACATAAATAATGGTTGACAATGTTTCATCTAATAAAAATTCAAGATAATATTGCTAGAAATGTGTAAATGAAGGAACTAAAATTAAGATGAAAAATACTAGTCATACATAAATAATGGCTGACAATGTTTCATCTAATAAAAATTCAAGATAATAGCTATAGAAATGTGTAAATGAAGGAATTCAAAATTAAGATGAAAAATACTAGTCATACATAAATAAATGGTTGGACAATGTTTCATCTAATAAAAATTCAAGATAATATTGCTAGAAATGTGTAAATGAAGGAATAAAATTAAGATGAAAAATACTAGTCATACATAAATAATGGTTGACAATGTTTCATCTAATAAAAATTCAAGATAATATTGCTAGAAATGTGTAAATGAAGGAACTAAAATTAAGATGAAAATACTACTTCATACATAAATTATGGTTGACAATGTTTCATCTAATAAAAATTCAAGATAATATTGCTAGAAAATAAAAATGAAGGAACTAAAATTAAGATGAAAAAATACTAGTCATACATAAATAATGGTTGACAATGTTTCATCTAATAAAAATTCAAGATAATATTAAGTAGAAATGTGTAAATGAAGGAACTAAAATTAAGATGAAAAATACTAGTCATACATAAATAATGGTTGACAATGTTTCATCTAATAAAAAAATTCAAGACAATATTGCTAGAAATGTGTAAATGAAGGAACTAAAATTAAGATGAAAAATACTAGTCATACATAAATAATGGTTGACAATGTTTCATCTAATAAAAATTCAAGATAATATTGCTAGAAATGTGTAAATGAAGGAACTAAAATTTCAAGATGAAAATACACAGTCATACATAAATAATGGTTGACAATGTTTCATCTAATAAAAATTCAAGATAATATTGCTAGAAATGTGTAAATGAAGGAACTAAAAATTAAGATGAAAATACTAGTCATACATAAATAATGGTTGACAATGTTTCATCTAATAAAAATTCAAGATAATATTGCTAGAAATGTGTAAATGAAGGAACTAAAATTAAGATGAAAAATACTAGTCATACATAAATAATGGTTGACAATGTTTCATCTAATAAAAATTCAAGATAATATTGCTAGAAATGTGTAAATGAAGGAACTAAAAATTAAGATGAAAATACTAGTCATACATAAATAATGGCTGACAATGTTTCATCTAATAAAAATTCAAGATAATATTGCTAGAAATGTGTAAATGAAGGAACTAAAATTAAGATGAAAAATACTAGTCATACATAAATAATGGTTGACAATGTTTCATCTAATAAAAATTCAAGATAATATTGCTAGAAATGTGTAAATGAAGGAACTAAATTAAGATGAAAATACTAGTCATACATAAATAATGGTTGACAATGTTTCATCTAATAAAAATTCAAGATAATATTGCTAGAAATGTGTAAATGAAGGAACTAAAATTAAGATGAAAAATACTAGTCACATAAATAATGGTTGACAATGTTTCATCTAATACAAAAATCAAAGATAATATTGCTAGAAATGTGTAAATGAAGGAACTAAAAATTAAGATGAAAAAAATACTAGTCATACATAAAAATAATGGTTGACAATGTTTCATCTACTAAAATTCAAGATAATATTGCTAGAAATGTAAATGAAGGAAACTAAAATTAAGATGAAAAATACTAGTCATACATAAATAATGGTTGACAATGTTTCATCTAATAAAAATTCAAGATAATATTGCTAGAAACGTGTAAATGAAGGAACTAAAATTACAGATGAAAAATACTAGTCATACATAACAATAATATTAATGTTTCATCTAATAAAAATTCAAGATAATAAGCGTTAGAAACGTGTAAATGAAGGAATCTAAAATTAAGATGAAAAAATACTAGTCATACATAAATAATGGTTGACAATGTTTCATCTAATAAAATTCAAGATAATATTGCTAGAAATGTGTAAATGAAGGAATTAAAATTAAGATGAAAAAATACTAGTCATACATAAATAATGGTTGACAATGTTTCATCTAATAAAAATTCAAGATAATATTATGAAAATGTGTAAATGAAGGAACTAAAATTAAGATGAAAAATACTAGTCATACATAAATAATGGTTGACAATGTTTCATCTAATAAAAATTCAAGATAATATTGCTAGAAATGTGTAAATGAAGGAACTAAAATTAAGATGAAAAATACTAGTCATACATAAATAATGGCGATAATGTTTCATCTAATAAAAAATTCAAGATAATATTGCTAGATACGTAAATGAAGGAACTAAAATTAAGATGAAAAATACTAGTCATACATAAATAATGGTTGACAATGTTTCATCTAATAAAATTCAAGATAATATTGCTAGAAATGTAAATGAAGGAACTAAAATTAAGATGGAAAATACTAGTCATACATAAATAATGGTTGACAATGTTTCATCTAATAAAAATTCAAGATAATATTGCTAGAAATGTGTAAATGAAGGAACTAAAATTAAGATGAAAAATACTAGTCATACATAAATAATGGTTGACAATGTTTCATCTAATAAAAAAATTCAAGATAATATTGCTAGAAATGTGTAAATGAAGGAACTAAATTAAGATGAAAAATACTAGTCATACATAAATAATGGTTGACAATGTTTCATCTAATAAAATTCAAGATAATATTGCTAGAAATGTGTAAATGAAGGAACTAAAATTAAGATGAAAAATACTAGTCATACATAAATAATGGTTGACAATGTTTCATCTAATAAAAATTCAAGATAATATTGCTAGAAATGTGTAAATGAAGGAACTAAAATTAAGATGAAAAATATTAGTCATACATAAATAATGGTTGACAATGTTTCATCTAATAAAAATTCAAGATAATATTGCTAGAAATGTAAATGAAGGAACTAAAATTAAGATGAAAATACTAGTCATACATAAATAATGGTTGACAATGTTTCATCTAATAAAATTCAAGATAATATTGCTAGAAATGTGTAAATGAAGGAATTAAAATTAAGATAAAATACTAGTCATACATAAATAATGGTTGACAATGTTTCATCTAATAAAAATTCAAGATAATATTGCTAGAAATGTGTAAATGAAGGAACTAAAATTAAGATGAAAAATACTAGTCATACATAAATAATGGTTGACAATGTTTCATCTAAGTAAAAATTCAAGATAATATTGCTAGAAATGCGTAAATGAAGGAACTAAAATGAAGATCAAAGGAATACAAGTCAAAAATAAATAATGGTGATGACAAGGCTTTAGAGACAAGCAATAATTTTATAGCAGTTATTGGATAATAGTTTTACCTTTTTTTTCCTTATTATCTTGATAAATTTCTTTTAATAGTTTTTTCAGTTGAAATATTTTGTCATTTTGCACATCTTCCTCCAAATTTAAATCTTTTAGCTTCTCCAAGGTTTTTTCATAATGCGAATTAAGTTGCAATTCTATACCAGTACCAGATGTGCTTGATTTCTGATTTTCACTCAGATAATCTAAAACACAAAGAGCCTACAAAGAAAAAAAAGCGAGTTCATTTTAATACTTATTTTTATGAATATACAAAAATGTCTAATGGTTTAAAAGATTGCTTTTTCTACCGCCTCCTCCACACACTTACAGAAAAAAATATGCTAATAAAATAAAGAAAATTCCTTTGCAGCTGATAAATAAACTGAGGTTAGCTTGTTACAGAAATTAACACTTTTGATATGATAAGCAAACATTTTTAGTAAATAATTAATGCTCCTGGTACATTTGTTTCACTAACAATATTAGGAGACTCATGTGAGTCTGGGCCAAAAAAAAAAAATCATGAGCAAGGGCTTGAGCATACTGGCCTTGTTCAGACTATAGATCATGCCCGATAATGTGCTCTCTCCCAGAAACTGTAACTAAGGTTTGCTCAGCATAGTTGCAGTATAAACAATAGGTTGGCTCTGTGGGTGTTGAACAAACACAAATATTCCTGGGCAGGCATCTGCAACCGGGATTAGCTAGTTACCTTGGTAGACAGGCATCCTCAGATACGAGTGGCCAGCCATACACACAAAAATAGAAAGGAACATAAGAGAATGATATGCCTTCTCATCAAATTTATTTCACCTATAGAAGTAGAAACATAACCAGTGTTTATTATTGGTGAGCACTATCATTAGAACATAAGACGCACAAGTGACACTAAGCTGATGGCAGAATTTGGGGTCCTGATTCTCATTGTTGCAAGAGAACAGAAAGCAATGAAAGACAGCACACCTCCAGGTGTTGTATATCGATAAACAACAAACAAGCATGTATATGAAAATATATAATAATATTTTTTATTGATGATGATGGACCGTGTGGCACAAGGACAGAGAATTGAGAGCGCGCTTCTAATGGGGGCTGATGGGGGGGTCGTATCTGTTTCTCCTCTGGACTGGTCTGTCTCTCTGTCTGCGTCTCGACTCAACTGCCGACTCGTCTGCCGTGAAATCCGTGCCCGAGGTCTTTTTATCTCCAAACCGGTACATCCGATTTTTGCCTCGCCTACGCACGCCCACGTAATTCTCAGAGACACCTGTTCTGTTTGCCTCTTGTAGCCATTTCCGCTACTGCCGGAAATAAGGTCAAACAAACATCAGCTCCTTTCAATGACCGGAAAACGCCCCTGCTTCCCCACTTCCTCGGGTGGGCCTAGATTGTTATATTACACAGGTAACACATTTAAACTGTTACCCCCAGGGTGATAATTTAGATCTATTAATTTTAGAACAAAGATTGGCTAGTTGTATTTTGCTTAGCGGCATATCAATCTCGGAGTTATTTAATGCCAAAATCTGAATATTTTTTTATACAATTTTTTTTGTGGGGGAGATAATAATAATTTAGTATTACAAGTCTTACCATTTAACCCATAGCTGAGGGGAGAAATGGTATTTTCATGCCTTTTCCAAGGGGATTTGTGTGTAATTTAATATAATGAACCCAACTGCAATTGTAATTCAGTCCTTATGCCCTGCATAAAATGAACAATTTTGCATGCTGACAAATTTTAAGCATTATTACTTTTCTTCTTTCATTGATTTACATGTGTTTGTTTTCATTGGTGTTTTATACATGTTTTCGTTTTTGTGCCTACATGTGTTAGAGCACCTAGACTATGGTCCATTATCCTTGATGCATTGTACAGTGACAAGATGAAATAAAATAAATCACTAAATAAAAACAAACCAATCATAAGAAGACAGCATATCATTGTTAGCAAAAGGAATAATCCTACATTTTTGTCAGAACTGTAGTCAGTCAGTTAAGTGCCATACGTGAAACACACTTTGGCGATCATGTCTCGAAAGAGACATGACTGACTGGGCAGAAGATTATCCCCGTAGGTTGCCATTGCTTTCTCGGTAGACTGGTTGCCAGCCATGGCTAAAGAACCCAATCTGTCCTGTTATTTGACTCACAGCTAAAGGGGGAAGTTGTATTATATTATTAAGTATTAATTAGTGGGGGATCAGTTTATTACTTCATAACAATATAAAACTGATCCCCCACTTTATGCCCTATAGTCAGTCAGTCAGTCATTTAATTGTCATACGTGATACACACTTGGGCATTCATGTCTTGAAAGAGACATGACTGACTGGGCAGAAAATTATCCCGCAGTAGGTTGCCATTGCTTTCTGTGGTAGACTGGTTGCCAGCCAAGACTATAGAATCCAATCTGTCCTATTATTTAACCCATAACTGGAAGGAAGAGACAGATTAATACCTTTCCCAAGGGTATTTGTGCGTAAGTGAATGCAATGGATTCAAATGGAATTCAAACTCAGCTTCTCGATTTCTCGTTCCGAGCCAATATCCATTGCACCACAATGCGCATCCTGACTGTAGACAGTCCCCAAATAGGATGAGTGGGGAGGTTCAAGCCTGATTAGGGACCCTGGGCAACAGTGAAATTTTACCCTCATTAAGTTTTTACTTTTTTCTACCTAAAATTAAATTAAGTACAACTGACTATTAAGGGATTAAAAGATTTTGTGGATTTTAGCGTAATTTTATTTGTTTTGTCCAAATCCGGGAATTTGTTTGGTTTATGCTTCGTCTCAAAAAAACAGTACAGAAAATTCACTATTTTTTATCCATATCTAGCAGTATAGCCTGGCATTGCTCTGGTGGAATGAAAGCTTTAAAACTTAATCCATGGTCCTGGAGCTCAGACTCTTTGGACGTTGGCATGAAAGACTAAAAAGCAATAGTTGTTTCTAGTTAAAGCGAAACCAAAGACTAAAAGAAAAATGAATGGATTTAAGTCAAATTTTGATTTCCTGGTATCAATATCAAATAAGTTTTTTCGTCGTAAACTGAATTTTGAAGGCTAAATAAGTCCTCTGAGTAAATGGTATCATAGCTGAGACTAAGAACTACAATTATACCTACTTAGTCAAACCCGAAGCAAAAACTAAAATAAAAGGGCTAGAAAAAATACAGACATACAGGCAGATAAACAGACACACGCACACGCACATCTTGCCTTATCTATATATATATATATATATATATATATATATTATTGATTTTCTGCACTATTGTAAGAACTGCAACCTTGAAACTTATGAATATTGTTTCTTATGTCTTTTTCTATGAGTGTATCAAATTTGATTCAAATTGGACCACTTCTATAACCTGATTTTTTTGATTATCGATTTCCGATATTTGTCGGGGGTACCTCGACAGAAAACTTAGCTAAGAACACTCGCAGGCGCTTATAGTACAACTGTGTAAATTTTCAAGAAAATCGGTTCAGCCATTTCGGGGTCTATAGGTAACGGATACACACACAAAGTTCCATTTATAAATAAGTGTAGATGTTGAATGTGTTAGAATTTTATTAAAAAATATCTCGAGCTGATATTAAAAATTGCTGCAAAATATTGTTGATTTATTTAAGATGGAATGATCTATTATGACATGTCTCTAATGTGTATTTAGAAAATTGAGATGTAGTAGAATTGGGGGCCTGTACCTTAGATTTAGGAAACTCCTTATTAGGAAGCTTCTATGATTTATCATCCTAGAAAGTGACAGCTAACCAAGATACAGTGCAATGTGATGGCCTTGTGTCAAGCTAAAATAACCAACCAAAAGTTCGAGAACTGCAAAAGTGAACATAACAGTAGATTCAGCCTCAGTAACCAACTATCGGTGTAAAAACCGTAATTGTCTATGAAGCAGCAAAATGTGATGACCTTGTGTCATGCAGAAGAGCAACAAAGAAATTTAATGTTGGAAAAGAGAAAAGGTGAAAAGAAAACGAGTGTTGTTTTTTTTTAAGAGAACTGAATGCTATATAAAAAAAAAGAGATAAACTATAAAAAAAAAGAGAAAAAGAGATAAACGATGATTATGAGAGAGTGAAAGAGATAGAGAAACTTTAAATTACAAAAATTATATTCTATATTTATTTTTTCCCCAGCCCATAAATTTGCACACATCACCAATTCTTAAAAGTATTTTATTGCATACAACATTACACCAAAAATATTAAGTGAAACCACATTCTTTGTGGTAGAGACTTTTATCTTATAACCTGGAAAAAGTAGGTGGTTATTCTATTCACAATTGTCAATAAAAATTAGCAGTTTAATTTTTAATCATGTCTCTTGTTTTACATTCATTCTGTTGTTTGTTCGAAAAATCTTTTATAATTATGTTAGAATTTTCCCATGTGCTTGATATGCAAATAACAGAATCTAATAACCATTTGACCTAATATCCAGTAAATCCTCTTATCATTTAACCAGGAAAGCTGATATTATTGCAGGAAAAGACACAACATTGTCACTCTTGAAGCTGAGGGAGCCCTCAGCCAGACAGGGTCGGGACATGTAACACATCTTCTGTATATGAAATTCTCAGGAACCTTATCTGTCTCTTCCTGATCTTAAGTATGAGTTTTCTTTTTATTTGCATCATCTTCAACACCCCATCATTCATCACATGCTCAGTCCATGGTATCCTCAGCATCCTTCTGTAAGGCCACGTTTCTGCTGCCTCAAGCCTCTCCTTCATCCTTGATGAGATCGTCCAATATTCAATTCCATACAGAAGGACAGATATCACATAGCAATCCAGCACTCTTTTCTTTGTTTCCAATGAAATTTTCTTGTCACTCAGTACTCTGGTTAGCTTTTGAAATGCGTCCTTTTCAACGTTGCACTTTCCATCTTCTGTCTGAACACTTCCCAGATATTTAAATTTCTTTACTTGTTTTATTTTAGTTTCTTCAACCTGTAGTTGGCATTTCAGGGGGTTTTTTGGGGGTTTTTTGCTGATGACCATATATTTAGTTTTCTTGAAGTTTATGCTTAGTCTTTTCTTCTTGCTTTCTCTTACTACCTTCTGTATGAGGTCCTGTATTCTCCTTTCTGTCTGCTATCAGCATTGTGTCATCCATATATCTTACATTGTTGAGATTGTGACCATTAATGACAAATCCTGGTAATGATTTTATTTCTCTAAGAATTTTTTTTGCTTTGGAAGTTGAATAGATCTGGTGAGAAAACACATCCTTGTCTTACACCCCTTTCTATTTTTGTATACCTTCTGAATTTACTTCCTATCCGTACGCAAGCAGTTTACTGCCAGTATAGATTCTTGATTATCTTAACGTCTTTTCTGAAAATGTTGCACGTTCAAAAATTCCCCTTTATGTGAGCATTCTTAAAAAAAAAAAACATGGTAAAATCAGTTACTGCAAATTGTCTGAAGACACCACATGGTAGAAACCTAGGTCACGTCAGAACTTGTTTAAAATGAAGAATATTATATATATATATATATATATATATATATATATATATATATATATATATATATATATAACAGTAAATGCTAAAACAAATTACTTACAGATGACAAGGAGTTTTATTGCAACTGTAGAAACAGTGTTGCTTATTAAAAAACAATTGTATATTTCCTGTTATAACTTAGATATGTTATCAAACAATTGTGTATGGAGGCAATTCAGTTACACAATAATTACAAACTTCATTATCAAAATATTACAGAAATGATAGCTTTATTTTATCAAAAATTCCTGATCACTAATAATTCTTTTCTTCCTAACATTTTATGATATAAATATGTTGGTTATGATCTTAATAGGAATTAATAATGTGTTTACATTTTTTTAATCATTTCACCCAAAGCAAACTGATTGTGAAAAATGAGAGAAAAAACAAACATTATTAAGATGACAGAAATTAACAATTGACATTGCATTTAAATATTATGAGATTAAATTTATATATAATTATGTCTATAATATTTTCTTCCTGATTCTTAATTGATTTTTCTATTTAAGTCTTTAGTAATATTATAATAATAATAATAGCTTAATTTTATTAGTAATGCTTGTATTAATTCATGATCAGTAACAATCTTTTTTTTCCTGCTTCTTAAGTCATTCCTACCTAAGAGCATTATCAAATCACTCCTACAGCAAGAGAACTTTCAATGTACTTCTATAGCATTTATTTCTATTATACAAATAATAATCCTATTCTGTGCATAATGCAATGCTCTCTGTAATTTGTGATAGCCAATTTTCTTAATGCACAGGTTTTTCCATATGTAAGTTTAGTATAACACAATTTACATCGGTTGTTTCGCCGTTAGAGATTAGTTTCATTTTACTTCAAATGAAATATGAGCATATATGTTTGAGTGAACATTCTTCTTCTATGTGCCCTGTCCCTTCAGGACGTAGGCGATCATGGCTATCCACATCTCCCTATCCCTGGTGGCTCTTAGTACGCCTTCTCCTGTTACACCATGCTACCCTCGTTCCATTATCCACCTGATTAGGCCCTTCAAATAAGTTATCCGCTGCTTTCCCCTGTCTCTTTTTCTCTCTATCTGGCCTGTTAGTATCACTATCTCCAAGCTCTCCTTCCTCATTGCATGTCCCAGGAATTTTAGTTGTCTCTTCCTGATCCTCAAAATTAATTTCTTTTTTGTCTCCATCCTTTCTAAAACCTCGTCATTGCTCACATGCTTAGTCCACGATATCCGCAGCATCCTTCTGTAGAACCACATTTCAGTTGCTTCAAGTTTTTCCTTCATCTTTGATGAGTGAACATTACTCTATTTTAAACAGTGTGAATTTCTTTGTATTTAAGAGTTTTAATAAAAGAATATTAGATTAATTTTAGTATGCTTTTGCACCTAGCTATTTTAACTGTAAATTGATGATACCTTGCCACTAATCTAGTACTGTAAATAAATTCACAACATCCAGGTACCATAGAGAAAAGTTTACCAGAACAATTACCATAAAAGTACTTATAGAAAAGGCATAGGAAAGATACATCACAGCAATGGGAAAGTGACTAAAGCCAAGATATCAGGTCAGGACTGTTCCTGACATTGCTGATTTTTTTTTTTTTTAATCGTATCCCCCCCCCCCCCGAGCAAGGCGGTAATGCCACTGATGTGCAGGGGGCTACATAGGAGTAAAAAGATTATGTAGAAAAGAATGAAGAGAAAGATGAACCAGTTAGAAAGGAGTAAGAGAAGGATGGGAATACAGGTGTGATGACAGTTGCAAAGGTAGAGAGAAAGGAAATGATATACAGGAGGATGTAGAAAGAACTAGAGTCAAGTGGTTAAGAGATGAGTACTGACATTGCATTTAAATTCCTGGAGATTGTAGCCGTCAGGAAAGCAAGATTATGAAAGTGAGTTCTACAGGCGGGAAGTGCGAGAAAAGAAGCTGCAAGAGTAGAATTTTCGTCTGCATTTGGTTGATCTATTTCTAAATATATAGTGGAAGCCCCAGTTCATAGGTGGTAGCAATATTTAATGCAAAGACAAATGATAAACTTATAAATGTGTAAGATCAATTCTGGCGAGAAAGATTGTTTGGCATGACACAGTGACTCATGAAGCAATTGTTTCAATGTAAACATTCTATTTCATGTCAGCAAAGGAGTCTCTCTCCTGAACGTTAGTGTATGTGTGTGTGTGTGTGTGTGGGTGTATGTGCGGATTGTCTATTTAATTGGCGGATGTGCATTGTGGTGCATTGGATATTGGCTCGGAACGAGAAATCAGTGAGCTGAGTTCAAATTGCAGCCAAATTCATTGCATTCACTTATACGCAAATACCCTTGGGAAAGGTATTAAACCGTCTATTCCTTCCAGTTATGGGTTAAATAATAGGACAGATTGGGTTCTATAGCCTTGGTTGGCAACCAGTTTACCGCAGAAAGCAATGGCAACTTACTGTGGGATAATCTTCTGCCCAGTCAGTCATGTCTCTTTCGAGACATGATCGCCCAAGCGTGTATCACGTATGGCACTTAACTGACTGTGTGTGGGTGTGTATATATATATATATATATATATACACACACACACACACACATATATATATATATCTAATCTAAACTTATTTATAAATGGAACTTTGTCTCTGTGTGTATCTGTTACCTATAGACTCCAAAACGGCTGAACCGATTTTCTTGAAAATTTACACAGTTGTACTATAAGCATCTGCGAGTGTTCTTAGCTACGTTTTGTGTCAAGGTACCCCTGATAAATATTGAAAATCAATAATTGAAAAAAATCGGGTTATAGAAGGAGTGGTCCGATTTTAATCAAATTTGATACACTCATGGACAAAGACATAAAAAACAATATTCAGAAGTTTCAAGATTGCAGTTCTTACAATAGTGCAGAAAATCGATAATATATATATATATATATATATTTAAAAGGTAAGATGTTTGTGTGTGTGTGTCTGTTTATCTGCCTGTATGTCCTTTATACAAATCCACAATTTTTATCTGATTCTCACCAAACTGCATGCAAATATTCTTTAGGCTGAGTCTGAGCTCCAGGACCATAGATTAGTTTTAAAGCTTTCATTACACCCGAGCAATGCCGGGCTATACTGCTAGTATATATATATAGATGTATGAAAAGAATGCAAATTTTCAGCAATACTTACTGTTAATTCATTGTAATAAATCAATGCTTTATTCATGATAAGTAGAAAATCAAAAATTTTCACTGCATCAGATAAACTCTCCTTTTTTCACTCTCAGACTTATTTTGTGACAGAAAAGATTCAAATTCTTGTGTGCCAACTTGGTAAGATTCTCTAACATTAATACAATGAGATGACTCCAATCTTACAATATACTCTGCCATAGCGTTGTAAATGGTTGTATAGAATTTACTAGGTTTGCGACGTTTGCAAGAAATGGTTTCATCAATTAATTTTGCTTTGTTTTTCTCCTGGAGTTCTTTGCGGTTATTTTCGTCACAAACACAACACACCTACAATGAAAATGAAAGTTATAAAATTATATAAATCATGTAAGTCTAATATCAGTGTACAAAACAAACACAAATATAACGACTAATAAGCTGAGTCATAAGTTATGTCTTATTAGGTTGCATCATAAGTAATGTCATAATTAGTCATATGTTGAATTCTAAATAATAGGATATTCAGTCAGTTAAGTGCCATATGTGATACATACTTTGGCAACCATGTCTCAGAAAAGACATAACTAACTGGGGAGTAGA
Source organism: Ascarosepion bandense (assembly GCA_037127315.1). NCBI lineage: Eukaryota > Metazoa > Mollusca > Cephalopoda > Sepiida > Sepiidae > Ascarosepion > Ascarosepion bandense. The sequence goes on from JBBBDQ010000635.1 coordinate 600,739, forward strand.
TTTTCCTGCAGTAGGTTGTCATTACTTTCTGCAGTAGACTGGTTGCCAACCAAGGCTATAGAACCCAATCTGTCCTATTTAATCCATAGCTGGAGAGAGAAACGATGGATCCATATCTTTCCCAAGGTTATTTGCAACTATGTGAATGCAATGAACTCAACTGGAATTCAAACTTGGCTCTCTGATTTCTTGTTCCAAGCACCACAATTACATCGCATTATAAATAATGTCACATTTAAATACTAATGTGCTGTTTAATAAATGGCAAAATTGCAATGCAAATAACAGTGACTATATAACTGAATAAATGTAATTGTAATTTATTTTTGTTTAAAATAAATTTAACTTGATCTAAATCTAATCTGTCTAAACTTATTTATAAATGGAACTTTGTCTGTGTGGAATATAGTTCTACTGACTCCAATAGAACTAAAGAACTTCCTAAGAACTTTTCGAGTTAACTTCCTGTTAACTCTTATTAATATAGGAGGGAGAGTCCATTATCTGAGGAATAGGTGTGTTTCAACATAATACTTACGTTAAAAAACTGACTTCCAAAATTGATCATTACAAGATTAATTTATTGTCTCTAAAATATAAACCACTTTTCAATCCAGTCAAATATTACTACTAAATAATCTAAACTTATTTATAAATGGAACTTTGTCTCTGTGTGCGTGTGTCCATTATCTAAAGACTTCGAAATGGCTGAACCGATTTTCTTGAAAACTTACACAGTTGTACTATAAGTGTCTGCGAGTGTTCTTAGCTAGCTTTTGTGTCGAGGTACCCCTGATAAATATCGAAAATCGATAACTGAAAAAAATCAGATTATAGGAGTGGTCTGATTTTAATCAAATTTGATACACTCATAGACAGACATAAGAAGTGATATTCAGAAGTTTCAAGGTTGCAGTTCTTACAATAGTACAGAAAATTGATTATATATATATATATATATATATATATATATATATATATTTAAAAGGTAAGATGTTTGTCTGTTTATCTGTCTGTATGTCCTTTATACAAATCCTCATTTTTTATTCGATTCTCACTAAACTTCACACAAATATTCTTTAGTGCTGAGTCTGAGCTCCAGGGTCATGGATTAGTTTTAAAGCTTTCATTACACCCGAGCAATGGGTTATAGCCAAATGTATTAGACATTCATCAGAATCCAGAGACTATGAAGTCTATAAGTATGACTAGCTAATCCCTGTCAAGTTTAAAGATAACAAAATTGTCACACAGATAAATGAACATTTAATAAGTGTTGCACTTATGTTAGTACTAGCAGTATAGCCCAGCGTTGCTCGGGTGTAGTGAAAGCTTTAAAACTAATCCATGGTCCTGGAGCTCAGACTCTTTGGATGGTGCAACGAAAGACTAAAAAGCAATGGTTGTTTCCAGTTAAAACGAAACCGTAGACTGAAAGAAAAATGAATGGATGTAAGTCAAATTTTGATTTTCTGGTATCGATATCAAATTTTCTACACTATTGTAAGAACTGCAACCTTGAAACTTTTGAATATTGTTTCTTATGTCTGTGTCTATGAGTGTATCAAATTTGTTTAAAATCAGACCACTCCTTCTATAACCCGATTTTTTTCGATTATTGATTTTCAATATTTATCGGGGGTACCTTGACACAAAACCTAGCTAAGAACACTTGCAGACACTTATAGTACAACTGTGTAAATTTTCAAGAAAATCGGTTCAGCCATTTCAGAGTCTATAGGTAAGGGACACACACACACACACACATACACACACACACACACACACACACACACAGAGAGAGAGACAAAGTTCCATTTATAAATAAGTTTAGATAGATTTAGATATATCTGTCTTGAAAGACAATAGAGTTGACAAAAGATAACTAGCTAATCTTTCTTAAAGTAATTTAAATTTTTTAAAGAAAGAAAGAAAGAGAAGGAGAAAAAGTAATTCTTTTTGTTTAGTGGCATACCAACTTCTATGGTTCAAAATCGAGATATTTTGGACACAATCTTATTTTATTTTTTGCATATAATAGTTCTAAGGATACAAGTCTTAAGAATTAACTGATAGCTGGTGGGAGAAAGAGTGGATTCCAACCTTTCTCAAGTGTATTTACATATAAGTGGATAAAATGAACCCAACCAGAATTGGAACGCAGCTTTTAGATTAACAATTCCAAGCCATTATCCATTACACCAACATTGTGGTCATGCTTACAGCACCTGGTATTCTCAAGCAGTCACCAACCTAAGCACTGACCAAGCTCAATTGATTAACTTTCGTTATTACATAGGAACCGGTGTTCCAATATAATATGTCCATAAGGAGAGGAAAGCAACATGATTGCTGTAATTCTATAAAATTTTTATTATATTCTCTAGACTGCCATATCCGATTTAACTTGTGTATTTACAAAAGGTCCCCTTTCAACAATCCAAAATCTTTTTTTGATAGTCAATTTATTAATGATAGAGAAACAATCAAAATCATGTTTTTGTTTACTCTAATTGTTATTTCACAAATGTTTGTAAATTGATGACTTATCTACATCCAAGTAACTGAATTATCTTTTAAAAGCTTTGAATTATTGTCCATTATAACTTGGTATTGTACTGTGGAAGTTGAACTTGAAATTTAAAGCAATGTAAATCTTTGGCTGATGAAGGGAATAGAAATTTTGAAGCATCTACAAACATACAAAAAAAAAGTTTACACACACAAATATAGAGCATACATCAGGAATACTTTTACAAACTTTCAGGGTGGGTTCCTCACACCAAAACAAGGAGAACAGACCATGTAAATGTATGTCCATAAATCTTTCGTTTTTGAGTTATAAAGTTTAAAGAAAGTTTTGAGTCAAACTATTTGACACAGCAACTCATAAGAAATGTTCTCTGCTTGCTTCTATATATGGATGCATCCGTGGCCGTATCTGACTACCGGGCACATTGGGCACGGGTCAGGACCGATCCGTGCAATCATAGTAAAAAATCCGAGCAAGGAAAAATGTCTTCGTCAGAAATCAAACTAAACAATTCACGAAGAAAGAAAGACGAAGAAAACATCCGAATGAACACAGTAAAAATATGTTTGTTTATTTATTAATTTTGGGAGAAAAGACTGGTTACACTCAGAAAATTTCCTGCTTTCGTTCACATTCTGTGCCTAATTTCCATTGGAATAGCCGAAAAAGTCCGCAAAAATCATAGTTTCTGGAAATGGATGACACTGATGATGTCATCACATTGTCAACTAATAAATCCGGGCAATCTGTGCCTGGTGTTTTTTTACCATCAGCTATGGCTCTGCATACACCCATTGGATCCTTGAGTGGGGGGGCCTTTCAAATATTCCCACATATGTGCATTGTGGTGCAGTGGATATCGGCTTGGAACGAGAAATTGGGGGAGCCAAGTTTCATTTCCAGTTGAATTCACTGCATTCACTTACACACAAATACCCTTTGGAAAGGTATTAATCTGTCTCTTCCTTCCAGTTATGGGTTAAATAACAGGACAGATTGGGTTCTATAGCCTTGGCTGGCAACCAATCTACTGCAGAAAGCAATGACAATCTACTGTGAGATAATCTTCTGCCCAGTCAGTCATGTCTCTTTTGAGACATGATTGCCCAAGCGTGTTTCATGTATGGCACTTAACTGACTGTCAAATACTATTGTAGGCCTCCTTTGATATGTTGAATCATAATTTCTGCATAATTAATGCCTGCTGCATAAACCAATTGTTTTACGTGTCCCCCACAGATAAAAATCCAAAGGATTGGTTACAGGGGAACATGCAGGCCATGGATCTTATCCTCCCCTCTTTATCCATCTTTCATGGTAGATGTCAGCCAGTGCATCACGAACAGTGTGAATGAAATATGCTAGAGCCCCATTATCCATGAACCATATGCGTCTTTATATTAGTATATCTGGAAGTGTGTTTGAAATAGTCTCTGTAAGCAGCCCATGTAAGACATGCTGGTAAAACACATGGACCTACCAGACAGTCACTTTCACTTCCTCAAAATTCTTGTCTGCCAATTTTGTAACAACCTCCAAATTAAATTTTCTGCTTTGTCTCCAACTCTAATATTTAGAAACCCTCACATTAATTGTAAACTGATGCTGGTCTCTAGCCTGTATCGTACCATGAGGATTCTGATCCCCTTACTTTTCTGTGATCATTTTCTTGCATTGTTTATAATTTCATGTTGTATTTGGGAGTACTTGAACTTTATTTTCCCAGCAAAATCTGGATAGATGACCCCCTCAGCTTTCATAACTATCACATTCAGTATTCTACCTTGAGTGGCTCTTGATCCTTGTATTTGATGACTAAAGTAAAAAAAATATGTATATTTGTGTTAAGTATAACAGAAAAAAATAAAAAATGTCTAACTTACCAAAGGAGTACACATATTTGCACAGAGTACAACAATTGCTTTGAACGGATCCGGACCATGCCCAACAGTTGCTGAGAGACCAATGATTTGCGGGATTTTTTTTTCCCTTTCTTTTCAATTCATGATATTTTGCCATTATTTCATTGTAAGGATGTTTACGTACAGTGTTATGACATTCATCAAATACAAGTAAGTGATAATTAGATAACTCCACTTTGCAAGAATTCAAAGCATTATCTAAAATTTGAGCAGTTAAAACCACAACAGCTTTTTTCTTAATAACCTCACTGTGCAACTCATCTTTCTCCTGTAAAGGATGTACATCATCTTTCAAGATCTTTTTGAGCTGAAAAAAAAAAAAAATCAATGTCTTCAAAAGAAATTAGTTAATTTTAGAGTTTTAACAAAGACCTAGCAGCTCAGATACAGTCACTTTCTCACCGGCGCGACGTGGCTTCCCTGTTTCTCTTCTACAAATACTTTCACAGCTTCTGCTTAGATGAACTTAGCTCACTGGTACCCCCTATATATAAATTTACTAGAGCCACAATGAACTTAGCTCACTGGTGCCCCCTATATATAAATTTACTAGAGCCACAATGAACTTAGCTCACTGGTGCCCCCTATATATAAATTTACTAGAGCCACAATGAACTTAGCTCACTGGTGCCCCCTATATATAAATTTACTAGAGCCACAATGAACTCAGCTCACTGGTGCCCCCTATATATAAATTTACTAGAGCCACAATGAACTTAGCTCACTGGTACCCCCTATATATAAATTTACTCGAGCCACAAGATTAGCAACTAGGTCCCACTCTTTTACTGTGAAACCAATAAATTGTAAATGCAACTTCTACTCCATCAGCTTCTTTTCTCACACTTCCCACCTGTGGAATTCCCTTTCATTTACTTGCTTCCCTGACAGCCATAATCTCCAAGAATTTAAATGTAAAGTCAATAGTCATCTTCTATCTCACTAACCTTCATCCTCTCTCTCATGCTCCTTTCTCCGTCCACTTCACTCTCATTAGTATTCTCATCCTTCTCTTATCCACTTCCTGACACCCCCTATAACCTGTCACTCTTTCTCATAACTTTCCTCCTATGTAACCCAGTGCAAAACAGTGGCAATAAAATGCCTTGCTTGGGGCGATATGATTATAAAAAAAGACTGTTCAACAGAAATGCCTCCCACGTAATGGCAAGACAACATTGCCAGTAATTCCTTACCATTATCTGGGAGGTATATGTGGGAGATATTTTTGCTGCACCGTGTATAATTAACATTTTCTGAAAAACGTCTATCTTCTAAAGAATTTTTTTGTTCATTATATTTCTCTAATGTTTTTTTTTTATCATCATATTGCCCCAAGCAAGGCATTTTACTGCCACTGTTTTGCAGGGGGTTACATAGAAGGAAAGTTATGAGAAAGAGTAACAGGTTATAAGGGGTGTCAGGAAGTGGGTAAGAGAAGGATGAGAATACTGATGAGTGCGAGAAAAGAAGCAGATGGAGTAGAATTTATTGGTTTCACAGTAAAAGAGTGGGATCTAGTTACTAATCTTGTGGCTCTAGTAAATTTATATATAGGGGGCACCAGTGAGCTAAGTTCATTGTGGCTCTAGTAAATTTATATATAGGGGGCACCAGTGAGCTACGTTCATTGTGGCTCTAGTAAATTTATATATAGGGGGCACCAGTGAGCTACGTTCATTGTGGCTCTAGTAAATTTATATATAGGGGGCACCAGTGAGCTAAGTTCATTGTGGCTCTAGTAAATTTATATATAGGGGGCACCAGTGAGCTAAGTTCATTGTGGCTCTAGTAAATTTATATATAGGGGGCACCAGTGAGCTAAGTTCATTGTGGCTCTAGTAAATTTATATATAGGGGGCACCAGTGAGCTAAGTTCATTGTGGCTCTAGAAATAAATTTATATATAGGGGGCACCAGTGAGCTAAGTTCATTGTGGCTCTAGTAAATTTATATATAGGGGGCACCAGTGAGCTAAGTTCATTGTGGCTCTAGTAAATTTATATATAGGGGGCACCAGTGAGCTAAGTTCATTGTGGCTCTAGTAAATTTATATATAGGGGGCACCAGTGAGCTAAGTTCATTGTGGCTCTAGTAAATTTATATATAGGGGGCACCAGTGAGCTAAGTTCATTGTGGCTCTAGTAAATTTATATATAGGGGGCACCAGTGAGCTAAGTTCATCAAAGCAGAAGCTGTGAAAGTATTTGTAGAAGAGACACAGTGATTGCCAATTTAATGATACTATATTGTTAATATATTGAATGTTACTATATTAAAGGACAATATAGTAATATCATTCTTTATAGTTTAATAAAATTGATTTTATTTTATTATTTTTTAATCATTTCACCCCAAGCAAGGCATTCCACTGCCACTATTGAGCATGGAGTTACACAGGGGAAGGTGAAGAGAAAGAGTGGTTAGATATAGGAAATGTCAGAAGGAAGATGATAGATGGGTAAGGATACCGAAGATGAGGGTTGGGTAGATGGGAAGAGTGTTTGAAAGATGGTTAGTGTGTTAGGAGGTGTCTATTGACCTTACATTTAAACTCCTGGAGATTGTAGCCGTCGGGGAAGCAATCATGTGGTAGGGAATTCCACAGTCGGGAAGTGCGAGGAATGAAACTGTTTGAGTAGAAATTGCGGTTGCATTTTATCGGTTTCACTGTAAAAGGGTGGGATCTAGTTGCTAATCTAGTATCTCGTGCAAATTCGTACCTAGCACCAGTGATCTAAGTTCATCGCAGCAGAAGCCGTGAAAGTATTTATAGAATAGACACAGGGAAGCCACGTCGCGCCGGTAAGAGAGACTGCAGCCGGTCTGCCAAGTCAGTATCGATTACATTACAGACTCTCTGTTGTACTTTGTCAAGACGCCTGAGGAGAATAGCAGGGGCACCCAACCAGATGTGGCAGCAGTATTCGATGCACGGGCAGATGGTAGATTTATATATGTGCAGGATAGATTCAGACGGAAAAAACTTGCGGGCCCTGCACAGAGAACCGACTTTCATAGCTGCGGATTTAGCAATTGATTCGATATAGTCATTCCACTTGAGGTCTGCTGAAAGTGTGAGACCAAGGAGGCATAGTGTTTTACTCTCTGGGAGGCAAGCCTGGTCCATGCTAATGGGAGGTAGGAGCGATTGTCTATGATGGTTAATTGATAGCAGCTTTGTTTTAGAAGCATTAAAATTTACGAGCCATTTCTTACCCCAGTCCACTACGGATTGGAGGTCCTTTTCAACCTCGGCTGCAAGGTTAGCTTTGTCACCCACACCAGATTTTTGATCAAGGCGAGAGTAGACTGTGGATTTTATTTTATACTAATTAATTTATATAGAGATTTTTTAATGAAAACTAACAAAAGAGATGTAATTCTGTAAAACTTTAAATATTCAATGCCATGAACATTATAAATTTAATTCTATTTACCAAAATAAAGCCTAAATTGTCTTGTATAACCATTTCTAATGGTAACTTACAAAAGTATCAATGGCATTATGTAATGGTTCAAAGATCCAACTTAGCAGTAAATTTTTTTTTAATCATTTCACCAAAAACAATGCAGGACCGCCATTAGTGTGCAGAGGGTTCCAATGAGAGAAAAGACTGGGTACAGCAGATATTGAAGAAAAGATAAAAGATGAACAGGGTACAAGAAGATAGAAAATGGCAATTGACATTTCATTTAAATTTTTGGAGACTGTAGCTATCAGTGAAACAGGTAAGCAGAATGGAATTCTACAAACGGGAAGTACAAGAAAAAAAACAGTTGGAGTTGAAGTGGCAGTTGCATTTTACTATTTCAAAAGTAACAGGGTGGGACCTAGATGCCAATTTAGTAGCATGCTTAAATTCACGTAGTTGAGACACCAGGTTAAAAAAAAAAAAAATACACATAGTCGGGATACCAGGAAAAATGTTTATCAGAACAGTTGCCATGAAAATATTTGTGGAAAAGACAAAGGGAAGCCATGTTACATTGGTGAGAAAGTGACTGAATTGGAGATGCCAAGTTAATAAATTTAACAAAATAGAACAGTCTTAGGCAGCAGTTTCTAATAGAAGCACTAACAAAACTTTTTTTTTCAAAATAAAGGCATCATTAGTAATTTTCCATGTTGATATAAATATCTTTTCAGATTTTACAATACACAAAACATAGGTTATCATTACTGACATGAAACTGAATGCAAACTCCTGTTTTTCCACTTGTACTAGAAATTACTATATTTTTAAGATGAACTCTACTATTAAAGTTCCAAATAAAAAGATGGAAAACTTGCTATAATGTACCATTTTTTACAATGTCTTATTGTTGTGGAGTAGTTTTCGCAATGAAAGTTATAATCATGCTAAATTGGTTGCTAATTGACTTAACGCACCCCAAATGTTAGGAACTTGGTAATCTTCTGCTGAAAGCTGACTCCTTAGTATTCGGCTAACTGCCAACTAATATCAACTGCCTTAGTCCAACTATGTCCAAACTGGAACAAACTAATAGTTCTACTGACTCCAATAGAACTCTAAAGAACTTCCTAAGAACTGTATTATTTATTGTACAAAATGTACAAATGTGGCACGAGGCCGAATTTGGGGATGGGGAAGGCTGGTCATCATCTGTCCTAGTTTAACTTAGCTATTCACTTTCGTTGACCCTGACACACTTACAATAAACCTTATACCACAATACCACATTTTTACTTACCATTCTTACTTCGTCCACCATAATACCTCAGCTGCTCTATGTTGTCCTACTTAACTCCCATATGTACAATTTTCAGTGGAGGGCATGGGCAGAAAATAACAACATTAAAAATTCCCCAATGTCTATTTACAATGAAATACAATATATACACAAGAAACTAAACAAAATCATATTAGTAATAAAAGCCCCCCACTACTCTAATATTGTGACAGCAAAATCACTTCCCCGGACGAAATATAATGCGTGGCTTTAGAAATATAATACCACTTATCCGATCAGCAATCACTCACACAATCACTCACACATTTAAACACCATAACAAAAATGAAAAGCACACTTGAAAAATAACGAAAGACGCCACGCATCAACCGGAGAACTAACATTGTTGAACACCTAAAGTGGGAAGGGGTGGGGGATTAAACTAAAGGAAAATAGGGGACAAAAAAAGAAAAGGGGGCCAATGAGCAATCATAACCTAGCTAAGTTAACATATTGAAGCAACAACAGAAAAATCAAACGTTCCCTACACTAACCTAACAGGGAAGGGGTGCACATGTTCTGCCCAGCACACCCAATATCCTGATGCCTAACCAACATCAAACAACCACTCCAGGTCAGCACCTTTCACTCGACAGAAACGCGCAAGACTCACCCACCTTTTGCCAAATTCAGATGGAGTGAGTTGTTTCCTTTCCGTCCTGATCTTGACTTTAAGCTGATGCTTAAAGAACAAAATCAGTTGGGAAGAGGTAAACTTCTCATCACCATAGAATTCCTTCTGTCGCGTCGTCCAAATCACAACTCGCATAACACCTAGTAAGCAAAAGAGCACATAGTGCCCAGCCCTAGATAACGGAGGTACGACATTGCTACAAACAGAACTAGCCTCAAGGACAAAGAACTTTCCACACAGCATACGAACCATGAGGTCTTCAAGAAACTTACACAACGGAGCAACAACACTGCAGTGGAAGAAGGCATGATCTACGGTTTCCGTCGTCAGCCCACAACGCACGCAGGTTGATTTTGGAGTTAGGCCCGCTGCATGAAGCCTCTTGCCTACCCAGAGAGCATTTCGAATCATCAGCCAGGTGAGTGATGCCTCATCGTTAGTGAGACATTTCAACCCAGGCGCCCAAGGCCATATGGAGCGAGCCTCCTGCTTCGTAAGCCCGAGCTCGCCAATCAGTTCATCTTGAACGGCCCCCCCCCCTAACTAATACCCGATATAATGCCCTAAGAGACAACGATTGGGCGTTGGAGAGGCCATCCGTAGCCAGCAAGAGGAACTGGAGAGCCAAACGACATTCTTTATAGAAGGAGCACTCGCCACGAGGAGTACGGCCGGCCTCCTCCTCCGACAAATGCACACTTCTCAGGGATGGAAAGTTTTTATGGACGTCCTCTTGAACGAGGGCGCCGTTCTCATCCTCCAGCATACACATTCGATCCAGGAATCTAATGCGAAGCGTGTGTTGACGAATCTCAACGCTAGGCATGCCTAGACCGCCCTCAGACGGATGAAGGTAACAGATCTCGTGACATACCTTGGGAGACTTGCCTTCTCCCCAAAGGAAGGAGAACAAGAGCTGAATTAAACCCAAACGAATGGCACACGGGAGAGGAAGTACCGAGAGTCGGTAAAGGAGAATCGGGTAGATGTGCGAGGCACATACTTCCGCCCTCCCCTTTAAGAAGAGCTTCCTCCGAGTCCACAGACGAACTGCACACTCGGCCTTCTCTCGAACCTCCGACCAATTCATATCCAACTGGAGATCAGGACCGAAGAAGACGCCGAGAATCTTGATCGGCCCGTCCGTCCAGAGGAAAGGTCCGGGAAGAGAAACTCCCTTCCACGCACCCAATCGCAAGCCAACAGACTTATCGCGATTGATCTTGGCCCATGTCACCGTCTCATAACATCTGATTTCTTTGCTAACTTCGTCAATCTCGGCTTTGCTCGACACAAAAACCGAAACGTCGTCAGCATAGGCGGAGTACCTGGCCGAGGTGGTAGCACCAGGTACGGAAATTCTGCGAAGGACCGGATTCGCCTTTAACTTGCGAAGGAAAGGTTCCAACGCAAGAACGTACAGCAAAGGCGAAAGTGGACAACCTTGACGAATGGAGCGAGATAATGTGAAGGGCTTCGATCTTACCCCATTCACTTCCACCAGCACACCGGAGGACTCATACAGCAGTCGGATCCAGGAGCGAATGTACGGCCCGAAACCGGCGGCGGAAAGGACAGACTCCAAAAAGCGATGGTCAACCCTATCGAATGCCTTGGACTGATCCAAATTGATCAGCGTGGCTTCAGTGTCGATTTTCTCGATGATCAGGCGTACCAAATGAAGGTTGTCCTGAATAGTCCTGCCCTTCACAGCACAAGTCTGCTCGGGGCCAATCAGACTAGGGAGGACAGCCTGCAAACGGCGGGCCAAGATCTTGGCAAAAATCTTTAAGTGTATCCCACCACTTATTCCCAACCACAGCCCCCGTCAGTTCCCGCTTTAGTGTTAGTAACAGCTGTTCCTGGAAATCTTGGCTATCAAATAATGACGCGTTCAATTTCCAGTATCCAGCCAACTTAACCTTAGGCTTATCTAAGTTTACACGAACCCGGACGAGCCTATGATCCGTGTAAACTATGGAATGGAAACTTGGACAACCTAAGAGCCCTACGTCGACTCTCCTAACTAGGACTCGGTCGAGGTAGCTTGCGCGTACCTTCGAATCCGAGCTGCCCCTATTAGTCCAAGTCCACACTACCTCCCGGGTGTGTTCATTTCGGTATTTATCGACAAGATCATTCCTGTCGATAAATTCCCGAAATGGTTTCACATCCGGGTTGTTAGTACCCGATCTTTCTCCTATACGATCCTTCTCAGGGTCAAGGACGGCATTCCAATCCCCCGCTAAAACTATCCGCCTCGATGTTCCAAAGAACGACTCCAGCCGCCGAAACAAAGCAGGACGCTCCGCATGGTCATTGGGCGCATAAACCCCAATGAGCCGAAAAGACTTCTCCTTTATGGTAATATCCAGCACACAAATCCTACCCGCTGGATCTGCGAAGACAAGCGCACATACCGCACCCAAAGACTTGCTCACTAGCCAGGAAACACCTCTAGAACGACCATCAAAACATGCTGAATAGAGATCGTAATCCCTAGACAGTATGCCCTCATAGTCGCCAGCAAAAAACCGGGTCTCCTGCAAACAGCAAACATCCACCCCGAGGCGCTGGAGATCATGAAGGAGTCTCACCCTCCGAGACTCTGACCTCAGCCCCCGGGCATTCACGCTTGAATGGCATAGAGCCATTGTGATACGTAATTAGGGTTGGGGTCCTGGACAGAATATGGACGGGGATAGGATGCCGACAGCCTCTCCCATTGACCCATGGCCCATCTCATTCTTGATGGTGCCGTCAGAGGAGACGCCGCCAACATCCCAGGGAAAGGTTAGTTTTAGAGCCCTATAGAGGGAGGGGTGAACTAAAACCGGGACCAGTCCGGAACAAAATTTTTCCAAGTTTGTGAGTTTCTCAGCTTTTGTGGTTATGATTGGTGGTGACATATGTATTGCTTTAGTGGCCTCCTCGACCATGCCCCAAGTCTGCCGCGCCCCCGGCCCAGTGCGGATAACTTCCTAAGAACTTTTCGAGTTAACTTCCTGTTAACTCTTATTAATATAGGAGGGAGAGTCCATTATCTGAGGAATAGGTGTGTTTCACCATAACACTTATGTTAAAAAACTGACTTCCAAAATTGATCATTACAAGATTAATTTATTGTCTCTAAAATATAAAACACTTTTCAATCCAGTCAAATGTTACTACTAAATAATCTAAACTTATTTATAAATAGAACTTTGTGTGTGTGTGTGTGTGTGTGTGTGTGTGTGTGTGTGTGTGTCCATTACCTATAGACTCCGAAACGGCTGAACAGATTTTCTTGAAAACTTACACAGTTGTACTATAAGTGTCTGCGAGTGTTCTTAGCTAGGTTTTGTGTTGAGGTACCCCCGATAAATATTGAAAACCGATAATCGAAAAAATCGGGTTATAGAAGGAGTGGTCTGATTTTAATCAAATTTGATACACTCATAGACAAAGACATAAGAAACAATATTCATAAGTTTCAAGATTGCAGTTCTTACAATATATATATATATATATATAGATATATATATATATATATATATATATAAAAGGCAAGATATTTGTATCTGTGTCTGTTTATCTGTCTGTATGTCCTTCATACAAATCCCCAATTTTTATCCGATTCTCACTAAACTTCACACAAATATTCTTTAGGCTGAGTCTGAGCTCCAGGACCATGGATTAGTTCTAAAGCTTTCATTACACCCAAGCAATGCCAGGCTATACTGCTAGTTATTAATAAAATTTTTAAAAAAAAATTAAAAAAAAAGTTATTACTAACCTCACTTGTTAGATGTTTTACCAGAAAACGGATATGGACCAAATAAAGAACCTGATAACTGGAGTCCTTTTTTTCCTTTGCTGCTTTCAAATGGTGCTTAATGATAGATGCTGCAATTATTGTTTTGCCACTTCCTGTCGGGGCGCAAATGATACAGTTCTTGCCTTCTTTACCTTTTGCTGCTAATTCTTCCTGGTAGTTACGCAACTTAATTTCAGAATGATGAGAATCCTCGGAAGAATTCTGAACCAAGTCATCAGATTCTACCATGCTTGTGTTTGTATCTTCTGATGTGGCGCTGACATTGGGATTCTCTGTGTCGTTACCTAAATAAGAACAAAAAACGTAGAAATAAAAGACAACAAACCCCACACCACACCAACAATAAGTCCAGCTACCTGTAAATGGTAGAAAAATAAAAGAAACTATCGACACTGCAAAAAAAAACCCAAAAAAGAACAACATATATCCCAATACAAAATAACCTAAACTAAATGAAAAAGCGACCTGCCCAAAACTAAATAACACATACCCTCCTCTCAACCAAATAGCAGCACCCTAAGAACCATAAACGAACAACTAGACCATCCTAAAATCTCACACCACTCATATCATTAACAATGACACCACTACTACTACCCCTAGACAAGATAAATAAGAAACCTGTCCTGAACTAAGCCACCACTCCCAACCCCTAACTCTAAGACTACAATATGGCCAACAGAATCAAAATAAGCTCCCAACGCCACTTTCACTTAAAAAGCATATTCACAACAAATAAACCGTTTTCCACCAGATAATTTTCATTCCAACTTCATCACCCAATGAGAAGCACCTAAAAAAGGTAGCTTCGAAACATGAAAATTTTTGAATAGTGATACTATGAATTTATAAACCATTGTAACAACTATTACAATATATATATATATATATATATATATATATACACACACACACACACTAAAAAGAACCTTCAGATATTGGAGGCTATCTACATTAAATCCAAACAACCCACACTTAATAAAATCACGTTAAAATCTGGTCATAACACATTACATTGCATTTAAATATATGGTTCTGTTAACATTTCAAGCTTTTACACGGTGTAATGTCATAGAACCGTATTACAAATTTAGGAACTGCATTTGCTATTTGGTAACTTATCATTGTTTAGCAGTTTTATGTCAACACAAGATAAAATCATATTTGTTGGTGGATGATTTTATGTTAACGTCCTTGTAACCTCTCTGAAGATAGTTCATGTGAGCCGAAAGCTTAGAACCAACTTAATAAAAATTTATACAAATGTTGGAGAATTTTTGTCCTTATTTTCACCTGAAATAAAAGCCAATATACAATTTTTAGAATGGCTCATGATTAAACATAATAGACATTCATTGTCTCTTATATTTAACAGTATATGTTTAGAAAATATATATATATATATATTTAAATTGAAATGCTTTTTTATGGGGACAAGAGAAGAAGATTTTCTTAAAAGTCAACCCAGACTTCAAGTGTAACTCCTACATATGATTCAAAGATAAGGGACAGAAAAAATGGTTGGTTCTCTATACCACTCCAGTAAGTATCTGCTATCATCTACTTTTACAAGAGACAGACCAGGCCTAAAATGGAATGCTGCTACCATATTTTGGCATGGACTGATTAATCGTGACTTTCTAGTTTTGATAGAGTCCAAAAGTGTGTGTTCTTGTGGGTGACAAATTATTTTCCACCCTGCACTATCCTCTCTCAGTCAAGATGTAGTAAACCTCTCAGTGCTTTATCACTCCCGTCCATGGAAAGTGCTTGGACACACTACATTATAACTTTCATGGCTCAAATCCACCATGCGATGCACATTGTAGAGAACCATCCTCATTCCCTCCAAATTCAATTGGCAAGAAGTAAGTTCCACTCCAACAAACCACTGCTGAGAAACTGACTCCTAAGTGGATGCTTTCTCAATCATTACAATTTTAACCTGTTCAAGTTTAAGCTTAATCATTGTTTCTCACTTATCTGCATAAAATGTACCTCTTATTCTGTAACCCCCCCCTATCTCGAGTGGCTCTCGGGCCTTTTACAAGGTGAATCTTACTGTAATAAGAATAAAAAAGATGAAGAATCGGCAAAAAAGTAGGATGAAAGTTGGTACTTATTTGGGTAGAAGGTAATACATGATCATTTTATTTTTTTTTAATCTGAGAGATTCTATAATTGATCACCACAGACAACCTTTTCTGCCCGCCATCTGCATAGTTAAATGCTAAACTCCAGGGGAGCAACACTTTGTGCATTTCTGGGCTCATGTTTTCTACTGACAGTGATTATATTGAATTAATTGCTAAGTCTACTACAAGAAAAGTGGATATACTGTCTCATGTCAGAATCTATCATACACATTCATAAAACTACCATTCATCTCGACACTGAACACTGGGCTAGTGCTCTTACTAATTTCATGTATTTTGAGATTTTTGACAAAATTCATTCACTTTCCCACCATCATAAATGTTCTAATTTTTCTTTATCTCCACCAAAGGGAGATAATCCCCTTTTGCATACAAACACTAATCTTGTAAATCAACAGTCTAATAAATAGTATTCTTTTTTTTTTATAATCATTTTACCCCGAGCAAGGCATTTCACTGCCACTATTGTGCAGGGGGTTACATAAAGGGGAAAGTGGTGAGAAAGGACGGTTAGATATAGGAAATGTCAGAAGGAGGGTGATAGATGGGTAAGGATACCGAGAATGAGGGTTGGGTAGAAAGAATTTAAAAAGATTATCTACTTCTTACAGATTAACAAATTTATAATCCAATTTAAAATATCAAATGACAAAATCTTAAAAATGAGAATCATGTGCCTGGTACTGCTAACATTATAAAAATAAAGTTTTTTTTTAATCCCAAAATAATAAAAGTCTATTTGGATGAGCCTATTTAAAGACATGATACATGATTTTTTGTTTTGGTTTTGTAGAAATTTACAGTGTTTGGCAAAAATACCTCTAGCACGGCCTATTCTATATTCAGTTTCCTTAGCTCCTATACTAAATTTGTTCTAGCCAAGGTATTTGAAGTGATTAGTATTTATGAATTCTATAAAAAAATAAAAGTTACCAATCAAGTTGCTTTCCACTGATGATTCATTTTTGCTTTCTTCAGGTATTTTACTTTCTTGCTCATCAGAATTCAAAGATGAAGAGACGGTAGATTTTGTATAATTTTGATTTTGAGGAAAAAAAAATTTTGTTTGTTTTTTTATTTATAGATATTAAGATAAGGATTTATGCATTCTCTTTCTTGAGAATTAACAAGAGTATTCAACATAATCTGGTAATAAAGTAATCTCACATTGGATACAACAGATTATTGAACTTCTAAGCAAGGAAGGAATATTCTCAGTCTGGATTTCTCCCATTATGGGCATTATTATATCCATTGTATAATAATACATATTTAGAATGCTACATAGAAGCTGACAAATTTCCTAAGTTCTAAATTGATGTTACTAATTAGTAGCCACATGGTGGACATGACTTCATCTCAAGCAAATGAAGATAAACATGTTTTGCATACTTATAAACACTAATCTGCAATGACCTGCACCAAAATAACCTTTAATTTATAAAAAAAAAAACAAGAAAACTTTCAACAAATACAAAAATAAAATCCAAGGTAAATAACTGTACATACACGTTTTTCCCCCTATTTCTGATTGTAAAAAAAGAAAAAAGACAAAATTATTTTGAACAACCTTGATGAAACAAATCATTTAAAAACATTTTATTAAATAGAGAATCATGATTTTGAATTGTATTACTTAAACCCATTCAACAGCATATTTATCCAACATTCAATTGGACTCAAAATTTCTACTCCTTTCAAAAACATTGTTGTAATATTTGTATTTACTTTGTATATAAAAGTTGTTATTGCTAAAAAGAGTTGCTGATTGCTCAATGTGGACATTGGGCCTTATGTACAAATTAAAACATAATTGAACGCAACCTACAAAAAAAAAAACCTTCTGATATAAGGAAATTTTTAAGCGACCTCAACCTCGCAACAGTATTAAAATTCTGTACTCATTTAAACGCTATGAACTCTATGCAAAGGACAATAAGAACTAAAATTGCTAACCATATCTTAACCAGGTCAGTAGATAATATTTAAAGTTAATTAATATTAACAATCAAATAATATTAGAAATAAAGGGATCAAGATATACACAAATGAAACTAGAATGTCAGAAAAGAAAAAAATAAATCACTACCTCACCAATAGTTTTATCAGCACTGCTTAAAGCAGTGTTTTTAAAAAGTTTTTTTTTTTTATTCCAGGAACATTTGTATAAAAAAAAACAAAAAACAATAGGAAATATTTTAAATTTTAATAAGGAAAAATCTTAGTGAATTTTTATAAAAAATATTAGACATGAAATTTGAAAATTTTTGGCATAGCATTTCAAATAAGATTCATATTAATCTGTCCCTTCCCTCCAGTTATGGGTTAAATAACAGGGTAGGACTTGGGGACACTGCCCTTAAAAACAAATCTCAATGAATCTTGATATTCGAAAAGAAAAAAGTATTACAAGACACAAAACTTATATAAAAACAACAATAAATTGTTGAAAGAAAAAGGTATTACCAGCAATAAATAAATAAAAATTTAGTTGGCAATAAATGACCTGCTGAGGTGTTGATGTGCCATGAAAACCAAACAACCAAATCAAATAAGATTTATTTAAATTTACGTGTCATAACTATAAACATGTTTGGACAATGATGTCTGTTTTGATTCATGACTGTCTAGGCAAATGATTTCCCTCCAGTAGGTTGCCATGTATTACTGTGATAGACTAATGCAAACAGTCTATTAAGTGCTACACATGATACACGCTTGGGTGATCATGTCTCTTTTGATTCATGACTGACTAGGCAGAAGATTTTCCACAGTAGGTTGCCATTTCTTTCTGCAGTAGACTAGTTGCCAACTGAGCCTGTAGAACCCAATCTGTTCTGCTATTCAACCCATAGCTTGAGGATGAAGAAAATCCATCCGTGCATGGAGTACTGCTGCCATTTATGGTCAGGTGCCCCTACCGTTCTCCTCAGTGTTCTTGACAAGCTCCAAAGGAAAGTCTGTAATGTGATAGGTACTGATCTGGCGATTCGACTGCAGCCACTTCACCATCGTCGAAATGTGGCCTCCCTTTGTCTCTTCTACAAATACTTTCATGGCTTCTGCTCGGATGAGCTTAAGTCACTGATGCCTCCTCAACAGGTGTTTACTCGTGCAACCAGACTGGCAACTGGGTCCCACCCATTCACAGTCAAGTTAGCCAAATGCAGACGACAATTCTACTTCTGCAGCTGCCTCTCTCGCACTTCCCGCCTGTGAAACTCACTCCCGTATTCTTGCTTTCCTAACGGCTACAACCTCCAGAAATTTAAATGCAAAGTCAATACTCATCTATTAACCACTGGCCTCTAGCTCTCTCCCCTCCCCTGTATAACCTTCTCTTTCTCCACCTATGTATCTGTCATCGCACCTGCTTTCTCAGCTTTTTTTTGTTCCTTTCTAACTAGTTTGTACTCCTCACTCTTTTCTAATTAATCTTGTTACATTTATGTAACCCCCTGTACATCAGTGGCGTTTCCGCCTTGCTCAGGGTGAAATGATTAAAAAAAAAAAAAAAAATGGATTAATACCTTTCCCAAGAATTATTTATACATAAGTGAATGCAACAAATTCAACTGGAATTCAAAGTTGGTTCTCAGATTTCTCATTTTGATTCAATATCCATTGCACCACTACACACATTTGGGTATAGACTGCAAACCGAGGCTATGGAATCATGTCTGAAATGCTAATCAACCAATAGCCGGGGAGAGAAGAGATGGATTTATATCATTCCCAAGGATATTTGCATCTAAGTGAATGTAATGAACCTGACTGGAATTTGAACTTCTTTTATGTGCCATGTCCTTTTAGGACATAGGCGATCATGGCTTTCCACATCTCCCTGTCCCTGGTGGCTCTTAGCAGGCTTTCTCCTGTTGCACCTTGCAACCATCGTTCCGTCATCCACCTGATCAGGTCCATTAAATATGTTATCCGCTGCTTTCCCCTGTCTCCTTTTCCCTCTATCTGGCCTGTTACTAACAGGTTCTCCAAGCCCGCCTTCCTCATTGCATGTCCCAGGAACTTTAGTAGTCTCTTCTTGATGCTCAGTATTAATTTCCTTTTCATCTCCATCCTTTCCAAAACCTGGTTATTGCTCACATGCTCAGTCCATGATATCCGCAGCATCCTTCTGTAGAACCACCTTTCAGCTGCTTCAAGTTTTTCCTTCATCTTCAAAGATATTGTCCAACTTTCAGTGCCATATTGAAGAACTGACATCACATAACAATCCAGTTCCCTCTTCTTTGTTTTTAGCGAAATTGTCCTGTTCCTTAATAGTTTACTTAACTTCTGGAATGCTTCTTTTGCCTTCGGATTTCAGTGTCGCACTTTCCGTCTTCTGTTATAACACTTCCTAGGTATTTAAATTTCTGTACCTTCTTGATTTTAGAGTCCTTCACATGTAATTGGCATTTTGGGCTGCCCTTTAAGCTCTCAAATTTGTAATTCCATACCAACTTTTAAAGGGATTTACAAATAATCTGCTATGTTTCTTGAGAGGCTGATAATGACTGATTTAATCCTTGCATGAACGCAAAAGGAGAAAATTATCCACTTCTTATAGATTCTTTTTCTTATGTCCTTAAGAAGAATGACACATAAGTAATCATGGTCTTCCACATCTCCCTGTCCCTGGTGGCTCTTAGCATGTTTTCTCCTGTTACCCCACACAAACCTTGCTTTGTCATGAACTTGCTAAAGCCCCTCAATTATGTTGCATGCTGCTTTCTCCAGCTCTCTATCCCTATATCTGACCTGTGAGTATCAAATTCTCCAAGCACTTCTTCCTTATTACATGTGCTTTAGCTGTCTTTTCCTGATGTTAAATATTAGTTTCCTTTTTGTTTCCATTCACACCAAAACCTCATCATTGCTCACATACTTGGTTCATGGTATCCCCAACATCCTTCTGTAGAACCATATTTTGGTTGCTTGAAGTCTCTCCATCTTTGATGAGATTGTCCAGCATTCACTGCCATATAGAAGATCAGACATCACATAGCAAGCCAGTACTCTTTTCTTTGTTTCTAGTAAAATTTTCCTGTTTCTTAATACCCTACTCAGCTTCTGGAATACATTCATAACCAAGCCAACTTGTCTTCAGATCTCCATGTTGCACTTTCCATCTTCTGTTAGAAGATTTCCCAGGTATTGAATTTTCTGTACCTACATGATTTTAGTGTCTATGGCTATATTGTATTGAATACACCACAACATCGAGCCTGGTCAGTACTTAAATGAGTGACCATTTGGGAATACCAGGTGCTGTAAACATAAGGACCAAGAATGGTCCACCGGTCCTCCAGGTTTGGGGGTTGGGTGCAGGGCTAACAACCCTGCCCTGTAAAAAACAGTTTGTTACAGAAACAGCAACAAAAAGTTGCTGCCCTATGTACCATCTGGGTGTGATGGATAAATGATGACTTGATTTTAGTATCCCCAACCTGTAGTTGTTATTTTGGGCATCCCTTTTTGCATTCATTTTTATTGTTTCTTTGTAGTCCTTTCTTTCAGCTTTCTTCAGCTGCCTTCTGTCAAAAGTCTTGTTTCTTTTCCATGTCTGCTGTCAGCATTATTTTATTTATGTATCTTAAATTTTTCAGATTGTAGCCATCAATGACAAAACTTGTTATGACTTCTAGGGCCCTCAGAATACTGTCCAAGTTGCATAGATCCAATGAAATAACACATCCTTGTCTTAGACCGCTTTCCTTAGACCGCTTTCTCTCATAATATCCACTGAATTTTTTACCTGTCCATATGCAGGCATTTTGCTGCCAGTAGGGGTTCTTGATTACCCTGTCTTTCTAAAATATGTCTAGGTTGCAGTGCATTTTTATTGAGTCCTTGTGGCATACTTTGTCAAATGCCTTTTCATAGTCTATAAAATGCAGGTACACACCCTTGCTCTTTCTGATAGCATCCTAAGCATAAATATTGCATTCCTTGTTCCAGTGTCCTTGACAAGAGAACTTGATCTTTCATGGTGAAACCACCCAACTCTAGAAATAATATATGGAGACCTACCAAGAGTATCAACTTTAGTTCAAAAGAGACGTGTCCAGTTTGCTGGGCATTGTGCACGTGCCACAGATGAACTTGTTTCATCGTTTGTATTATGGAGGCACCCATCATCTCACAATCGATCTCATAAGTTAACCTTTCCAGACAGGATACATAGAGATACATCTATCGCCAAGGAAGACCTTACAGGAGCTATGACAAATCGGGAATACTGGAAGGGTGTAGTGAGTTCTATCTTGGCCGAGGCCACAGAGTAATGATGATGATTATGATGATGTCGTCCTCGACAAAACTGCACTGTCCTTGTCCCATTGCTGGCTTGATTCAATTATCTGCTAAGATCTTCCGGTATCATTTCATTTACTGTTTCCTTAATTTTCTTTTTGCCAAAAATGTCTGAGGCTGTCAGGATCTTTATTACAATGCTGTCTGCTTCAGCTGTTTTGTTTCTATTCAGTTTAGCCATTGCAGCATCTACTTTGGATTTTAATATTTCTGGTCTGTCACTATCTCTATGTATTGTCAGTTGCTCTCTTGCTGTAGAAGAGATCTTCCATATATCATTTCTGTCATTGGAATATTTTCTCTTTCTCCAATATGATCATTCCATCTTTTGATTTTATACATCCTGGTGAGGAGCATTGTCCTTTGTCCTGTTAGTTCCCTTGTTTTCTTATGTATGTCTAATTTATTAGTCTTGGTAAATCTCTCCATTTCTGTGCATTTGTTGTTGAGCCATTCCACTTGAGCCTGTCTGAATTTGCTTCTTATTACCTTGTGTAGTTTTCTGAAAGAATTTACAATACAGTTTAAAATATCAAGTGTCAAAGTCTTAGATATGGTAGTCATATGCCTAGTGTTGATAGCTTCATAGTTTGTTTTTTTTTAATTCCAAAATAATCAAAAATCTATTTTGATAAATCTATTTAAGGACATGATTCAAGATTTTTCTGTTTTGCAGCATTTTGCAGATTGGGGTAAAAATACCACAAGCAGAACTTATTCTTAATTCATTTTCCTAATCTCCTATACCTAATTTATTCTAGCTAATCCAGGTTGTGGTGCATTGGATATCGACTCGGAACGAGAAATCAGAATAGCCAAGTTTGAATTCCAGTTGAATTCATTGCATTCACTTACGTGCAAATACCTTTGAGAAAGGTATTAATCCGTCTCTTCCCTCCAGTTATGGGTTAAATAGCAGGACAGATTGGGTTCTATAGCCTTGGTCAGCAACCAGTCTACCACAGTATAACAATATTTTGGAATGGCAATAATTAATTTTATTACTCAATTGTGTGCACACTTCCCAGTTTGGTTTAGCTCGGCAGAGAGACAGCTAGTGGAAAACTCACATGACTACCTTGTGATTAATCAACACAATGTGGGACAAGGGAGAAAATCCTGACAAAATCAATCTACGACCAGCTGCCTGGATCGAAACCAACAGCGACCGGCTGGGTAGTGGCATAGCAGAAAGCAATGGCAACCTACTGCAGGATAACGTTCTGCCCAGTCAGTCATGTCTCTTTTGAGACATGATCACCCCAAGCATGTATCACGTATGGCACTTGACTGACTGAATACAGATACAAGGGTATTTGAAGTGATTAGTATTTATGAATTTCATGGAAAAATAATTAAATGTTACCATTCGAGTTGCTTTCCACCAATGATTCATTTTTGCTTTCTTCAGGCATTTTACTTTCTTGCTCATCCAAATTCGAAGGGGAAGAGACAGTGAATTCTGTACAATTTTGACCTTGAGAAAAAAAATAGTTCTTTGTTTATTTTCTTGTTCATAGACATTTTATGCATTCACTTTCTAAAGAATTGACAAAAAAAGCATTCTCCAGCAATAAAATCACCTCACAATGGATACAACAGATTATTGGGCTTCTATGCCAGGAAGGAACACTCTCAGTATGGATTTCTCTCATTATGGGTATTATTATACCCATTGTATAATAATACCTATAAAGAATTCTATATAGAAGGTGACTGACGATTTTCATCAGTCATAAACTGATGTTACTAACTGATTGTCACGCGATACACCGAACTTCATGTCAACCAAAAGGAAACCTTGTAAATAAACAGTTTAAAAAATAGTGTTTAAAAATTCTGTTGACATATCTTGGGCAAAAAACAAAAGAAAATAACCAGATTAAATATTTTTAGTGAATTTGTGTCAGAAGAGAACAGAAAATTAAAAAATTATTCATTTAAAATCTATAATCACAGTTACTTGTAATTATGTGTTTATTTCAATTTTTTGGTTCAGACACTTTCAGAAATTCATAAAGAAAAAATTATTTTCATAGTTATTTCTTCATACGCTAAATAATAATAATATTTCATTGTAATTAATTTGTGTATTTCTATGATTCTTTTTTTGTCAATTCTTAAGAATAAGAGAATTCATAAATCCATTCATTATTCAGAACTTTAGGTTTGTATATTTGTATTAAAACTCTTTACTGGTTTAAACATTATGAACTCTATACAAAGGCTAATAGGAATTAAAACTACTCACCAATTTTTGAAATTTTATTGCCTTTAAAAAAATAAAATGTAATGACGAAGACTCTCGTATAGTCATGAACACTCTCTAGTTCATTTTAGCCCCTGTCTTTTATAACCCGGGCTATACACATTCCTGGGTAAGACAGGATATTCCTCCACAACAAATCCCTACATGAAGACAAAGGGAAAAGATTATCCACTCCATACAGATTGTTTCTCTCTTATAGACTGTGTTCTTTCAAAATGTAGGCAATCATTGTCTTCCACATCTCCCTATCACTCATGGCTCTTAGCAAGCTTGCTCCTGATATCCCACCTAAACCTCGCTCTGTCTTCAACTTACTCAAGTATGTCAGGTATGTTATACACTGCTTTTCCTTGTCTCTCTTTGCCGCTGACCTGTGAGTATCAGATTCTCCAAGCCTTTCTTCCTCATTATATATCCCAGGACTTTAGCTGTCTTTTCCTGGTGTTAATTATTAGTTTCTTTTTCCTTTCCACCCTCTCCAAAACCTCATCATTGCTCACAGTAATCCTTCTGTAGAACCACATTTTGGTTGCTTAAAGTTTCTCCATCTTTGGTGAGATTGATCTTCAATATGGCAGGGAATGCTGAACAAATACCACATAGCAATCCAGTGTTTTTTTTCTTTGTTTCTAGCAGAATTTTCTTGTCTCTCAATACTCTACTCAGCTTCTGGAATGCATCCTTGGACATCACAATTCAACTTCGGATCTCCATGTCACACACTCTGTCTTCTGTTATATGTAATTTTTTTCTTTCTGCTTTCTTCAGCTGTCTTCTGTAGGAGGCCTTCTTGTTTCCTTTTCGTGTCTGCCATCAGCACATTATCGTTTGCATATCTCATATTGTTCAGATTGTGCCCAATAATGACGAATCCTGATTTCACTTCTAGGACACTTAGATTAATCCCGCTGTACAAGTTGAATAGCTCCATTGAAAAGACACATACTTGACTTGCACCACTTTCTATATTCTCCATATCTGCTGAATTTGTTTAAATGTCCATGTGCAGGCAGTTTGCTGCCACTAGAGGTTCTTCATTACTATAAAGTTTTTCCCAAACATGTCTAGGCTTTGCTGAGCATTTCTATCAAATCCTTGTTGCATACATTGTTGAATGCCTTTGTATAGTCTATAAAACACAGGTATACGTACTTCTCCATTCACACTGCCCTTTCTGATAGCATCCTAAGCAGAAATATTGCATTCCTTGTTCCAGTGTCCTTGATAAAACCATACTGTTCTTGTCCTGTCTCTGGCTTGATTCTGCTGCATGCTCTCTTCATCAGGATTTGGAAGATGAGTTTTGTTATGTGACAAATTAAGCCGATTGTTCAGTGGAGTTTACCTTTTTCTGTACTTGGTTTCAGAGGCAGTGCTATGAAAAGTGATCTGCTTAGGCCTTCCGGTATCTTACCACTGTTTTGGATTTCATTAAATATTTTCTCTTTAACAAAATTGTGTAAGGCTGTCAGCATCTCTATTACAATGCCATCTGATTCAGATGCTTTGTTTCTATTCAGTCTGGCCATTGCATCTTTCACTTGAGATTTTAATATTTCTGGTTTGTTAATACGTTGTTGTAGAAGAGATTTTCAATACATTCATTCCATTGTTGGAATGTTGTCTTTCTCAAAATACCAAGCAAAAATACCACAAGCAAAGCCTATTCTATATTCAATTTCCTTATCTCCTATGCTAAATTTGTTTTAGCTAATTCAAATACCAAAGTATTAGAAGTGATTAGTATTTATGAATTCTATGAGAAAATAAACAGAAGTTACCAGTCAAATTGCTTTCCACTGATGATTCATTTTTGCTTTCTACAGGTATTTTACTTTCTTGCTCATTCAAAGTCAAAGGTGAAGAGACAGTGAATTCATTACCATTGTGATCTTAAGAAAAAAAAGATAGTATTTTGCTTATTTTCTTGTTTATAGACATTTTTAAGATATGAATTTATACATTCTTTTTTTTGAGAATTAACAAATTTATTCAATATAATTTCGTAATAAGATGACTTCACATCAGATACAACAGATTATTTGACTTCTATGTGGGTAAGGAAAATTCTCAGTATGCATTTCCCCTATTATGTGCATTATGTTTGTTTTGAGGTTTAACGACCTATCAATCCTTATGGGATCATTTAAGGTCATAACCAATGATTTTTGGGTAAGGTTATTTTATTTTTACTACATTTTTCTTTTTGAGTATCAAGATTTTTAAGAGCAGGGTCCCCACCGTATATCCTTGTTATTTAACCCATAACTGGAGGGAAGGGATGGATTAATATCTTTCCCAAGGGTACCAGTGCTTAAGTGAATGCAGGGTATTCAACTGGAATTCAAACTCAGCTCACCAATTTCTCTTTCTGAGCCGATATCCACTGCACGACAATGCACATCCATCACTATACGCTTACAGCACTTGGTATTCCTAAGCGGTCACCCATATAAGTACTGACCAGGATCAACGTTGCTTAACTTCGGTGATCGAGCGAGAACCAGTGTATTCAATGTGATAGGCCGTAAGCCTGTACATTATGGCCATTGTTTAATAATACATCTATAAAATTCATGGATAGAAACAAAAAGAATGACAAATACATTTTGTTCTCAAAGAGAGTTTTATACAAGTATGTCATTCGTAAAATTGTATACACATTTTTACACGTCACAAATAGAAAAACTATAACACATTTATACCATACAAGCAGGATAAGAAGTAAAATTTGTATATTAATTCCCAAAAGGAATTTTTAGTCCCAGGGAATTCTTGTTTCTGGAGAAGCCATATTTAGCTTAAAGAAATGCAATGACAAACATAATTTGTTGTATCTGCTAAGTGGTACACAAATTTAAATGTAAATGTATAGAAAAAAAACAGCAATTGATTTAGACTTTAGATCCATGTGCATGATGTTACAAAATGTTTTATTTTTTATTATAAAAATAATTCATAAATTACTATTTTGTTAACTTTAGACAAACTTGGCTCTTTTCATGAAGTGCATTAGTACAACCTGTTATGCAGACAGGATTTAAATAATCTGGTTCATCTGTAAAAAATTGGGTAAAATATTCAGAAGAATATATTTTGTAGATTATCCTTTTGATTTTTTTTTGAAAGAATGACATTTTCTAAAGATATGACAACAGTTAAGCATCATTGTTAATTAACTGATGAGACATTGTTTATATATATATATATATATATATATATATATATATATATAAGACAGAATGACAACCCATATGAAGACAGAGAAGATAATCCAAAACATTTTATCTAATTAATATAAGTTATCAATTATAGAAATAGAGAGATCAATGTATATTATCCAGAGAAAATATAAGAAAACTTAACACCTGTTAAATTATGTGTTGAATTTTCTTCTCAGTATATATTTGACAAAAAAAAACTTCTGCATTCAATATTTTTCTGGCTTTAAATAGACATGTAGAGGGTTGATAAGACATAAAAATTTCTATAGAAGATCCAAAAATACTCTTAACAAAAATATAGCCTTATTTAATTGAAATAATCAAGCTATTGTTATACTCCACTGACACTATTTTGGATTCTCTCTACTTGTTGGCTGGTTGTGAATACTAAGGAAAGGTTGTTGTTAGCATTGGGCCCCAAGATCACATTCTGTCCACAAAACAAATCACCATACGAAAAAAAGAGGACTCTTCCATTGACTATCATAGTTGCAAGAAACGCACAAGGAATTACACAGTCGCAAAGTATATTGCACAAACTGCGAGATTTGCTGTACCGTATCTAGTCAGAGCCCCTGCTAGTTCTTGAATCTGAGAACATCAGATTCTCCAAAGCCTTTCTTCCTCATTACATATCCCAGAAACTTCAGCTGCTTATTCCTTATGTTAAGTATCAGTTTCCTTCTTGTGCCCATCCTCTCTAAAACCTTGTCATTGCTCACATGTTCCTTTTCTCTATCCTGTGAGCATCAGATTCTCCAAACCTTCCTTCCTCATTACATATGCCAGAAACTTCAGCTGTCTATTCCTTATGTTAAGTATCAGTTTCCTTCTTGTGTCCATCCTCTCTAAAACTTCCTCATTGCTCACATGTTCTGTCCATCATCCCCAGCATCCTTCTGTAGAACCACATTTCAGCTGCTTCAAGTCTTTCCTTCATCTTTGATGAGATTGTTCAGTATTTATTGCCATATTGAAGAACAGACATCACATAGCAATCTAGTACGCTTTTCTTTTTTTCTAGCAATTTTTCACTCAATACTCTCCTCAGCTTCAGGAATGCATTCTTAGACATCACAACTCAAATTCAGAATTCCATGTCGCACTATATCTTCTGTTAGAATCTAATATTAACATCCCCAGTATTTAAATTTCTGTGCCTACTTGATTTTATTATTTCCAACCTGTAGTTGTCATTTTTGGCTCCTATTTTTGACGAAGATCATTCATTCTGTTTTCTTATTGTTTACTAGCAGTATAGCCCGGCGTTGCTCGAGTGTAATGAAAGCTTTAAAACTAATCCATGGTCCTGGAGCTCAGACTCAGCCTGAAGAATATTTGTGTGAAGTTTGGTGAGAATCGGATAAAAATTGTGGATTTCTATAAAGGACATACTACAGATAAACTGACACACACACAAACATCTTACCTTTTATATATATATATATATATATATATATATAATCGATTTTTTTGCACTACTGTAAGAACTGCAACCTTGAAACTTCTCAACATCATTTCTTATGTCTTTGTCTATGAGTGTATCAAATTTGATTAAAATCGGACCACTCCTATAACCCGATTTTTTTCGATTATCGATTTTCAATATTTATTGGGGGTACCTCAACACAAAACCTAGCTAAGAACACTTGCAGATGCTTATAGTATAACTGTGTAAATTTTCAAGAAAATCGGTTTTGTCATTTCGGAGTCTATAGGTAACAGGGACACACACACAGACAAAATTCCGTTTATAAATAAGTTTAGATTAGATTTGTGGCCCTTTCTGCTTCCTTCAGCTTAGGAGGTCGTTTTATAATTTCCTTTTCATATCTGTTGTCAGCACTGTATCATTTGCATAGTTTATGTTGTTGAGATTGTGGCCACCAATGACGAATCCTAGTATGACTTTGAGGACCCTCAGAAGAGTCTCCCTGTACAAGTTGAATAGATCCAGTGAAAAGACACATCCTTGTTTTACATTATTTTCTATCTTTTTATATCTGCTGAATTCACTGCCTGTTCATATGGAGACAGTTTGCAGCCAGTAAGGGTTCTTGATCATCACCCTTATGTCTTTCTGAAATTTGTCTAGGTTGCTGAGCATTTCTATTGATCCTTGTGGCGTACTTTGTTGAATGCCTTTGCATAGTCTATAAACACTGCTACACATCCTGGCTCTTTCTGATAGCATCCTAAAAATAAATATTGCATTCCTTGTTCCAGTGTCCTCAAAGAAACTGCACTGTTCTGGTCCTATCTCTGGCTTGATTCTGTTCCGCACTGTATTCATCAGAATTCGGAAGATGAGTTTTGTTTTGTGACGTATGATGCTGATTGTTTGCTATGAAAATTGATCTGCTTAGGGCTTCCAGTATCTCACCCTTTCATTGACTGTTTTCTTAATTTTCTTTTTGCTGAAAATGCCTACTACAATGCTGTCTGGTCCAGCTTCGTTGTTTGCATTCAGTTTAGCCATTGCAGCATCCACTTTAGATTCTAATATTTCTGGTCCGTCAGTATCTCTATGCATTGTCAGTTGCTCTCTCCTTGTGGAAGAGTTTCTCTATATATTCTTACCATTGCTTGATTATTTCCTCTTCTCTAATATGAGTGTACCATCGTTAGATTTTATGCATCCATAAGAGATGAATTGATGCATTCTTTCTTGAGAATTGACGTAAAATGTATTCCACTGAGGTATTTGAAGTGATTAGTATTTATGAATTCCATGAGAAAATAAATAGTTACCATTCATGTTGCTTTCAATGGAAGATTCACTTTTTTCTTCAGACGTTTTACTTTCTTGCTCATCCAACTTCGAAGGCAAAGAGTCAGTGGATTTTGTACAATTTTCATCTAAATAAAAAGAAATAGTTCTTAGTTTGTTTTTTTTGTTTATAGATATTTTTAAAAGAAAGATATACATATACTTTTTCTTTAAGAATTAACAAAAAATGTATTCCACTAAGGTATTTGAAGTGATTAGTATTTATGAATTCCATGAGAAAATAAATAGTTACCATTCATGTTGCTTTCAATGGAAGATTCACTTTTTTCTTCAGACGTTTTACTTTCTTGCTCATCCAACTTCGAAGGCAAAGAGTCAGTGGATTTTGTACAATTTTCATCTAAATAAAAAGAAATAGTTCTTAGTTTGTTTTTTTTGTTTATAGATATTTTTAAAAGAAAGATATACATATATTTTTTCTTTAAGAATTAACAAAAAATGTATTCCAATGAGGTATTTGAAGTGATTAGTATTTATGAATTCCATGAGAAAATAAATAGTTACCATTCATGTTGCTTTCAATGGAAGATTCACTTTTTTCTTCAGACATTTTACTTTCTTGCTCATCCAACTTCAAAGGCAAAGAGTCAGTGGATTTTGTACAATTTTCATCTAAATAAAAAGAAATAGTTCTTAGTTTGTTTTTTTTGTTTATAGATATTTTTAAAAGAAAGATATACTTTTTCTTTAAGAATTAACAAAAAATGTATTCCACTAAGGTATTTGAAGTGATTAGTATTTATGAATTCCATGAGAAAATAAATAGTTACCATTCATGTTGCTTTCAATGGAAGATTCACTTTTTTCTTCAGACGTTTTACTTTCTTGCTCATCCAACTTCGAAGGCAAAGAGTCAGTGGATTTTGTACAATTTTCATCTAAATAAAAAGAAATAGTTCTTAGTTTGTTTTTTTTGTTTATAGATATTTTTAAAAGAAAGATATACTTTTTCTTTAAGAATTAACAAAAAATGTATTCCACTAAGGTATTTGAAGTGATTAGTATTTATGAATTCCATGAGAAAATAAATAGTTACCATTCATGTTGCTTTCAATGGAAGATTCACTTTTTTCTTCAGACGTTTTACTTTCTTGCTCATCCAACTTCGAAGGCAAAGAGTCAGTGGATTTTGTACAATTTTCATCTAAATAAAAAGAAATAGTTCTTAGTTTGTTTTTTTTGTTTATAGATATTTTTAAAAGAAAGATATACTTTTTCTTTAAGAATTAACAAAAAATGTATTCCACTAAGGTATTTGAAGTGATTAGTATTTATGAATTCCATGAGAAAATAAATAGTTACCATTCATGTTGCTTTCAATGGAAGATTCACTTTTTTCTTCAGACGTTTTACTTTCTTGCTCATCCAACTTCGAAGGCAAAGAGTCAGTGGATTTTGTACAATTTTCATCTAAATAAAAAGAAATAGTTCTTAGTTTGTTTTTTTTGTTTATAGATATTTTTAAAAGAAAGATATACATATACTTTTTCTTTAAGAATTAACAAAAAATGTATTCCAATGAGGTATTTGAAGTGATTAGTATTTATGAATTCCATGAGAAAATAAATAGTTACCATTCATGTTGCTTTCAATGGAAGATTCACTTTTTTCTTCAGACGTTTTACTTTCTTGCTCATCCAACTTCAAAGGCAAAGAGTCAGTGGATTTTGTACAATTTTCATCTAAATAAAAAGAAATAGTTCTTAGTTTGTTTTTTTTTGTTTATAGATATTTTTAAAAGAAAGATATACATATTCTTTTTCTTTAAGAATTAACAAAAAATGTATTCCACTGAGGTATTTGAAGTGATTAGTATTTATGAATTCCATGAGAAAATAAATAAATATTTACCACTCAAGTGGCTTTCCAGTGATGATTCACTTTCTGAATTATTTTCTTCAGACGTTTTGCTGTCTTGCTCGTCCAAATTCAAAAGTGAAGCAATAGTGGATTTGTTGTCATTTTGACCTTGAAAAAAAAAATAGTTCTTTATTTTCTTGTTTATAGACATTTTTAAGATATGGATTTATGCATTCTCTTTTTTGTGAATTGGCCAAGAAAATTATTCAACATAGTCCAGTAATAAAATCACCTCACATTAGATACAACAGATTATTAAACTTTTATGTGGGAAAGAAATATTCTCAGTATTCCTTTCTCTCGTTATAGATTTTATTATAGCCATTATATAATAACACGTATATAAAATTCATGGATGGCCATGTCCCAAATATATAAACTATAACACATGTTTACTACACAAGCAGAACCAAAAGTGAAAGTTGTGTATTAATTAACAGGAATTTTAAATCCTAGAGAATTCTTGATTCTAGAGAAGCCATATTTCGTATGTAGTCAACAAAACAAATTCTAGATTTAAAAATTCAAATCTGACTGTTAGAAATAAACGAATCTTCTCAAATTTACAAACTTTGCTTAACACACACACAAAACTCGCGAAATTTCACACCTTGATGCAAAATGTTTGTCGTCCAATGGAAAGACCAGAATCACATCTGAGAGTGAATTCCCAAACGAAATAAAAGACAGGCAAAGTTTGACCAGTGTTAAGATGGCGATCAATTAACACGTACCCTTGACAAACGCCAAGTGATCGTTATTATTATGGTCTATCTTTCTCTTTCAACTCTCACTTCCTTCACCACTCATCTCCTGCCTTTTCACCAGTCACCATGAAAAATAACTTCAAAGACACTCCTATCCAATGACAACGCTCATACATACACACATTCCTGCCTATGTACACATAAACTCTTTCCAACAAGTTACTATGAACTCTTGATACCTTTAACTCATTACTTGTTTTTCATGAACTTTTAACTTCTACCAATTCATGTTCTTTTCATTAATAAATTTCTATTCAAACCTGCAAAAGGTATATTTTTATTCTTCCACAAATCCACACATTCCAATCCACAACCTTCTGATCATTACAAATAAATCTGTAAGTTGTAGGGAGTTTGGTTATGTATGACACAAGGCCAATTTAATAAACATTAATCATCTCCCTATAGCATCATGTATTCCTAATGGCCATTTGAAAACCTGAAAGAGAAGTAATAACAAACATGATTTATCTTACAGGCTTGTATCCGCTAAAGTGTACACAAAATTATATACAAATTTATAACAAAAAAACTTGAGTTAGACATAAGATCCAGGTGCATGGTGTCAAAAAATAATTTCAAAAATTATTTTAATAAAAAAAATAATTCATAAATCTTTTTAATATAAAAATAATTCATAAATTACTATTTTTTAACTTTGAGCAAACTTGGCTCTCATCTTGGAGTGCCTTAGTACGTACAACCAGGCTCACCATTTATGAAAGAGTGGTTTAAATAAACTGGTTCATTTAGAAAAAATTCGGTCAAATATTCAATGGAATAAATTTTGTAGATTATCCTTGTGATTTTTCTTAAAAAATATCACATTTGCCAGAACCCCCATAAATAGTTATTTTATTATTTTAGAAGTGGAAACTCATTCATAATATCGAATCAGTCTTAACTTGATTCCTGACTGTTACAGAGTTACTAGCACCTAATTGTTTTTATTTACAAATTTTATGCCTTGAAAATGTGCTTACACCATTGACATCTACATTTGTTTTATATTTTTGCCAATTAATGCAAATTTGTTCTTTAATAAAAAAAAATGTTGATACTAAAAAAATCTACATCTGTTTGTTAATTAATGACAATAACTTTTTACAGTATTTACATTATTCAGACTATTGTCCTCATCTTTTTTGCCATTTGTATGACATTTTGGCCATTGTACGCATCTGTCTTCTTCAGGAATTTTGAACCAAACTCCTTATTACTCATTCGCATTCCTTGCATAGTAGTAATGCTATGATTGGAAGTCATGAGTTATCTCCCTCTAACCCTGCAAGTTACTGAACTCACTACTCTAAGAGTCAAGTCAGGAACTAACCAACGTCTATATCCACTCGGCCATGTGTTCTTAAGGACAACAACAGCAGAATTTTTAGGACTTATAAACCTAATGTCCAGTAAACCTTTTTCACCAGATTTCATATTGCAATTTTTTTATGTTAATTGTTCTCTCTAGTATTTTTTACCAGAGCTCATATTGCAATTTTGACACTAATAATTTCCTCTACCACTCCATATTACTGGTTTCCGTATTGTGTTCCTCTCTATGCTTGGTTGGCTTAAGAGATTTTTGTAGCCTAGTGTATGTACTGATTCCTTAAGTTTACATACTTTCCAGTTCTCCATTATTTCCACTTCATTCCATAGGGGTTAGTGATTCCCTTTCTCCCTCCATATGTGATCAGCTACACCTGATTTTTCTATTTCTCCTGACTTTAGAGTTGCGAGTTCAATACCAGGCTACAGCAGTGGTGAACAAGTAACTTGCAGAGTTAGAGGGAGATAACTCATGTCTTCCAATCATGGCATTACTACTACACAAGGAATGAGAATGATATACCCCAGTGATTGTAATAAAGAGTTCAGTTCAAAATTCCTAAAAAAGCCAGAGCATACAATGGCCAAAACGTCATACAAATGGCAACAAAGATGAGAACAATAGTCCGAATAATGTAAATACTACTCAGAAATATAGACAAATACAATATCTTTTTGTCAAACAAAAACCTATTTTGCCAAACAATTGTGTTTATCATATTTTCTTAAAACAAAATATGTCAGATTGTTGTTTATTTAAAAGAAATCCACATGTAAACAGGTTCATATGCAATTATCAATAATATAAATATAGTTTTAAACTTGACATTTATAAACAAACAGCTATTCTCAAATAACTGCAAAAAATCAGTGATGAATTTTACACTCTAGTGATGTGTTCTGGAAAAGGATATATATCAATACAAGGTCGTTAAAGCAAATAGGTAACCAGATAGGTCAATGTAGTACATAGACATAATCATATGCAGTATCCTGAGATGTAAGCATGGTCAATAGTCGTAGTAGAGTTATGGATGTAGACCAATAGATCTCTAGTGAAAGATCGCTTGGTCTCTGTCTCACTCTCTCTGGACGTCCTTGTCTTTATCTGTATTTATGGCTGACACCAGCCAATCACATTCCAGTGAGGGAGGCACCAAGCCAATTTTTTTGTGAGTGGAGCTGTCTGCTTAAACCTTACCATTTTATTTAACGTATGATTTTTATATAAGAATTTATTCCTATAAAACAAGCCACATCATTTTGAAACACAGGTTTCTGTATGATCACTAAGGTTAATCAACATCAAGCCTGGTCAGTAGTTAGATAGGTGACTACATTGGAATACCAGGTGAGTGTGCAGATGGTGTAATGAATAATAAGCTTAGAATTTGCTAATTGGGTTTCAATTGCCATTGGTTTCATTATATTCACTTTCATGCAAATACTCTAGGAAAGGTATGAATCTACCTCTTCTCCAGCTAAGGGTTAATTAGTAAGATTTGTATCTTATTTATGTGCCTTGTCACCATCACGATGTAGGCTATTATGTCTCTCCACAATTTCCGATTCTTCATAGATCTTAATAAATTTTGTCTTTTTCTTATTCCACACAAACTCTGTTTCACCATCCATTTACTTGTGGTGTTACCGACTGAACAAAAGTGATGAACTGGATGTTTGCTCTCTCACAACACAAAGGCAAATGAATAAAATTCATTGCACACATCCGAGTTCGCACAGATGTTCTGGTTGAAAAATAAAAATTAATCAAATATCAAATTTCCATTTCGCGAGCCTACACGAATTTTATTTACCAGCCAATGGGAAGCCCAGAATCAAATACAAGCGTGAAATTCAAAACGAGCTTCTGATCCAAAAAGCGGATATAAAAAGCGGAGACAAAAAGCATCATCGGGCAGAGAGACAGAAGGACAGAAAGGCTAGAGTAACCAGTGTCTCCCCTTGACTTAAGTCGAGTGGCTACTATGCTGACCTCTTTCCTTCTCCCTGTCTCAAAAGCACTTATTGACCTCAGGAGTGACCTCTTCAAAGACATTCCACACAAACTTACTGACCTTAGAAGTGGCAACTTCAAAATGAACATTCATCACATTCCTAAGCCTTTTATCTCTTTCAGCTCATTATTTTCCATGAACATTCTAACCTCTGTTGGACCTTTATTTCAAATATTACTTTAATTGTAAAACATTAATTGACATGTATATATATATGTTATTTTATACTCAAATTGTCTTTCTTGATTTTATAATCATTTCATGAATTATAGTGTGCTATCTTCCCACAAGGCCAAATTCCGTTAACCCGTTACGATATACAATTACCCTTCACTAGAACGGAATTCTACTACAACTAGAAAAGAATATGATAAGATACCTGCTATATACTCAAACTCACTAAATATTTTATGCACTGTTTTCATCTGTGCCTGTTGCCTTCAATCTGTCCTGTGTGTATCAGATTTTACTAGCCCTTTTTTCTCATTATAGTTATTGCAACTGTCTTTTCTGATGTTAATTTTCTTTTTTGTTTCTACTTTCTCTAAAATTTCATTGTTGCTCACATGTTCAGTCCATGGTATTCAAAGTATTCTTCTACAGAACAACATCAGTTACTATGAGTCTCTTCAATGAAGATATTGTCCAACATTCCCTGCTATATAAGTGAACAGATATCATGTAAGAGTTCAGTACTCATTTCTGTTTCTCAATACTAGACTTTGCTTTTGAAAGATTTTTCACTGAACCATTATCATTATATATTATTCCAATGGCTTCCCATACTTAATATTTCTTGTTTTCACTCTCGCTTGGTTATGTTATGTCATATGCGACATTTGCTTCCAGCATCTTAAATGCACGAGTTTGTTGTTGCTTGGAAATCTTCCATGTAAACAAAAACAGTATGTCATTATCAGTGTTTATAATATATAATGTAATTGACATCTTTGAAAATGGCTTATGTAAGGCAAAAGCTTAGATCGGATTATTAAAAAAAAAATTATGTATCTATTTTGTAATTTTCTTTCTTCATTTAATGATAATGCTATTAAACTTATCAGAGAATACGAAACAAATTTACACAAAATAAACAAAACTTGTCTATATTATTTAATGAAACATGCATTAATATATATATATATATACACACACACACACACACACATATATATATATATATATATATAATTCTTGAATTCTAAAAATATTTTCTAGCTTTAAATAAACCTGTAAAGTTTTGATAAGACATAAAAAAAGCCTTTTTTTTTTTTTTTTTTTTTTAATCGTATCACCCCAAGCAAGGCAGTAATGCCACTGATGTGCAGGGGACTACATAAGTGTAAAAAAATTAATTAGAAGAGAGTGAAGAGGAAGACAAACCAGTTAGAAAGGAGCAAGAGAAGGATGGGAATACAGGTGTGATGACAGTTTCAAAGGTGGAGAGAAAGGAAAGGATATATGGGGTGGGGAAAGAACTAGAGTCAAGTGGTTAATAGATGAGTATTGACATTGCATTTAAATTCCTGGTGGTTGTAGCCGTCAGGAAAGCAAGAATATGGAAGCGAGTTCCACAGGCGGGAAGTGCAAGAGAAGAAACTGCAGGAGTAGAATTGTCGTCTGCATATAGAAGATTCAAAAATACTCATAAGAAATATAGCCATTTTTTTAAAACTGAAAACTAATCAAGATAGTGTCATGCTCCACCGCAATTAGATCGATTTCTGATTCACTCTACCTGTTGGCTGATTGTGAATGTTAAGTTATTTTCAGCACAGGGACTCTGAGTATTACATCCTGTCCACAAAACGAATCGTCACAATAAGAAAGAGGACTCTTCCATTGACTATGATAGTTGCAAGTGACACACGAGTTACACAGCAGTTGCAAAGCATGTCACACAAACTGCAAGATTTGCTGTTGCCACGTATAGTTGGGTGCTCTTGAAAAAAATATGAAAATTTGCAAAGTAATCAGTCCTGACTTGGACTCTCGACTCCCCTGCCACTGATGTGCTGACCACATGAATTTAAGCATACTATTATGTGCATTGTGGTGCAGTGGATATTGGCTCGGAACGAGAAATCAGGGAGCTGAGTTCGAATTCCAGTTGAATTCACTGCATTCACTTACACACAGATACCCTTGGGAAAAGTATTAATCCGTCTATTCCTTCCAGTTATGGGTTAAATAACAGGACAGATTGGGTTCTATAGCCTTGGCTGCCAACCAGTCTATCACAGAAAGCAATGGCAACCTACTGCAGGATAATCTTCTGCCCAGTCAGTCATGTCTCTTTCAAGACATGATCGCCCAAGCGTGTTTCACGTATGGTACTTGACTGACTGATTAAATTGGCATCTAGCTCCTATCCCTTTTAAAATTGAAAAGTTTCAAGCTAATAGCCTCTTCTACACTACAGTTTCTTTTCTCGCACTTCACGACTGTAGAACTCCCTTCTATTTACTTGCATCCATGATAGCTACAATCTCTAAAAATTTAAATGCAATACCAATTGCATCTATATTGTTGAACTGTTATCTTTCATCCTTTCTTCAATACCCCCTGTACCCAGTTTTTTCTCTCACTGTGACCCCCTGCACACTAGTGGTGGTCTCTCCTTGCTTCAGCAGAAATAAAAAAATAAAAATAAAGATTTGTGAAGAATCCTCTATGTTTGTACAGAAGCTGATAACTGATTTAATCCCTACATGAAAGCAAATGTAAAAAGATTAAGGAATTTATAATCCAGTTTAAAATATCAAATGGAAAAATCTTAGGTATTGAAGTCATATGCCCAGTGTTGCTACCTTTACAAAAGTAACTTTTTTTTCTTCCAAAATAATATACGTTTATTTGGATGAGCCTATTTAAGGGCATGATTAAAAACTTTTGTTTTGGTCTTCTATCATCTTGTTGGGCAAAAATACCTCAAGCATAGCCTATTCTATATTCAATTTCCTTGTCTCCTATACTAAATTAGTTTTTTTTTTTTTTTTTTTTATAAGCGTTTCACCCCGAGCAAGGCATGTCACTGCCACTACTGTGCAGGGGGCTACGTAGAGTGGAGAAAGGCTGATTAAATATAGGAAATGACAGAGGGTGGGTGATAGGCAGGTAAGGATTTGGGTAGATGAGAGTGTTGTGAGAATAGTTGGGAGTTAGTGTGATAGGAGGTATCTATTGACCCTACATTTAAACACCTGGAGATTGTAACTGTCAGGAAAGCAGACTTGTGGAAGGGAGTTCCACAGGCGGGAAGCGCGAGAAAAGAAGCTGTTGGAGTAGAATTTATGGTTACATCATATTTGTTTAACTGTAAAAGGGTGGGACCTAGTTGCTAATCTAGTATCTAGCTAATCCTAATACTGAGGTATTTGACGTGATTAGTATTTATAAATTCCATGAGAAAATAAATAAACATTTACCGCTCAAGTTGCTTTCAATGGATGATTCACTTTTTTCTTCAGACATTTTACTTTGTTGCTCATCCAACTTTGAAGGCAAAGAGTCAGTGGATTTTGTACAATTTTCATCTAGATAAAAAATAGTTTTTTGTTTATTTTCTTGTTTATAGACATTTTTAAGAGATGAATTTATGCATTCTCTTTCTTAAGAATTGACAAAAAATGTATTCCACTGAGGTATTTGAAGTGATTAGTATTTATGAATTCCATGAGAAAATAAATAGTTACCATTCATGTTGCTTTCCATTGATGATTCATTTTTGCTTTCTTCAGGCATTTTACTCTGTTGCTCATCCAAATTCAAAGGCAAAGAGTCAGTGGATTTTGTACAATTTTCATCTAGATAAAAAAAATAGTTCTTTGTTTATTTTTTTGTTTATAGACAGGGAGGATTACTCCCAGCATGGACTTCTATGCCGACGAGGAATACTCCCAGCATGGACTTCTGCGCCAGCAAAGAATACTCCCAGCATGGACTTCTATGCCAGGAAGGAATACTCTCAGTATGGACTTCTCCCATTATGGGCATTATTATATTCATTGAATATGAATATCTATATAGAATTCCATATAGAATTTGACTGATGAATTTTGTCAGTTCTAAACTGATGTTACTAATTGGTTGTCATATGATGCACGTGACTTCATCTCAACCAGAAAGAGATTATCACCTTTTGCATACCTAGAAACTAATTTTGGAAATAAGCAGTATATTAAATAGTGTTTATAAATTCTGTTGAAATCTCTCATGCAAAAATAAAGGAAAAGAACAGATGAAAACTATTCTAGCGAATTTTTGTGGTGAGAGAAAAATCACAGAAATTCATGGAAAGTTTATTTAAAATTTATAATTGTAATTGTGTGTTGATGTAAATTTTTTTTGAAAAGGCACTTTTTACAAATTCATTCAGAAAAAAATTTTTTCATAGCTATTTCTTTATAAGTTAAATAATAAATATTGCATTATAATTAATTCACATATTTTTAGGATTTTTTGTAGTCAATTCTTGAGAAAGATAGAATTCATAAATCCAGTTTAGCCATTTGGGTCTTATTAAAATTCTAAAAATGGCTTTTTAAAACAAACATTGCTGCCAGAGTAATAAGTGACAAGAGAAAAATTGTTACATCATTTTTTATGAGGTATAAATATTAAACTTTGGCAAAAATTCAATCACACTGTGACTAGGCACAAATAAACTGAGGTAGATACATTCATGGTATTCATAACTAGCAGTATAGCCCGGCGTTGCTCGGGTGTAATGAAAGCTTTAAAACTAATCCATGGTCCTGGAGCTTAGACTCAGCCTAAAGAATATTTGTGTGAAGTTTGGTGAGAATCGGATAAAAACTGTGGATTTCTATAAAGGTCATACAGACAGCTAAACAGACACACACACAAACATCTTGCCTTTTATATATATATATATATATATATATATATATATATATATAATCGATTTTCTGCACTATTGTAAGAACTGCAACCTTGAAACTTCTGAATATCATTTCTTATGTCTTTGTCTATGAATGTATCAAATTTGATTAAAATCGAACCACTCCTTCTATAACCCGATTTTTTCGATTATCAATTTTTGATATTTATCCGGGGTACCTCGACACAAAACCTAGCTAAGAACACTCGCAGATGCTTATAGTACAACTATGTAAATTTTCAAGAAAATCGGTTCAGCCGTTTCGGAGTCTATAGGTAACAGATATACACACACAGACAAAGTTTCATTTATAAATAAGTTTAAATATTCATCTTTATATTCATTAACGAGAACTTTAGGTTTGTATATTTGTATTGTACAACTCTACTGTAGAATAAGTTACTAAATGTTTGCAAAATACTTGAAAGTGTAAAAATCAAATTTTTACATTGTGGTTGGAACGACAATTTACCCATCGCAAGTAATAATTGTTAAGAAATATGACAAATTGAATATAAACCCATGAAAAGTGGATCCAACAATATATTTTTCTATTTCTGTCAAACCCATTAAAAGTGAATCACTTATCAAAAACATTTTCTCATTGGTCAATATAAAATATTAAATATATTTCCTTTCATTTTTTTTTCCCCTGCACGTACATGTAGACAAGAGTAGACAATTTCTGATCTGGTTCCACAACTAAGACAAATAGAAGTTCTATGGCATGAGTCAAAGCACTAGTGAGAATTCTGAAAATGAGCAGCAGACAACTGAAACCTTTGTTCTCTTTGAACCAGGAATGTACCACTTACTGTATGACTCTTTTGCATCTCGTTCAGCAAAAATTGATAAGTGAGTTTATGCATTGATTGATAACAAACATATTACAAAACTTCATTCTCAGCAAACAAATCTTATGAAAAATATACAGCAAATACTTTCAGCAAATAAAAATCTTCAATTTATAAAATAACAAACAAGAAAACTTTTGACAAACACAGAAATACAATCCGAGGTAAATAACTGTTAATAATTTTTTTTCCTTATTTCTGATTGTGAAAAAAAAATAAAAAAATAAAAGCAAATGTTATTTTGAATGATCTTGGTGTAATAAATCATTTAAGAACATTTTATTAAACAGAGAATCATTTTGAATTTTATTACTCAAATCCATTCATCAGCATATTTGTCCAACATTCACTTGAACTCAAAACTTCTTATTTCAAAGACTGTTTTAATATTTGCATTTATTTTGTATATAGAAGTTGTTATTGCTAAAAAGACTTGTTGATTACTCAATGTTGACCTAGTGCCTTACATACAAATTAAAACGTTACTGGAGTAATTGAACGCAGCCTACAAAAATACTTTCTAATGTATGAATTTTTTTAGCAACCTCAACCCTGCAACAGTATTAAAATTCTTTACTGGTTTAAACGCTATGAACTCTATACAACAGACAATAAGAAAAATTGTTAACTATATGTCAACCAGGTTAAGAGATAACATTCAAAGTTAATTAATATTAATAAAAAAATATTAGAAACTAGCAGGATAGCCCGGCGTTGCTCAGGTGTAATGTAAAGCTTTAAAACTAATCCATGGTCCTGGAGCTCAGACTCGGCCCAAAGAATATTTATATGAAGTTTGGTGAGAATCGGATAAAAATTGTGGATTTCTATAAAGGTCATACAGACAGCTAAACAGACACACACACACAAACATCTTGCCTTTTATATATATATTATCGATTTTCTGCACTACTGTAAGAATTGCAACCTTGAAACTTCTGAATATCATTTCTTATGTCTTTGTCTATGAATTTATCAAATTTGATTAAAATTGGACCACTCTCTCTATAACTTGATTTGTTCGATTATCGATTTTCGATATTTATCGGGGGTACCTCGACACAAAACCTAGCTAAGAAGACTCACAGACGCTTATAGTAAAACTGTGTAAATTTTCAAGAAAATTGGTTCAGCCGTTTCGGAGTTTATAGGTAATGGACACACACACAGACACACACACAGACAAAGTTCCATTTATAAATAAGTTCAGATAAAAAGATCGAGATATACACAAATAAAACTGGAACGTCAAAAAAGAAACAAATAACAAATCAATGCTTCAACGATAAGTTTATCAGCACTGCATAAATCAGGGTTTGTAAAATTTTTTTTTTTTTTTGCTTCAGAGCACACTTGCAAAATAATAAAAACTGCTAGGCATATTTTAAATTTTAATAAGGAAAAATCTTACTAAATTTTTATAAGAAAATATTAGTCATGAAATTTGAGAAAATGAGAATTTGGCTTAGCATTCCAAATAAGATTCATTTAAATTCGGTTATGTACTATACGTAATACATACTTAGACAATGTCTGTTTTGATTCATGACTGACTAGGCAGATAATTTTCTTGCAGTAGGCTGCTATTTTTTACTGCTATAGACTAATTGCAAACCAGTGCTTTGGAATCCAGTCTGAACTGCTAATCAACCAATACCTTCGAGAGAGAAGAGATGGATTCATACCATTCCCAAGGGTATTTGCGTCTAATTCAATGTAATGAACTTGACTGGAATTTGAACTCAGCTCTCAAATTCTTCCTTCCAAGTCAAGGGATTTACTGATATGATTCTCGAGAGGCTGTTAATGACTGACTTAAATCACCAAACGAAGGGAAGAGATTATCCACTTTTTACACATTCTTCGTCTCCTATAGACTGTGTTCCTTCAAGATGTAGGCTATCATGGTCTTCCACATCTCCCTGTCCCTAGTGACTCTTAGCAAGCTTTCTCTTTTAACTTCACACAAACCACACTCTGCTGTCCACTTGCTCAAGTTTGTCAAGTATGTTACGTGCGGCTTCCCCTGTCTCTCTTTACCTCTGTCTGACCTGAGTATCAGACTCTCAAAGCCCTTTTTCCTCATTACGTCCTTTAGCTGTCTTTTCCTGATGTTAAATATTAGTTTCCTTTTTGCTACTATCCTCTCCAAAACCTCATCATTGCTCATATGCTCAATCTATGATATCTGCAGTATTCTATAAAACTATATTTCCGTTGCTTCATGAAATTGTCCAGTATTCACTGCCATTTTGAAGAACAGATATCACATAGTAATTCAGTACCCTTTTCTTTGCTTCTAGCAAAATTTTCCTGTCTCTTAATACTCTACTCAGCTTCTGGAATGCATCCTCAGCCATCCCAATTCACCTTTTGGATCTCTGTGTCGCACTTTCTGTCTTGTTAGAATACTTCCCAGCTATTTAAATTTCTGTACCTGTTTGATTTTAGCATTCCCCACCTGTAGATGTTATTTTGGGCTCCATTTTTGCTAATGACCATACATTCGGTTTTCTTGTAGTTCATTTGTAGTCCTTTCTTTCAGATTTCTTCAGCTGCCTTTTGTAGGAGATTTTGTAGTTTCCTTTCAATGTCTGCTGTCAGCACTCTATCATTTTCATATCTTATATTGTTCAGATTGTGGCCACTGACGATGAATCCTGGTATGACTTCTAAGGCCGTCACAGAATAGTTTCACTGTACAAGTTGAATAAATGGGGTGAAAAACAAAATACATCTTTGTCTTACACCCCTTTTTATCTTTCCATATCTGC
The DNA here is from genome assembly GCA_037127315.1 of Ascarosepion bandense. Taxonomy (NCBI): domain Eukaryota; kingdom Metazoa; phylum Mollusca; class Cephalopoda; order Sepiida; family Sepiidae; genus Ascarosepion; species Ascarosepion bandense. Next base: position 645,663 of record JBBBDQ010000635.1, read on the forward strand.
TGAATTTGTTTCTTGTCTATACACAAATGGTTTGCTGCCAGTAGAGGTTCTTGATTACTCTGTCTTTCCCAAATATGTCTAGGTTACCAAGCAAGTCTTTGTGGCGTATATATATATATATATATATATATATATATATATAAAGAAATTCTTACTTTCTAAAAATGTTTTCTATCTTTAAATAAATCTATAAAGGGTTGGGAAAACAAAAATATCAGAAAATACTCTGAAGAAAAATAATTTTTTAAATTCAAAATTAGTCAAGCTACCATTATGTAGCACGGATGTGCGTTGCGGTGCATTGGATATCGGCTTGGAATGAGAAATCGGGGAGCCGAGTTCGAATTCCAGCCGAATTCATTGCATTCACTTACGCGCAAATACCCTTGGGAAAGGTATTAATCCGTCTATTCCTTCCAGTTATGGGTTAAATAACAGGACAGATTGGGTTCTATAGCCTTGGACGGCAACCAGTCTACCGCAGAAAGCAATGGCAACCTACTGTGGGATAATCTTCTGCCCAGTCAGTCATGCCTCTTTCAAGACATGATCACCCAAGCGTGTATCACGTATGGCACTTAACTGACTGACTGAATATAATAAATGGAATCATGATTAAGGCTTCTACTGGTCATAAAGTGGGGGATCGATTTACTATTGTTATGAAGTAATAAACTGATCCCCCACTAATTATAATTAATATTATAATGTAATATAATCTATCTCTTCTCCCTCCAGCTATGAGTTAAATGGCAGGACAGATTGGGTTCTGTAGCCTTGGTCGGCAACCAGTCTACCGCAGAAAGCAATGGCTACCTACTGCGGGATAATCTTCTGCCCAGTCAGTTATGCCTCTTTCAAGACATGATCACCCAAGCGTGTATCACGTATGGCACTTAACTGACTGACTGACCATTATGTTCTGCAGCAGTTAGTTCTATTTCTGATTCACTCTACGTACTTGCTGGTTGTGAATGTTAAAAAAAAAGAGTTTTTCAGGACTGGGGCTCGAAGCATTAAAAACTGTCCACAAAACAAATCCCCACAATAAGAAAGAGTACTCTTCCATTGACTATGATAGTCGCAAGTATGTAGCACAAACTGTAAGATTTGCTGTTGCCACATCTAGTCGAGTGCTCTTACTAATCATCTTGAAGTTAAAAAAAAATCCAAAAAAAGACCTTCAAAGTAATCAGTCATGACTTAGTATTTTGACTTAACTTTTTTACATGAATTTAAGTGTACTACTAGTGGATATCAGCTCAGTGGGGAGCCGAGTTCAAATTCCAGTTGAATTCATTGCATTCACTTATGTGCAGATACCCTTGGGAAAGGTATTAATCCATCTCTTCCCTCCAGTTATGGGTTAAATAACAGGACAGATTGGGTTCTATAGCATTGGTTGACAATCAGTCTACCGCAGAAAGTAATGGCAAGCTACTGCAGGATAATCTTCTGCCCAGTCAGTCACGTCTCTTTCGAGACCGCCCAAGCGTGTATCACTTAACTGACTAAATAGTTGGAAACATAATTAAAACTTGTACTGGACATAAAGTGGGGGATCGGTTTTTTATTGTTATGAAGTAATAAACTGATCCCCCAATAATTATACTTATATAATGATGTAATACAATCTATTTCTTCTTGCTCCAGCTACGAGTTAAATGGCAGGGAAAATTGGTTTCTATAGCCTTGGCTGGCAACCAGTCCGCCGCAGAAAGCAATGGCAATGTACTGCGGGATAATCTTCTGCCCAGTCAGTCATGTCTCTTTCGAGACATGATCACCCAAGCGTGATTCACGTATGGCACTTAACTGACTGATGAGACTGGCATCTAGGTCCCACCCATTTAACATTGAAATAGTTATATTTCATGGCCTCTTAAAAAATAAGTTTCTTTTCTTTCACTTCCCACCTGTAGAATTCCCTTCTATTTACTTAACACCAATTGCCACCTATCTTTTTTGAATCCCATTCATCTTTTCTTCAATATCCCCTGTACCCAGTCTTTTTTTCCTCACTGTAACCTCCACTATGGTTCTACAGAAGGATGCTGTGAATATCAAGGATTGAGCATGTGAGCAATGATGAGGTCTTGGAAATGATGGAAACAAAAAGGAAATTAATACTGTGCATCAGGAAGAGACAGCTGAAATTCCTGGGACATGCAATGAGGAAGAAGGGCTCCGAGAACCTGATACTAACAGGCCAGATAGAGGGTAAAAAGAGACAGGGTAAAGCAACGGATAACATATTTGAAGGACCTAATCAGGTGGATGACAGAATGAGGATTGCACAGAGTAACAGGAGAAGGCATGCTCAGAGCCACCAGGGATAGGGAAACGTGGAAGGCCATGATCGCCTACGTCCTGAAGGGACAGAGCACATAGAAGAAGAATATATATGCCACCTATTTATAAAAATTTATAATGTGGGTATAAAATGGGGGATCAATTCTATATTATGATCAATATTTAAACTGATCCCTCATTTTGTGGCCATGTTAGTTTCTATACATCTATATTCTAGATTTATGGGCTTAAGTTAGTGAATGACAATGGGGGTTGCATGATGTAACAGGAGAAGGCGTGCTCAGAGCCACCAGGGTTCGGAAAACGTGGAAGGCCATGATCACCTACGTCCTGAAGGGACAAGGCACATAGAAGAAGAAGAACCCCCACTATATACTAGTGGTGGTTCCTTTTTGCTTCGGTTGAATTTATAACAAAAAGAAAAGGTTTACAAAGAAATTGTTATGTTTGTAGAGATGCTGACAACAACTGATTTAATCTCTACATGAAAGCAAAAAGGAAAGGATTATCGACTTCTTAAAGATTAAGGAATTTATAATTCAGTTTAAAATAGCAAATGACAAAGTCTTAGATATGAGAGTCATGTACCTGGTGTTGCTAGCTTTAAAAAATTAATTTTTTTTTAATTCCAAAATAATAAAAGTCTATTTAGATGAGACTATTTAAGGACAGTCCTCCAGGTTTGGGGGTTGGGTGCAAGGCTAACAACCCTGTCCCATAAAAAACAGTTTGTTACAAAAACAGCAACAAAAAGTTCCTGCCCTATGCACCATCTGGGTGTGATGGATAAATGATGATGATGATTTAAAAACATGATTCAAGATTTCGTATCTCAGTTTTGTAGCATTTTGCAGAGTTGGGCACAAATACCACAAGCACAGCCTATTCTATATTCAATTTCCATATCTCCTATCCTAAGAGGTGAGAGAGTGTGGGTTGAAATACATTTCCCTCTTTCCAAAATGAGACCTATCTGCTGGGACTACCGGATAACCAACCACAACCCACTGCCATACTCAAGCACATGGCAAGAAATTCTCACTGCTTATTGCTATCTCTTGAGATGATGTTTGTCTTTATCAGCATAATGATCAAATCTTTATTAATGGGACTGCTAAAGTGAGTCACATGTAGTCACTATCAGAAACACACATGTATTAAGTTATATGGACGTAAACACAAACACAACCAGATGCTATTTCTATTTTATTCCTACAATAATAGTAATTATAATGATGATAATAATTTCAATAATAAAAAGATTTACATTTAGTAGATTCTGAACCAACGATTGTGGCAAAAAATATGAAAAAGAAAGCCAGAGATAAAGCTCTTGAACAGATGAAACAACACTGGCAAGACAAACCTCTGCATGGCCAATATCCAGAACGTGCTAATAAATCCAATGTTGTAAAAGTTAATACTCACTGATGGTTATATGCATCTGGATTAAAGTCTGAAACTGAAGGCTTTATTCTTGCAGCACAAAACCAAAGTCTTTTCACTAGGAACTTTCAGGCAAATATCATACGTAATAATAGAATTCAAAATGCAGTTTCTGTGATGAATACCAAGAAACAATAGACTATCTAATCTGAAGATGTTCTATACTCCCCACAAATGAATATAACAATCATCACGATAGAATGGGGCAATATTTACACTGGACAATGTGCAAACACGAGTGAAAATATGTAAACAAAAACTGGTATGAACATCACTCAGCACCAGCTACAGAAATAAAAAAGATGACACCATTCTATGGGATTACACCATCTACACAGACAGAAAAATTGAAGCAAATAGGCCGGACATTATTGTTAAAACCCAAAAAGAAAAAAGTTGCTTATTAATTGATATGGCTTGTCCAGCAGATTGTAAGATAGCAAGCAAAGAATTTGAAAAACTGTCAAAATATAAAAACCTGGAAATTGAAATAGAAAAAAATGTGGAAATTGAAAACAAGTATCATACCAGTGATAGTGGGTGCACTTGGGGTGATAAAAAAATGGAACAAACCAACACATTGAAAGAATCCCTGGAAACCCCAGCTTAACAATTGTCTTGTTAAGTATAGCCCACACACTAAGAAGAACTTTGTCTATGTAATGCTAGAGATGATAGGGGAGATAGAAAAAACATGAAATAGAGCCATAACAACACACCACGACCTGCCTTAGGTTACTCTGCAGACTTGGTAGATAGTGCAACCATAGCAGAAATCAAATTATGATGAAAAATGTTATAATGATAGTAATGGCTGTCTTCCCCTTTTTGAGAAAACTCGCCTGCAAGGTGTCCACTCAGACAGAGTTAGGTTTGTTCTGCAATCACAGAACTGTTTGTACTTTATATTGTAGATATACTAAGCAGAGTACTTTTAGTATAAGTTTCTGCGAGGAAGAGCATCATCTGGTCTGATGAGCAACTTAAACATGAGCAGTATTTTCCAACCTGATGATGTCTCGAGACTTTGTATTACCACAACCAGTAATGGTTACTGAACAGTTCGCTCTTCTTGGTTTCACTTCCATGATTGGGTCAAAATACAGTGTGTTTTATAGTCATTTCTCAAAAGCCCTCTCCTCAGATCAATGGCATAAATAAATTGACCATGCCCAGATTTCATCCTGAGTATCATGGTTGGAAAGTGATGTAATGAACATGTAAGAAATATGCATATATCTTGGTTCCCCCTCACAGTAATGTGATTGCCTGGTGTCAGCCCAAATATATAGTTGCAGGCCTCTACAGAATCATACACCTCCATGGAGATGCAGAAATCAGGGTTGTTTTTTTATGCACCAAATATTTGCATAATGCATGAAACTTCAAGTCATGCTATAGTCGTATGATTATATATATATATATATATATATATATATATATATATATATAAGGAGAGAGAGGGAGGAAGAGGGGAAGAAAGAGAGAAAAAAAGAGGGAGATATTACAAAAGAAACTGCTAGAGAGAAAATACTGGTTATATTTTACTTTTTTGATGGTAAAGTTGTTCTACAGAAGGATGCTGTGGATATCATGAACCGAGGATTTGAGCAATGATGAGGTGTTGGAAAGAGTGGCAACCAAAAGAAAATTAATACTGAGCATCAGGAAGAGACAAGTGAAGTTCCTGGGACGTGCAATGAGGAAAGAGGGCATGGAGAACTTGATACTGACAGGCCAGATAGAAGGATAAATAGACAGAGGAAGGTAGCAGATAACATATTTGAAGGGCCTGATCAGGTGGATGAGGGAATGGGGGTTGCGAGTTGTAACAGGAGAAAGCATACTAAAAGCCACCATAGATAGGGAGACTTGGAAAACCATGATCGCCTACGTCCTGAAAGGACAGGGCACATAAAAGAAGTATTTATGAATTTCATGAGAAAATAAATAGTTACCATTCATGTTGCTTTCCATTGATGATTCATTTTTGCTTTCTTCAGGCATTTTACTTTGTTGCTCATCCAACTTCGAAAACAAAGAGTCAGTGGATTTTGTACAATTTTCATCTAGATAAAAAAAAAATAGTTGTTTGTTTATTTTCTTGTTCATAGACATTTTTAAGAGATTAATTTATGCATTCTCTTTCTTTAAGAATTAACAAAAAATATATTCCACTGAGGTATTTGAAGTGATTAGTATTTATGAATTCCATGAGAAAATAAATAGTTACCATTCATGTTGCTTTCAATGGAAGATTCACTTTTTTCTTCAGACATTTTACTTTCTTGCTCATCCAACTTCGAAGGCAAAGAGTCAGTGGATTTTGTACAATTTTCATCTAAATAAAAAGAAATAGTTCTTAGTTTGTTTTTTTTGTTTATAGATATTTTTAAAAGAAAGATATACATATTCTTTTTCTTTAAGAATTAACAAAAAATGTATTCCAATGAGGTATTTGAAGTGATTAGTATTTATGAATTCCATGAGAAAATAAATAGTTACCATTCATGTTGCTTTCAATGGAAGATTCACTTTTTTCTTCAGACATTTTACTTTCTTGTTCATCCAACTTCGAAGGCAAAGAGTCAGTGGATTTTGTACAATTTTCATCTAAATAAAAAGAAATAGTTCTTAGTTTGTTTTTTTTGTTTATAGATATTTTTAAAAGAAAGATATACATATTCTTTTTCTTTAAGAATTAACAAAAAATGTATTCCAATGAGGTATTTGAAGTGATTAGTATTTATGAATTCCATGAGAAAATAAATAGTTACCATTCATGTTGCTTTCAATGGAAGATTCACTTTTTTCTTCAGACATTTTACTTTCTTGTTCATCCAACTTCGAAGGCAAAGAGTCAGTGGATTTTGTACAATTTTCATCTAAATAAAAAGAAATAGTTCTTAGTTTGTTTTTTTTGTTTATAGATATTTTTAAAAGAAAGATATACGTATTCTTTTTCTTTAAGAATTGACAAAAAATATATTCCACTGAGGTATTTGAAATGATTAGTATTTATGAATTCCATGAGAAAATAAATAGTTACCATTCATGTTGCTTTCCACCAATGATTCACTTTTGCTTTCTTCAGGCATTTTACTTTGTTGCTCATCCAAATTCAAAAGTGAAGCGACAGTGGATTTGTTATCATTTTGATCTTGAGAAAAAGTAGTGACCTTGTTTATAGACATTTTTAAGATATGGATTTTTGCATTCTCTTTTTTGAGAATTGACAACAAAAGTAATGAACATAATCTGGAAATAAGTATCACATCATATTGGTTAAAACAGATTATTAGACTTCTTTGCAAGGAGAAAAATATTCTCAATACCATTATGGGCAATTATATATCCATTGTATAATAAAGGATGTGATTTCTGCACAATATGGAGGACATAATTGTCTTAAACAGTTATTGAAACAGCAGCAAAAACAAACAGTGGATAAACAAACAATGATGTTTGAAACAATGTTGAACATAAAAACAAATTGAGTGATTTTTGTGCAGCTTTTTTTGAGAGAATTAAATGAGTGTCTGCTACTTTTTTTATTTTAATAATCATTTCACCCCAAATAAGGTAAGACAACCACTAGTGTACAAATTGTTACAGTGAAAAAAAAAAATTTAAAAACTAAAAATAATGGTACAGGGGATGTTGACGAACAGATGAGAGGGAGGCAGGAGTCGAGGAGATGAGAGAAAGATGGGGACTGACATTTCATTTGAACTTGTGGAGATTGTAGCTATCAGTGAAGCAGCTATACATAAAGGAGTTCCACAGACGGGAAGTACAAGAAAAGAAGCTGCTACAGTATAAGCAGTAGCTACATTTGACTGTTTTGACCTCACACATTTGTTACTATCTCCAGAATAATTTATTTCTAGATTAAATAGATGATTTTTATCAAAAATTGACCTGTCAGATTACAAACTGAAGTGGATGATAAATGTAAAAAGTTCTTAACAATTTTTTTTTTTTTAATCATTTCACCCCGAGCAAGGCGGAAACGCCACTGATGTGCAGGGGGTTACGTAAATGTAAAAAGATTAATTAGAAAAGAGTGAGGAGTACAAACTAGTTAGAAAGGAACAACAGAAAGCTGAGAAAGCAGGTGCGATGACAGATACATAGGTGGAGAGAAAGGGGAGGTTATACAGGAGTGGGGAGAGAGCTACAGTCCAGTGGTTAGTAGATGAGTATTGACTTTGCATTTAAATTTCTGGAGGTTGTAGCCGTCAGGAAAGCAAGAATACGGGGGCAAGTTCCACAGGCGGGAAATGCGAGAGAGGAAGCTGCAGGAGTAGAATTGTCGTCTGCATTTGGTTAACCTGACTGTGAATGGGTGGGACCCAGTTGCCAGTCTGGTTGCACGATTAAACACCTGTTGAGGAGGCATCAGTGACTTAAGCTCATCCGAGCAGAAGCCATGAGAGTATTTATAGAAGAGACAAAGGGAAGCCACATTTCAACGATGGGGAAGTGGCTGCAATCGAGTCGCCAGATCAGTACCTATCACATTACAGACTCTCCTTTGGAGCTTGTCAAGAACACTGAGGAGAACGGCAGGGGCACCTGACCATAAATGGCAGCAGTACTCCATGCACGGATGGATAGTTGACTTGTATATATGCAGGATGGATTCAGGTGGAAAAAACATCCTGGATCGACATAGTGACCCAATCTTCTTAGCAGTAACATTTATAAATGTTATATACTGTTTTAATAGAGTCAGAGTGGCATCTAGTATTTTTCAATAAGTAATTGTTACAATGCTCACTGGTTTAGATACTGCCATTGCATATTTCAATGACATACTCATAAAAGGCAAAACCAGGTGGAAACATTCAGAACACATTCAGCAAGTATTCCAGAGAATTAAGGAATACAGGTTCAAACTTATTAATTGGAAATATTATATAAATAAATGAATTGTTTTGCTTTGTAGGGATCATTATTACCGGCTCCTAGGCTTGGGCGTAAAGTCGCCTATCATAGCCTCTTTTTTCCTGTGACACCGACAAGTCAACACGGACAAATTTAGCTCCATAAAACTCAACCTGCAGCCATATGGCATCCAAAAATGGAATCCCTCTTCAACATGAAGATAATTATATTTTGACATCACAACAAAAAATGATAACTGTTAACCAAATGAACTTTACTGTCTCCAGTTAAGTCCTCACAAAAAACAGTTTTTTTTGCAACCATTTTTAAACCCTATTTTGTATCTTTCTTTCTTCCTCTTTCTTTTATAAAGCCTTTCTTTTTTTTTTTCCATACAAGTTTTGTGTTGTCCTGTTTTCTCTCTGTGTCACGTCAATGCTCTCTTACCATTATTTTCTACGGAGGACAGATAATTGGTCATAAAATTGCAAAGGTATAAAAACCCACACAGAAGGTAAGGTACATGAAATCACAAAAGGAATGTACTAAGACTTATAAGGTAAGAAAGAAAAGTGTAGAAAATAGCAAACAATACATAACATTTGCAGAAAAAATTTGAGACAAGGTTAAAATTTGCTTCATAAAAGGCATTTAAATCAATTAAAACCAAGATATACTAAGAAAGCAAAAACCCACCAAAGAGATTTACCAATGGAAGTACTGTACGATACTTTTGACTTGCCAACTACTTAAAAATACTGTGTTAATAAAAAGAAATTCAAGGGAAGTGGGCCCCAAAAGAAGGAAATATGTATTCAAAAGAAAGCATATCTTAAAAAAAGAAGTGCTGTGTAGAAAGAGGACCAACCTTTGTTAATTTAAACATGAACATGAACTTTTTCATTGACTATGAAAGTAGTCACTAGTGAGACACAAGGAGGCACACAATAGTCACTAAATGCATTGCACTACAATATTCACTAATATTGTAATAGTAATACACATGATTAACAGTTATTTCATTAATCTACTTTTCTAGTGTTTTCCTTCTGAATATTAATCCAAACTATGAATTGATATCAACATAATAATAATTACAATGGTTGATCACGGATATTTGCTGCCACTGTCATGATCACCTCTCGTCACCACTAAGATCTCACCCAAGCTTTATTAATCTCACCAGACTCTTCACACTTGAAATGTGGCTGACAGGCCTGCTTTGACACCACCAGACTAAGATACTAAGATGGATAGATGGATAATGAACAGACTAAGATGAATAGATAGATAAGCTTTCAATTATTTTTAAAATATCTAATTAAATAATGTCAGTTTTATTGCATTCTTTATTTTATCATGTGGGGTTGATTTCCAGGAAAACAGCCAACTGTTTAAAAAAAAATGATTTACATTCTGCAAGGAGTCTTACGTTTTCCTAATAGTATTTGATTTTTGCAAGAATTTCCAAATTAGTGTACTTTTCACCAGAAAAAAAAACCGAGTTGCGTAATTACATTATGAGATTCATACATTCACAGTCACAGACATGCATACATTATTCAACACATATTTGTTAAATATTATTATATTCATGTCTATACACCTACACCTTAAAACCTCAAAAAGTGTTTTTATCGTAAGACATGCTACATTAGCAGACAGTCATTGGTTAATCTTGACTGTGTTCAAGTGTTAAATCCTTTTCCTGTGCAGCCAGGTGAGTCCATTTAAGCAGGCACACACATGTTGCTAGCCAGTTAGGGGCTCAGTTGTGTCTGCGATAGCAGCCAGTTATCGTGGGGACATGTTTTTTAGTTTTACCTGACTCACACATACACACCCAATTGCAGGTAGCAATTAGTGGCGCAAATTTATTTCTTACACACATGCATGTGCACACACATTTACCAATACAAACTCCAATGGGAACTCAAGAATTGTATGTAGATTATTCTTCTGTTCATAACTTTATTCAGGGATGGACTGAGCCATCAGTCAATCGGACCATGCTTGAGGGCCGGGCACTGCAAGGGTGCCCACCTGGCTGCCAATAAAATTATCAATGATGTCCTTGTTATACACTCTTATACATACTGTCTGATTCGGGTCACTCAGTGCACATCATAGTGTGTGTGTGTCTCATACATGGCCATTGCTGACTCCTGATTTTGCCGCACCCTTTGCCTGGTCGAAGGGAAGATGCAATAAATCATTTTAACCTTCCAAGAATATTCGAATAATTATATACCTTTATTTTTAGTCTGTAGTACCGGTCAAGTAGGATGTGTGTTGTGATGCATTGGATATCGGCTCAGAACGAGAAATCGAGGAACCGAGTTCGAATTCCAGTTGAATCCATTGTATTCACTTACGCACAAATACACTTGGGAAAGGTATAAATCCGTCTATTCCTTCCAGTTATGGGTTAAATAACAGGACAGATTGGGTTCTATAGCCTTGGTCGGCAACCAGTCTACTGCAAAAAGCAATGGCAACCTACTGTGGGATAATCTTCTGCCCAGTCAGTCATGTCTCTTTCGAGACATGATCGCCTAAGCATGCATCACGTATGGCACTTCACTGACAGACCGGTCAAGTCTTGATGAACAATCTGAAGGAGGTCATTCAGTCCTTCTGCTCCCATCTTCGTTACTCCCAAAAACCACTAAAATCTTCATATGATTGTTAAAATTTGCAAAGAAAAAACACCTTTTTCCTAATTTCTGTCTGTTGCCAAGCATTTTAGTAAGTTAAAATACTGACTATATTGATTATTTTGTTTATATCTATAATTATGCTAATTTGATAAAAATTTGAGGATTTATTGTAAATTTAAATTCGCATTATGTGATATCTTAAGTCAAAATCCTAAAAATTTCAATAAAGTGCTTTAATGTGAATTCAAGCAGAATATATTTTTTATTTTTTTTAAATCCAATATTGTTTTCAAATTGACGAAGGGCTTAACAGTAAATTTATGCCAGTGTCAGATATATACGGACCTTACCACATTCTTCTAAAACCATTGATATAATTTCAGTTGATTGGATTTTTTTTATGTTTTTATATATGCAATGTGAAGTCTCTCTGATCTTGTTCTAGATATTTTTTACATATTTAATCAAAACCTTTAGGTATGGTCACTGTGTTTCGTAAGGCTGTTTTTTTCTAAAAGTTGAGAAAAAAAATTAAAGTGAAAATTATTACTTCTTAACCTATACATTTTGAATAAAAGAGAATAAATTTAAAAATAAATAAACAAACAGAACTTTTATTTATAAATACTGAAAATTATAATTTGAAAATGTACATTTACAAAAAACTCAACTTTCGAATTTAGCCGATATTCTTTTTAATTATTAATTAATTTGTGTAAAAAAAGGCAAGTAAATTAAATTTTTAAAAAAATCAATCCAATGACAATAAAATGCCATCATTTTGTCAGTTAATCATTAATGAACAAAAATGTAATAAAATAATAAAAGTTACCTTTGTATGACATTAATTTGCAAAACTTCTAAATATATTTAAGATGTGCTTAACTAACTTACAATAATTTCACAATGTAGCGTCCCAAAAAATTTATCTCCCTCTCATTATGCAAATGATGCAGATGTAAACAAGTGCCATGAAATCTATGCATAAATTTCATCAGAATAAAAGAATAATCCACAAAAGTTCATAGTTTCTGGAAGTGGATGACACTGATAATGTCACCACCTTAATAAATCCAGGCATCTTTCTCTGTGCCCGGTGTTTTTTTAGCATCAGCTACGGCCCTGGTCTCATATATATACATTATATATAACTGCTTCTATAGGCTTATATACATGGATTAGTAATAGTTTAGTATATAATATATCCATGGATTAGTAATAGTTTAGTATATAATATATCCATGGATTAGTATTAATGTAGTATATAATATATCCATGGATTAGTATTAGTGTAGTATAGAATATATCCATGGATTAGTATTAGTGTAGTATAGAATATATCCATGGATTAGTATTAATGTAGTATATAATATATCCATGGATTAGTAATAGTTTAGTATATAATATATCCATGGATTAGTATTAGTGTAGTATATAATATATACATGGATTAGTATTAGTGTAGTATATAATATATACATGGATTAGTATTAGTGTAGTATATAATATATACATGGATTAGTATTAGTGTAGTATATAATATATCCATGGATTAGTATTAGTGTAGTATATAATATATCCATGGATTAGTATTAGTGAAGTATATAATATATCCATGGATTAGTATTAGTGAAGTATATAATATATCCATGGATTAGTATTAGTGTAGTATATAATATATCCATGGATTAGTATTAGTGTAGTATATAATATATACATGGATTAGTAATAACAGTAATATGGATTAGTGTATTTATATTAAACTAAGATTATTCTTTTTATCTTTACCAAATAGCTTCTTTTTTTTTTTAAAATCATTTCACCCAAGCAAGGCATTCCACTGCCACTATTGCACATGGGGCTACATAGGGGAAGGTAAAGAGAAGGAGTGGTTAGACATAGGGAATGTCAGGAGGAAGGTGATAGATGGGTAAGGATACCGAGGATGAGGGTTGGGCAGATGGGAAGAGTGTTTGATAGAATGGGAGCAAGTTAGTGTGTTAGGAGGTGTCTATTGACCTTACATTTAAACACCTGGAGATTGTAGCCGTCGGGGAAGCAATCATGTGGAAGGGAATTCCACAGTCGGGAAGTGTGAGGAAAGAAACTGTTGGAGTAGAAGTTGCGGTTGCATTTTATCGGTTTCACTGTAAAAGGGTGGGATCTAACGCCCTATTTAATAATGTCTGACTACAAGCATCAAAGTGATGCTCAAAAGAGACAAGAGAGATAGGAAACAATATCCAAGAAAAAGAAGACAACACATAAAATTGATACATTTTTTGCTAAGAAAGCTTCGTCCTCTGAGCAAGTCAATGATGCAGCTGACTTTGGCTTACAAGATTAAGTATCAACAGCCGCAGAAGCACCTTCTGAATCTGAAATTACTCCTCATTCTACTGAACCCCTTGATCTCTCCCAACCAGATGAAACCAAATTCGATGGGCCACCAGCTAAGGTTTCAAGGCCTGATTCCATGACAACCAGTACAAAGATTACACCTGCAAAAAGTGCATATTTTCTTAAACCAGATACCAGCCATAATGCCTCTGGAATTTCATCTGGATGTGTTCTGGAATTTCATCCAAACCAGCCTCTAAGTAGCATACCATTTAATTGTGCTTTTGTATATGACCGACAAGGCAATTAAGGCATGAACATTAACAGAAAGTGGGTGACATACAACAAAGAAAACAAGACTTTGCACTGCTCGTTTTGTCTGATGTATGCTCCTGAGAAAAGTAGAAACATGCAGAATATCCAGGGCTGTTTTAACTGGAGACACATCACAACAAGACTGTTTCAACATGGAAAGAGCCACTGTCATAAGCATTCCACTGATGCATATTTTCTGAATGCTTGTGAAAGATCCATCAAGCACAAATTGTTAAATGAACACCTCTCTTTAAGAACTCAACAAGTGCTTCAGTGCTCTGTTTTAAAGTGTGTAATTGATGTAATATTTTACATTGGTTTTCAAGTCTTGTCATAACACAGAAGACATTGAAGAAGAAGCTGTTGCAACTGTATTTGATGAAAGTAATTATGACAATCATGGGAATTTTCTAGAGGCTATAAAGCTTCTTGCAGAAAATAATCCACACCTGCAGGAACATTTGCAAAAGATCATTTTGCAGGGCAAGCAAAAAGATCCATCTAAGGGTGTGGCAAATTTGTAAATTTTTTTAAGCAAAACAACTGTGAATAAGATAATAAATATTATTTAAGATGTGGTTAAAAATGAAATTGTGAAGGAGGTGAAAAATGCAGATATGTTTTCAGTATAAATTGACTCTACCCAAGATATTTCTGTCCATGATCAGATTGTCCTTAGATATGTTGTTAGGGACAGGGCTAAGGAAAGACTAGTTTGCCTGGTAAATTTGGATAATTCAAGTGGAAAATGCTTGCACACCCTGCTACAAAATTCACTTACAGAGATAAGCCTGACACTGGAACAGTGTATTGGAGATTCATTTGATGGCGCAGCTAATATGAGTGTTGTTTACTCTGGTTTTCAGGCACTTATGAAAGCAGCTCGCCCAAGTCACATCCATACTTGGTGCTATGCACATGTTCTGGATCTGGTGATCAGTGATGCAAGCAATGTATGTGTTGCAGCAGTTAGTTCAGTAAGCAGACCAAAAAGACTATCTACATTTTTCAATGATTCCTACAAATGAATGAAGGTCTGGGAAGAGCATAACCAGGAAATAAGAAACGCTTAAGAGTAGAGCACATTGGTCAAACTAGATGGTCAAGTAGAGGTAGAGCACTTCAAAAATTGTTTGGCAGCTACACAGATCAGCCATCAGAGTTCTATTCAGACCTTCTGATCATCCTTCAGCAAGTAAGTGAAGCAAGTGATTTCAAAGCATCAGTTAGCTATGAAGCACAGAAATTGAGTGAAAACTTGCACAAATTTGAAACCATCTTAATAGCATTTACATTCATCCAAATTTTTGATATTACACCACCAGTGTCAGATTATCTGCAGACATCAGGCCTGGATATCATGCAAGCTTGGTGCATGATTAACAAAGCCAGTGAAAATGTTGAAAAAGATTTCAAGAGATTTTAGTGGCATTTTTGAAACAGTATCTAATTTTGTTGTTCATGCAAATTGCAAATTAGTAGAGGTTAACATTTCTATCCCTAAGAGCTTCTCAATTTCAACCATCAGATCGAGTCGCTCAGCACCAGAAGGTATCACAGACGAGAAGAGAAATTTTGAGGTTTCATTCCATCATGCAATAACTGATGCTGTGCTCTCCAGCATGCAAGCTAGATTCTCATTTCATGAAAAACTCTGTGAGCAGATTTTCTGCTTTGAATCAAACAGGTTTTCTGAAATCTTGGCATTTCCACAAAACGTGGAGTTAAGTTTGATTACTAATGCAGTATCAGAAATTGACAGAGTGACACTACAGGATGAACTGATTTCATTTGCATTGAGCTGCAAAGACCTGAAGAAGGGACTTCTAGAGAATATGAATGACAATGAAAATGATTCAGACAGATTGGAATCAGAGGGGCTATATACAGAAGTTGCGGAATCATCTGCCAAGACAACATGTAAGAATTGTTTGTCATGTGCTTTCAAGTTGTTATCAGAGTACAGGCTGTGTGCAGCTGCATATGAAAATTTATATGCAGAATATAAATTCATTGTAACACTAAGCGTCACACTGTGCACATATGAAAGATGATTTTCTAAACTAAGACTGTTGAAAACAAGTCTTCACTCATCCAGAATAACTTGGAGTCACTTATGTTAACTGCTATTGAAAAAGACATTACAATTAAAATCAAATCAAAGACAAAATTATTGATAAAATTGCAGAATTCTCTGCTGAAATGAGTACAATATTGTTACTGTAATCTGTGAACGTTAATATTTGAAACTTTTGGCTCAGTATTATTGTAAAGTATACTACATCATATATTAGGGTGTGTTAAAGAGTAAAAATTTATTTTGAAAAGTGTATGTTAACTCATTTGAATATTTATTTCTAATATCTTATTATGAATTTCATAATTTAGTACATTGTTTACATGTTAATTTGTCGTAATTAAATGGAAATTTTGTTTGACATGTCATTACGCTTTGTTGTTACTATCAGCAGGTGTCCACGAACATCTTCATGACCTTGGAGTTTTCAAATCTTTTTATGCATATAAATAGATATATATCTTAAACTAAAGCCCTTATTTAGTTATGCCAATATGCACAGTTCACCTGCTGCACAGATTCTGCATTTGGCATTAAACTGTAAAGAGCGGGGAGGGGGGCATTGTATTTTTTCTATAACATTCTCAGTCCGCACCTGACTTTATTTCAACCAATCTTTCATTGAACATTTGACTTTTCTTTACAGTCTAAGAGAGAGAACTTCTTCTCCTTTTATTCACTTTCAATTTGCATGCTTCTCTCGATTAATTTTATTATTTGTTAATACATATTTATTCTGGTTACTCTGGTGTTCTTATTTCCTGTGTCGTGTGTCTGATCAATCGTGCGTCATAACGAATCCTAAATATAAATATTGTAACGGTAGATATACGCTACAACATTATCGTAATACATAGTGAACTCTGGTAACAATCTGGTTACCAACTGGCAAAAAACAAAAAAAATTTTTTATCAAAATTTCGCGTGTGTTAGGAAGGATTAAGAAATTTTTTAAAATAATTAAATTTGATCTTTCCTTTAGTCTTAATAACAAATATTTTGACAAATAATTTTTTTAATTTGGGGTCTTTTTACTTTTTTCAGAGAATTAGTCAAGGTACGTAGCGTGGTAGTGTAATATGGTTAGCAGGCTTGTCTCACAAGATCAATTGAATTGAAAGTTCGATTCTCATTGGATGCCCCATACATTTGGCCTTGTGCCACATCTAAACTACACTTAGAAAATCATTGGGCACCTAAATGTCATGGACAATTACGACTGAGTGGTAAATTTGATTCTCACTAGATGTCCCATCACTTCGATCTTGTCTTTTAAAACTTTTACAATATCTAAGTTCTAAGCTCCACTTGGATTTGACCTCACAGGATTTCATGAGTAAATAATGTTAGTTTAAGCAAAATGTAAGCATTACTTTTTCAAAATCCAATTAATTAATCCTTAAATTTACTAACAGACTTCAAAACACATATCTTGGACAAATATTGGATTTTAAAAAGATTTTTAATTTTGATTACATTTTTTGCATACAATGACCACATGATGAGTGACGAAAAATGATAAAAAATATCAAGGCTTTAAAACAGGCCTAAAAACAAAGTCTATTTATAAACTGATAAATTATCTTATAATTCGGATGTACAACTTTTCAAATAGACTCAAAATTTTAATTCCAATAAGTATTTAAATAATTTGAATTTTTTGTTTTTTTTAATTGTTTTAGTTTAGAAAGTCCATCATTGTACTTTTGCAAAAAAAACAAAAAAACAAAATCAAACCAAAGATATCAGCATCAGTCAGTAAAGTACCATACGTGATACATGCTTTGGCAATCATGTCTCGAAAGAAACATAACTGACTGCACAGAAAATTTTCCCACACTTGGTTGCCATTACTTTCTGTGGTAGACTGGTTGTCCACCAACACAACCTCTCCTACCATTTAACCCATAGCTGGAAGGAAAGTGTCGGATTAATACCTTTCCCAAGGGTATTTGCGCATAAGTGAATACAAGGAATTTTGGAGTAGATAGACTAAACTATCGCCCGGTCCACACTCCACCCACGTCTATTGAACAGGTGAAGAGGCTCATCCCTTGTTCCCTGTTTAGGATGTGGTTTCCGGCTCTTTTCCAATCTTTTCACTCTTATGTAGCCCCCTGCACATCAGTGGCGTTATCGCCTTGCTTGGGGTGATATGATTAAAAAAAAAAAAACTGGAATTCAAACTCGGCTCACAGATTTATTTAATTTCTCGTTCTGAGTTGATACCACTGCACCACAACACATGATTCAAATGATGAAAACAGTTTTATCATCGAAATTTTTGTTACTATTAAGTGGAAAGATCAAATCAAATTAAAAAAAAAATCAAACATTTAAAAGTAAGATAAATGGAAATATGGAAAACAACAAAAATTAAACAAACAGTTCAATTCAAATAATAAAAACATGAAAAAAAAAGGTGTGAAAATTTTTTTAACAAAAACACAATAAAAAACGAACAATGAACGGAAATGGAGAAAATAATGGTAGAATTAACAAAACTTGTCACAAAACTATTTCAACAATAAATCGATAAAAACAAAGTGTAAATTGGAATTATCTGTGAAAAAAAGAAACAGGGAAACAAAAACAAAAAATTTTTTGCTAAGTTTATGTAAGGGAGATAACTCTAAAACCCATCTTAAATAGTCGCCCTTAGATTAGAATTCTCTAGGGAATATGGTTAATTTAAGGTACCTCCGCAAAATCGCTGAAAAAACGGCATAGTGTGAAGGGAAAAGGGCCTAAACTAAATAAAACCGTTTTATCGGCAAAATGTTTATATTATCATTAAGAGGATAAATCAAATATTTTTTAAATTATTTTTTAAATTTTTTAATTATTTCTATCTCTAACATGTTCGAAATTTTTGTAGAAAATTTTTTCTTACGTCAGCGCGAGACCTAAATTGCAGCAATGTTTATTAAGTAATATTGTACAATGCACTTTTTTGACCCTGAAAGACACATTAATTTGGAAATTCTTGCAAAAATCAAATAATGGTCGGATTTTGAAAATTTCAGAAAATAAACAAAAGACAAAAAAGAATTTTCGAAGTTTATGTAAGGGAAGTAACTCTAAAAATCCCATCTTAAATAGATACGAGTTGAAAATATTATTGTGATTTCTACAACCAGTCTTGACAATTAGTTTGGACACTATTAAATTTACATTATTTACAGAAATAACAATGTGCGATCTGTAAATAAAGATAATCAAGTAAATCTTGCGAGGATAGGTTGAAAAAATATAAAATGGCCGTAAAACTTTAGGTTCCGACCAATATATTTCTGTTTGAAATACACCAAAGAGTATTTTGCTTACTGGAAATAGTAAATTTAAGCATTTAGCTTTCAATTAAACTAAAATAAAAGTTTCAAGAAAACTTATTTTTAATAATTAAATTTAAAATTTAGATATCGAAAATGAGTGGAGGTACCTACTTATTTCGCATCTGTCAACACATGGAAAGGTGAGAAAATTGAACTGTGTTTAAGAAACAATTTTATTCTAAATTTCATGCTATAAATAAGTAATATTTATGTAAATCAGATTAACATTGAATTCGCTAATTTTCCAAATAATGTCTCACGGATGTATATTTTATTTTTGCAAGATTTTTAAAACCGAGAATTAATTAGTGTTTACAAATGTGGTGATCGCTTAAGTATCTGGTGATCACAAGTGACATAATTGTTTTTCTTTTTTTTTTCTTTTGTTTTTTTTTTAAGGGGAAGAAACCTGAAGCACATATTTTCATTTACACATAGAAATTACCATACAAAAAAATATTTTGAAATTAGGAAGGCACAATGATTTGTATTAACTTTAATTTTCGATTTGTAAATATAATATTCGCTTAAGTTTTTAAACTAACCAACAAATCTGAAGTATTTTCTAAATATTTTTTTAAACTTTAAAAATTAATTTTAAAAAAAAATGAAAACAATGTTTTTAAAATTTCATTATTAATCGAAAAGCGTTTTTTTTACCGGGGTTAGGGGAGAAAAACCTGAGTTACGAAATTAAATTACATTACATTTATTGTAAACTCTCGTAACTATTTGGTTACCTGCTAATGAAAATCAAAACAAGATTTTTTTAACAAAATTTCGAACGTGTTAGAAAGGATTTAAAATTTTTTAATAATTAAAAAATACTTAGATCTTTTTTCCTCTTAATAATAACAAATATTTTGATGGAAAAACTTCGTTTTTATTAAGTTTGAGCCATTTTTTCTTCATACTATGCTATTTTTTTTTTTCACCGATTTAGTGGAGGTATAGACTACAGTAACTATTTTTCTAAAATAGACTATAGCGGTTGCTATGTTTTTTTTTATCCACATTCGGTCCATGTCATTTTTACTCGTCTGCGATTGGGTAATAAATAAATACTGTCCTTGTATAGGACAATTTAGCAATCGCAGTCGCCTTTAATGAAGCAGCTCTTTCATGTAGTGTGTGTTGATTGGTTAATTTTTAGCCAATCACATATTTTTTTTATGTGAACAAAGTTTTTCCTGCGCTTGCTGTTTGATCCGCTCTCCTCTCTTATAAGCGTTGACTTTCGGCAAGCTTGTCAGTAGACCAACTGGCTGGGTTTTGCCCCTCGTAAATTTGTGGTATTGTGGTGTATGAAAGATTGGGAGTCGATGGATGGATTCTTTTGGTGATTGAGCAAATTGTAATGAGTGAATGGGTCGTGATAGTGTTTAGCTAGGTATAGGATAGTTAAGCGAGAACCAACCTCTGCCTCTCCCCTTTTCGGCTTTTGCCACATTTTTTTGTATTTATACAAGAAATAAATATCGTGTTTAGCTAGGTTTGGGGCCTAGTTAACTGATAGTTAACTGAGTACCGCCCTCTACTCCTCCCCTTTTCGGCCTTGTGCCACAATTTTGTATTTATTACAAATAAATAGTGTAGACCAACAGGCTGGCTAAAGAACTGGATGTAAGTTTCTCCTTCTACTCATACTTAACACACACATAGATACAGAACTTTATCTTCTGTCTGAATATTTTCGCCAAGAACTTTTGAACTTTGAACTCTTAACCAAAATTTGTATCACTTACAGTTACATTCAAAATAATTGTATTTTTCATGTTATTTGTTCTTACATGGAAATCTTGCTAACAATTGTAACAAACCTTTTCAGCGCAAGAAAAAACTTCCTTCATTTTACTTTGGTCGACAAATAGCTAAAGAGGAACAACTCTTTCCTCTTACTCTATGTATACTGCTATTATATGTTTTGTTTGTTTATTGAATATATTTTAATTTATTGGTTACAAATTGGAGTTGTTGTCTTTATTTTTCTTAAATCGTATGTTGGATGAATCGTAATATAAATCGTAAAGGACTAAAAATCCCCTACATAGACATTAAGTCATAAATATCTTTATATTTTGGTATTCTCAGTTCGGATGAAAAATTTACGTACCTCCACATCATCATAACTTGAAAAATATCAAACCGTATATTAAACACTTGTTGAGTGTTGTTTGAAGACATTGTAAAGTTGAGTTTAAACAAACAAGTGATATCAGAAGACAAAATTTAAAAGTGAATACGCCCTTTATAAAAAAATTTAGTTTCATTCAAGTTGAAAAAAGAAAATATTTTGTCTGCTAAAAAGAAAATCTATATGCAACGTTTGAATTCAAAGCAGAAAGAAGAATTGAGGCGTTATGTCTGTTGAAAATCAACAGGTTACTTTTAAAAATCCTTAGAAAAGTCGTATACGTGTACTAAAATAATTATAGGAAAACCCGCTTTCTGGGTAACAAACGTCACTTACTGAGAAGTCATGACCCAATCTCGAAAAAACTATGACGACACCAGCTTTGACGAAAAAGAAAAAGTTTAGAGAAAAAACTGGAGGACGGAGAGGAGGAAAGTGAAAAAAAAAATGACAAATAAAATGAATAGTAATAAATTAAAATTTGTTATCGAGATTATAGAAAAGTGCTAGTATTTGAATTAAGGGGAAAAAATTGACTGTAAATTCTAGGAAATATCAGACTTATCTCCCTTAACCAATCTTTTTCCTATATATATGCCAGACCCTAAACTCCTTTGCCACAGGATATGGTATTGTTTGCTGGATTCTGCTTCGTGGATAGCTTGTACTGATTTAACAAATATATATATATATATTTTTTTTTTTTGTTAATTTAAAATAACAGAGAAATGGATTTTTAAAATCAAATAGTAAAGAGTGTCAATCACGTAACAAGTGCTGATAAAAAATAGGTGTTGGTAGTTTTAGTATTGTTTTACGGACACTATCTGTCAAAACAAAAATTAAGAAAATGACGGGTAAACTCCTTTTATATATATATATAGACTAAACTATCACCCAGTTCACACTCCACCCACGTCTATTGAACAGGTGAAGAGGCTCATCCCTTGTTCCCTGTTTAGGATGTGGTTTCCGGCTTTCTCTTTTCCAATCTTTTTACTCTTACGTAGCCCCCTGCGCATCAGTGGCGTTACCGCCTTGCTTGGGGTGATATGATTAAAATATTTAGGTACCTCCACTGAAGTCCAGTCAATTCTTCTATACTTAAATTTAAATCGAAATTTTATACGTCTTTTAGTACCCCCCAAACACTTTTTTTCAAGTGTAAAACATTGATTAGCAAATTCTTATAAAATACATTGTCTGATTTTAGTGAAACTTTCAGGTCTTATTCGCAAATGACTGACATTTTTTTTTTCACATCTTACATAAAATATCATGTCAACCGTTGACGCAAGAAAAACCTAAATTTCGAATTCGCTAAAAAAAAAACAATATATATATATATATATAATTATTATTATTATTATATTATTATTATTATTATTATTATGTAATCAATATTTTTAAAAAAACTACTTTCGCATTTACTCTTAAAAGAATTATTCTTCTTAAACATTTTTTACGATAAAACTTTTTTTTATAAAGTTTGGGGCTTTTTTCATCTCGCATGTTTGTTTTTTTGTTTTTTTTTTTAGCCCTTCATTTTGGCTCCGAGTGTTCTTGGACAATTGTCCAAGAACAGAACAGAACATAACAGAAAAAGGAGAATATCTATTTTTAAAAATAAATTGCAGCACCATATCGAAGGATGAAGAAGGCGGCAAAATTTAATACTACACTACGGTAGGCGTAAAAAAAAAAATCGACTTACCTTGAAATTTAACGATCTGTGCCTTCAGCTTTTTTGACAGATCGATCCGATCGATATCGCCAAGAAATTCAATTAAATCGTCAAAATCCAGCTTCGAGACGGTGAAATAAGATAGATTTTCGAGCTCATTCATGAGGTCGAAAATATCGTTACAGACCCTACTGAGTTCGTTTTTGATTAGAAAGTTTGCTGTCTTCACGTCTTCAGGATTCATCGCTTTAAAAATACCAAGCAATATTTTACGCACTTCTTTATCAATAGCCGACGACTTCATTGTCCACTTGAAAAATGAATTAATAATATTATAAATAAATGAATAACGTAATCTTATCACCAAATTCAACAGCTCGTCAGTTTTTGTTTTTATCTACTGTCATTTTTTTTTTTTTTTTGCGAACTCAAAATCTGTCACGTTAAACAAGAAGGGGCGTTGAAAGATTTTTAAGCGAATTCTTTTATATATACTGATGAAATAAAAGTGTATACAGTTTCAAGGAAAAACTAATGACTCATCCATACAACCTGTTTCATTTCAAATCAATGCGAAAGTGTCAGTTGAACTAAACAAAATACCTGACAAAAAACAATTTTCGTTCTAGGAATTTGTTTTACTCATGCGTAGACAAAAAGACAAACAAATATTTTAAAAATAATGTTAAATAGGTACTTATACTCATTTTCGATATCTAAAATAAATAATAAATTGAATTTGTAAAAATAAGTTTTCTTGGAAAATTTATTTGGTGTATTTCAAACAGAATTATATTGATTGAAATCTAAAATGTTTCAATTATTTTTTTAATCTTAAATTTTCGGCCATTTTTAAGCGATCGACACATTTGTAAACAAAAGTTAATTCTCGGTTTTAAAAGTCTTGCAAAAATACATCTATGAGACATTCGTTTTGGAAAATTAGCCAATTTAATGTTAATTTAATCTGATTTACACAAGTATTACTTATTTATAATGTGAAATTTAGAATAAGACTATTTCTTAACCACAGAGTTGAACTTTTTTACCTGTCCGCCGTATATCAAAATGTATTTTATAATTTAAAAAAGAAAAAAATGAAAACAATTCTTTTAAAATTTCATTAGTAATCGAAAAAAAGTTTTTCTTCAGACTATAATGTCCTTAATGTTTATTATTTCTTCAAACAATTAAAAGCTTATCTGATTAAACAATTTCATAGTTATATTGCATTCATTATTTTACTATCTATTCAGAGCAGATTTTCGAAAATATAGGCAAATATTTATCGCAACAAAATTAAATTTCTTTAAATTTCATGAATTTATATCGAGGTGGGGTAACAGGTGTAAAAATATATATATATATATATTTACCAACATTTGTTTTTTAGAATAATTTCAAAAATAATTTCATTCATGAGTACTGAAACTTTCGTTAAAATCCGGCCATTTTTCACATGTTGATTCTCGGTTTTAAAAATTTTCCAAAAATGAAAAAAAATATTTGTGACTCGTTATTTAAATTTAATTTACTAGTTCCATAAAGCAAAATACTCTGTATTTAATGTGGTTTTGGTTTTTGTTCTTTAAATCGTTACGTCTCAATACTGTACGTACACAACTCCAATGAAAACACCCCTGAAAAACATCTTATTTGCATATGAAGAACGGGATTTCACGTTACTTCGTGAGACCCGCCAGCATATAATCAGGCGCGGCCGCCATATTTATTCTTTTTAGGTACCTTCCCTATTTCGCGGGAAAAACAGTATAGCGTAATGAAAAAGAATTTAACGAAAATATAAAGTTTTATCGTTAAAATGTTAATGTTATTATTAAGATGAAAGACCAAAGTATTTTTTAATTATTTTTTTAATCCCTTCTAACACGTTCGAAGTTTTGGTTAAATCTTGTTTTGTTTACCTCATCGCCGTGACTAAGTTTTAACATTGACTTTTGTGCGCTTGTTTTCCGTTGAAAACACATTAATTAGGAAATTCTTGTAAAAAATCAAATAATTGTCCGATTTTAATGAAATGTTTAGAACTTATTTACAAATTTTTAGAAAATTTTGGTAAAAAAATTTTTTTAAATAAGTTCCCCCGACTTACTTAATTTTATGTAATTTCGCACAGAACCTTTCCCCACCGCCTCAATTTTTTGTTTGTTTGTTGAAAGTAGGAGTCTTTCGAGATTGTAAATCACCTACATTTTTTTTTAATTAGTGCTATCTAAATGAAAATCTGCTCTGAATTTAAAAATAATGAATCCAATAAAACAATGATATTACTTAAGAAGAAAAGCTTTTTATTGCTTTTGTAAATAAGTATTATTACCGACATAGTCTGAAGATTTAAAATTTTTATGATGAATAATGAATTTTTACAAGAATTTTTTCAATTTTTTTACATTTATATTAAAATAATTTATAATAGTTTAAAATCGTGCAAAATTCTCTATTGCGATTTTCCTTGAATATGATCTAATAATTAAGTGAAAATTAAATTTACGAAACCAAAATTGCAAAGATTATAAAACGTAGTGGTGCTATTTGTTTTTAAAATATTTTTTTTACTTAATATATTCCTTATTTTCATGTATGGTTGACTAAAATTATTATGAAAAGGTTACGTAATTTAAGAGTTTTGTCCCATCCCTTAGATTTATGAAAATTGTCATTTATGGTCATACATAGCAGCTGTCATCGCTTCGTCATTCAACAGTCCGTCAAACGTTCGATCAGATGAACGGTTAATAATTGGTGGTATATTATTTTTATGCTCTAAGTAATACTTCTTTAAAATCAGATTAATTTAACTTTAAACTTTCTAATTTGACTAAAATAAAGTGTCAGAAATCTTTTGAAATATTTTAAAAATCGATGAATTTTTGTTTGTTTACAAATTTCTATCTGAAATTACACCAGAATCTTTTATCTAATGGAAATAATTTAATCATTAAGCTTTTAATTAAATTTAAAATTAAATCTTCAAGAACGTTTTTTTTTTTCATTTTAAATATTTCATTTTAAACTTAGGTATCGAAAATTTATGCCGAAATAGTGAAGGTACCTATTTTTAGCACGTAACAGGACCTTACATGCTACATGAATTCGTACAGATTGAGGTAAGTCCCTTCCGACAGGCATTTTATCACAGAAATTATATTGATATTTTCTCATAGAAATTATGTTTATTGAAATTTAAAATTTTTGAATTTTCATTTTAGCGGCCATTTTTCAAATATTGACGGCTTTGTAAACAAAAGTTGTGACAAGTTTGAGAAAAATTAGCAAATTTAAACTTAAATTGATCTGATCCGAAACATTTATAGCATGAAATTTAAACATATATATAAACTTTGGAACATGTACAAACTACTACAATATTGTACATTTTGTTTCAACATTGAAAGAACAATGTTTCATCAGGTAGTTAATAATGATGGTAATAAGCGCTATTTTTGAAAAGAAAATTTAAAAAGCTCGCTTCCTTTTATTTTTGGAAATTTTTTCGTACAAGGTAAGTCAGTCAGTTAAGTGCTATACGTGATACACGCTTGGGCGATCATGTCTCGAAAGAAGATTATCCCGCAGCAGGTTGCCATTGCTTTCTGCGGTAGACTGGTTTGCCAGCCAAGGCTATAGAACCCAATCTGTCCTGTTATTTAACTCATAACTGGAAGGAAGATACGGATTAATACCTTTCCCAAGGGTATTTGCACGTAAGTGAATGCAATGAATTCAACTGGAATTCAAACTCGGCTCCCCGAGTTCTCGTTCCGAGCCGATATCCACTGGACCACAACGCACATCTCACAAGGTAAGAGGATATTAAAAAAGAGTGGAAAAGATGAGAAAGTAAAAGAGAAATCAAAAAAGGGAAAGAAAAAGGAAAACAAGAGAGAAAGAAACGAAAACGGCTAAGAGAGAGAAACTTCAAATGTAGACAGGAAGTAAAATACAACCAGATACAGACATCGGTCACGCGTCGTCTGTGCTTAACAAAGTGGAAAAAGTGAGAAAATGCACAGAGGAAAGGAAGTGTGAGAGGGGAAGACAACAGAAGCGGCAAAACAATAGAATTTTCAAACTTTGGCCGGAAATGAATTGCAGATAGATACAGACATTCGTTACATAAAACTAAATTCTTTGGAATTTAAAAAAAGAACTGATGAAATCACATACACAAACATACGAATTATTCTTAAAGCGCAAATCTAAGGACGACTTTTAAAAACACAAAACGAAGATATAAATCCGTTAGCGCTTTATAATATATTGGAGAAGTAAAATATTTTTTTTTATAAAAATAAAGAATTAAACTTAATTAAAAAATTAAATTGAACTTAAAAATAAAATTAAAATTTTTAAAAATATATATAAAAATTAAACTAAAAATTAAAATTAATATTAAAATTCAATTTCATTGCTCTTTTTTTATATTGAGCACTGTTTTAAATTAATCTTTTGGACGTTGCAAATATTTTCTTCGTTTCCTTATTCATTTGAAGATTTTTTATATATATATATATATATATATATATATATATATATATATATATATAAACAAACACATACACAATAGCTGGCCACTTGTATTCGTCTACTGGGGCTAGCTAATCCCCATTGTAGACGCCTGCTCAGGCAAACTTGTTTGTTCATCACCCAGAGCTCACCTGTGGTTTATACTGCAACTATGCTGAGTGGACCTTAGTTACAGTTTCTGGAAGAGAGCGCGTTACCAACATGAACAGCCTGAACAAAGCCATGATGCTCAAACCCTCGGTCATCGACGGCTCCTCCCAATGCTTGAGTCAACCCGTGGGTGTGGTTTTCAGGCATTTTCCAAAGATGCCGCACGCTGGAATCGTCTCTTCCAGACCGATATCATCAAGACATCGCCTTCCTGACAAATCAACCATGGTGAGATTCGAACCCAAGCTTCATGGTCAGAAAGCGAAAGTTCTAACCATTTGACCACACACACAACACACACACATACACACACACACACACACACACACACACGTCGTCCCAACAACAAAATATACAAAGCAACCATGACAACAGACGAAACATGACAATACAGACGAAATATTTATATAGGAGTAACAGAAATATCGTTTAAAGAAAGATTTAATAATCACAAAACATTGAAATGGAACAACGTATTACACCAAAAGAGTGGGAATAGTTAAATGGCACCACCACACAGCAGTAATAAGAGAAGTTGTAAATTATGCCGAGAGCATCAGTTTTAACAGTCAAATTAAAATGACAAAAAAAAAAACGCCATTAAATCGCTGAAAAAACAGCATAGCATGAAGAAAAAAGGCCATAAACTTAATAAAAACGAACCTTTTCCGTCAAAATGTTTGTTATGAAAAGAAAAGATTAAAGTATTTTTTAAATTATTTAAAAAAAATTTTTTAATTTTTTTCTAACACGTTCCAAATTCTGATAAAAAATTTTGTTTTTATCTTCGTTAGCGGGTAACCAAATCGATACTAGAGTTTACAATGGAAAACGTAATATTACAAAATTCAGTTTTTCCGGTGGCAAACACATAAATTTTAAAATTATTGCAAAAATCAAATAATTTTCAGATTTTAATGAAACTTTCAGGAATGATTTAGAAATGAATGAAATTATTTTTGCAATTATTATTTTCTTAAAATCTTGGTAAAAACTTGTTTATTTTTAAAACATCAGTTAGCACTTCCCTCAACGTAAATTCCTGAAATTTCAAAAAAATTAATACTGGAGAGAAAATTGGTTTCATAAGGTAAACGCAAGACTCAGTGGGGAACGTAAATCATCTATTTATTTTTTGAAAATCTGCTACCAATAGTAAATTAAAAAATACAATAACATTATTTAATTAGATAAGCTTATAATTGCTTTAATAAATAATATATATTCAAGACATTATAGTCTGAAGAAAAAAATCTTCGATTAACAATGAAATTTTAAAAGAATTGTTTTCATTTTTTTTTTTTAATTATTATAATTTATAAAGTTTCAAAAATATTTTTGAAATACTTCAAAGACTTGTAGACATTAGGCTATTAAGTGAAGAGGATATTTACTAATCGAAAATTCCAAAGTTTAACAAATCCTCGAGCCATTGTATTTTAAAAATAATTCTTAATTTTTTGTGTTTGAAGGTTTTTTTTGTATGGTAATTTCTGTGCGTACATTAAAAGCTCGTGTTTAACAGTTTCTTCCGCTTACAGGGAAAAGAATTTGGACAATTGTGTCAATTCTGATCACCATACACTCAGCTTCTCTCACATATTGCTGTCTTCACACGTCAAATTATACGGGAAAAGGTCAGAATGATCAACACTCAGTGTTTAAGAAATATTTATAGCATGAAATTTAGAATAAAACTAAGTAATACTTGTGTATATTTAATTAACTTTAAATTTGCTAATTTTCCAAAAATAACGTGTCACTGGAGTACATTTCATTTTTGCGAGATTTCATTTTACAAATGTGTCGATCGCTCGAAAAATTTTCAAAAATATCAAAATTTTAGATTCCAAATTGATATAAAATCCTGTTTGAAATAGACCAGAGAATTCTGCTGGCTGGAAATAGTAAATTTAATCATTTAGCTTTCAATTTAAACTAAAATAAAAGCTTTAAGAGAAATTATATTTTTAAAAGTACACTTTAAAAGTTAGATGTCGAAAATGAGTTGAGGTACCTACTTAAAATGTATCTTTATTCATGTTGATTACAACCGTATAACGTTTATGTGATAAACGAACTTTCAATTACAAATAGGTGGATGTGCGTTGTGGCGCAGTGGATATCGGCTCGGAACGAGAAACCGGGGAGCCGAGTTCGAATTCCAGTTGAATCCATTGTATTCACTTATGCTCAAATACCCTTGGGAAAGGTATTAATCCGTCTCTTCCTTCCAGTTATGGGTTAAATAGCAGGACAGATTGGGTTCTATAGCCTTGGTCGGCAACCAGTCTACCGCAGAAAGCAATGGCAACCTACTGCGGGATAATATTCTGCCCAGTCAGTCATGTCTCTTTCGAGACACGTATGGCACTTTAACTGACCTCCAGTAAATCGCTAAAAAAAAAAAAACAACGCATAGTATGAATAAAAAGGCCCCAAACTTAACTAAAACGAATTTTTTCTATTAAAATCTGTGTTTTATTATTAAAAGGAAAAGTCAAAGTATTTTTAAAAAATTTAATCATTTTTAACACACAATGGAAAACGTAATATTACTTAACTTAATGTGTTCACCACCGGAAAAAAACAAACTAATTTGGAAATTCTTGCAAAAATCAAATAATTGTCGGATTTTAATAAAATTTCAGGAATTATCCACAAATGAATGAATTTTTTTTTCAAAATTCTTGATATATATATATTATAAATTATATTTTAGAACATGTACATAATTATTCTATATATATCCACGACAAATCATATAAAGTAAGGACATTATAGTCTGAATAAAAAAAATACGATTAATAATGAAATTTTAGAATTGTTTGAATTTTTTTTAAATACAATAGTTTATAAAATTTCAAAACCTTTTTTAAAAAATACTTCAAAGATTTTTGGGGGTTAGTTTATAAATTTATTAAGCGAAGATTATATTAACTAATCGAAATTTAAAATGTTTAATGCAAATCGTCATGCCTTCCTATTTTTAAAATACATTTTTAATTTTTTTTTTTTTCGTATTTGATATTTTTTTGTATGATAATTTCTTGTGTAAATTAAAAGGTCATGTGTTTCAAGGTTTCTTCCCCTTACAGGAAAAAATTGTACAATTATGTCATTTGTGATCAACATACTTATCTGGCATCAGTCAACACATACGGTGGAAAGGTCAGAAAGTTAAACTGTGTTTAATAAATAGTTTTATTCTAAATTTCATGCTATAAATAAGTAATACTTGTGTAAATCAGATTAATTTAACATTAAATTTGCTAATTTTCCAAAAGTAATATCTTATAGATGTATATTTTATTTCTGCAACATTTTCACTTTTAATTTGCAGATGACCGGGACGTGGTCGCTTCCACAGTCAGCACCTGGATAGGCTTTGCTTTGAACCACTGAATTTCTGAATCTGCTGTTAATGGTTATGTAGTCTATCTGGTTTTTTGTGTCACCTCCTGGGCTTCTCCATGTTCACAGACGTCGATGATGTTCTTGAAAACAGGTGTTAGTTATTATCTGGTCATTTGCTATGCACCATTGCACCCATTTTTCTCCTTCGTTGCGGATTCCTAAACCAAAGTTTCCAGTTGTCATACCTTCCCTCTCCTTGCTTACTTTGGCATTCAAATCTCCCATGATGATCCTGATTTCTTGGCTTTTACATTGAGCCTTGGCCTTCTCTAGAGTGGAGTAAAAAGATTCTATTTCTTCCTCGGTGCTTTGTGTTGTTGGTGCTACAATTGCTATGTTGAACGATCTCCCTTTCAGTTTGACCAGGAGAACTCTTTCGGAGAACTGGCAGTATCCCAAAACGCATTTCTTCATTTCCTTGTCCAGTATTATGCCGACTCCTTTTTCATTATTTTTGCCTCCAGCGTATTTTATCCGATGGTTGTCGCTGTTGAAGTCGCCATTATTTGACCATCTGGTTTTGCATATTCCCAGAATATTGATTTTTAGTCTGTTCATTTCCTGCTTGACATTCTCTCGTTGTCCGCAGTTGTTTAACGTCCTGACGTTCCATGTCCCCAAGGTAATCCTTTCTTTGTTGCGCACAGTCGCAGGGTAACGGTCCAGAGACACCTGTTGCTCATGTCGTTCCTTCCCGGGCGAGGGACATATTTTGGGAAAAACTGTCCCCTTTACGCCGTTGGTAAATCTGTAAAGAAAAAAAATCATATTTTGTTCAATTAAATATAAATAGTCTGTTTTCTCATTATCTCTACTTCATATCTAAATACAAATTAAACTGATATTTTTATGAAAGACATGAAAATATCATTCAATAAATCAACAAATGTTTTGTGGCAATTTTTAACATCAGCTTGAGATTTCCCTTGATAAAAAGTTGAACTTCAACACGTTTAACATTATAAATAAAACAATTGTTAATTTTATAGTGTTTTTTTTTTCGAGACTAAACATTAATAAAACAAATTTTCGTAGGTACCTCTTCTCCATTTTCGATACCTAAATTTTAAATTGAATTTTAAAAATAAACTTTTTCTCGAAACTTTAAATTTTAGTTTAATTGAAAGCTAAATGATTAAATTTACTATTTGCAGTAAACAAAATATACTGTTGCATTTCAAACAGAAATTATATTCATTGGAATCTAAAATTATAATAATTTTTTTAAATTTAATTTTTCGACTATTTTATAGAGCGATCAACACTTTTATAAACAAAAGTTAATCGTCGGTTTAAAAAATCTTTCACAGATAAAACATACATATCTCACTCTTTATTTTTGGAAAATTAGCAATTTTAAAGTTAAATTAATCCGATTTGAAACAAATATTACTTGTTTATGGCATGAAATTTAGAATGAAAGAATCAGAAAGGTCAGACTCGTTGACCTTCCAAGTAGGCAATGACAGCCACTATTATAAAACAGTTTTTACACGTCTGGAAGTATGCGAACCAAAACTGACATAACCCAATTTAACATTTTTAAGGTGAACAACCCTCTAAACATGTGACCTTTTAATGATAAGTCTCTTATGAGTTTTCAGAGTAAAAGAAAATGTGCAGTTTAACACAAATTAAAAAATTTAAAAGTTATTTTTAAAAAATCTTAATTCTAAATTATTTGTATTAAGCTTTTGAATTTTCGATTTGTAAATAAAGTCTTTGTTTAATAAATTAATAACGAAGACCCTGAATAACTGGTAGAAATTTAAACTTAGTAACTTTGATTAGCAAAGAAAAAAATGGAAAAAATTCTTATAAAAATACATTATGCATCAAAATTTTTCTTCTTCAGAATATATCCTAAAATTATATTTATAAAATCAATTAAAAGTTTATCTACATTAGTGTTAATGCATTTTTGATTTTACTATTCTGAGCCGAATTTCGGAAAAATGGTGTCGAAGTTAAGAAAAAATACATGATTTTCATTCCCCAAAATAATAATATAAAAAATCGGTATAAATAATGTATTTTTAGGAGTTTTATGCAATTAATTGGAGTGTGGGGATAACAGATGTAAAAAATACATTTTTTCAAGATTTTCTAAAAGTAATAATTGCATAAATATTTTCATTCATTTGTAAATAAGTCCTGAAAGTTTTATTTAAATCGGACAATTAGTTGATTTTTGCAAGAATTTTCAAATTAATGTAGGTACCTCCAGTCATTTTCAAAATCTAACTTTTAAACTGAATGTTTAAAAAGGAAAACGTTTTGTTGAAACTTTTATTTTAGTTTTAACTGAAAGCTAAATGATTAAATTTACTATTTCCATTAAGCAAAATACTCAGGTTTATTTCAAACAGAAATTATATTGCTTGGAATATAAAAGTTTGTAATTTTTTCAATTTTTGAATTTTGCCGCCATTTTTGAGCGATCGACACATTTGTAAACAAAAGTTAATTCTCGGTTTTAAAAATCTTGCAAAAATAAAATATACATTTGTGACAGATTATTTTTAGAAAATTAGCAAATTTTATGTTAATATAATTTACACAAGTATTACTTATTTATAGCGTGAAGTTTAGAATAAAACTATTTCTTATTCACAGATTTGAACTTTTAGACCTGTCCGTCGTATATCAAATACACACACAAAGAATTATATATTATATATTATATATATTATATATTATATATGAAATTATATGAAAAATATGAAGACAAAACGACTTTTATTAAACTTTTCAATAAGCAATATAATCATCAATTCTTAACTAACCGCAACAAATCGTTGATGATTTTAAAAATATCTTAGAAATTTTATATTATTATAATAATAATAAAAAATGAAAGCTTAACTCCGAAAAGCAGGATCCAACTGGTCTAAGCACGTGTGAACATCAGCTTATATATTTCTGAACAAAGCGCGGGAAAAAAAGATGTTTCACGTGCGGTACTAATGTAAGAGTATGTAGGTGTATGTTTGTGTACGTGCGTACATGGCGATATGTATACAAGTATGTACATGCATGTAGAAGTGATTCTACACTTGTTTTGTTGTTACTAAAAACCAGAATTTTCTTCGTTCATTATTTGTAGGTGTTTTCGTTGTTATTCACCTAAGCTATGAAAATAAATAAGCGGAATATTAGGCTGTGTCTCACTACAAGGTTGATTGTTGTGGTTGAGAAATTATTTTCTTGGGTGTTAGTTCCCATAAATAACGGTTCATGAAATAAATTCTTCGAATGAAACTTCCTTCCAAAAATGAAGAGAATAAGAATGGTGTAATTGCCATTGCTACATGAAACGTGAGTGAGAGAACTGACAAACTGAGGGTATATATTGTAAAAGGTTTTATTTCCTTTACAGTATTTGTGCAGCTGTGAAAACTGCAATTAAGACAAACAAATAACATGAGCACATGGGGGAAGAATGTAGACAAGGATAGATAATTACAAAATTCGAAAAAATAAGAAAATAAACAATGAAATTTACATAAATAGTTGGAACAAAACAGGGAACTTATAACAAGGGTTTAAATCAGCAAGAATCGTTTGAATCGCCAAAGCAATACATTTTTACAAATTAAGGAAGGGTCTAAAAAGCAATAAAAACTTCAGAAGAATTAAATTCCATTAACTATAAAATTTGTCTAGGGTTTGCTGAAAATTGAA
The DNA here is from genome assembly GCA_037127315.1 of Ascarosepion bandense. Classification (NCBI taxonomy): domain Eukaryota; kingdom Metazoa; phylum Mollusca; class Cephalopoda; order Sepiida; family Sepiidae; genus Ascarosepion; species Ascarosepion bandense. Next base: position 680,656 of record JBBBDQ010000635.1, read on the forward strand.
TGGAAAAAATGTTAATTACCGCGTTGGCACCTCGTGTGGTCTATGGCAATTGATACATCGCTTCTTCCTCTAGCTATGAGTCAAATAACAGGACAGATTGGGTTCTATAGCTTTGACTGTCGACAAGGCTACCGCAGAATGTAATGGCAACCTACTTCGGGATAATCTTCCGCCCAGAGGAAAGAGTTGTTGCCCTTTATCTGTTCGTAGACAAAGGCAAGTTGAAAAGAAGTTTTTTCTTTCGCTGAAAAAGTTTGTTACAGTTGTTAAGATTTTCATGTAAGAACAAATAAAATACAATTATTTGGAACGTAATTGTAAATGGTACAGATTTTGATCAAAGATCAAAAGTTTTTGATGAAAATGTTTCGGACAGAGGATAAGGATCTGTCTGTGTTTGTGTGTGCGTTTAGGCAGATATGTCAGACAGAAAGAAAGTTCTTTGTCCATGTGTCCATTATGCAGGGGTGTGTAGAGAGAAGGTCTATGTGTAGCGTAGCCTTTAGGCCTGTGTGTGTCTACTGATTAAGCTTGCGAAAACCCGTCTATTTATCTGTAGAAAGTGGATCAAACGAGCAAGCGCGGGAGAAACTTTGTTGATATAAGAAAAATCTGTGATTGGCTAAAAATTAACCAATCAACAAAACACACGTGAAAGTTGCTTCTGAGGTGAAAGGTTAAAGCGACTGCGATTGTTAAATTGTCCTATACAATAACAGTAGTTATTTATAAGCCAATCGCAGACGAGTAAATTACATGGGTCGAATGTGGATAAGAAAAACACATAGCAACCGCTATACCTTGTTGAAATTGTATTCCTTGTCCTTACACTTATTTGCATATTCAAAATAGTCACTACTTTTAGTCTAACTACAGGTAGTGTAGGAAGGAAACCCTAATTCCAACCCACTTACGTACCATATTAAAACAAACCTAAACTATTTTCTATCCAATAACCAACAGTAATACAAACATGCCAAAAAGATTCCACAATACAATACACACCAAATCAAAGTGTCTACTGGTTAGAAATTAAAATCACCATGTGAAATATTTAACCAATAAAAAAACTGCTAAACTCCTGTTTTTTTTCGAGGCTACTTTCGAGAAAACTTTTTGATAAAACCCCACTGATTTGGACTTTAAAGAAGAAAGCTGCGGCTGCTCCTAGCTTAATGCAAGAGAAAACATTGCTATATAGCCCCAACTACCTCCGCGTACTGGAGGAAACGTGTCGGTGACATCAAATGAATGATCTCTAACGACAACAGTGAACATGGCTAATCAGCGACTTCAAACGCATCATTTTCAAACAGCAGTGATGATCAATGAATCTTCGCTCACGATAAACATCTTTTCTCAACTACACCTTTTTCTATGGAATAACTATTTAAAAGTATTTTCTAAATTATAAGTTTTTCTGTGTACCAACTATCCAAATATTTAACTCAATGAAAGACTATTTTTCCTCCTTTTCAACTCTTGAATTCGTGTCTATATGTTTGTTAATACAAATGCTTTCTTTAACAGACATAACCATGTTATTTATTTTATTATTTTTTTATAATCGTTTCGGCCGAAGCAAGGCAATACCACCACTGGTGCGTAGGGGGGTTACAGTGAGAGAAAAGAAAAAGAAAGACGGCCAAGCTACTGGGAATGTCGAAAAAAGGATAACAAAAGGAGGGGGTTCAAGATAGACGATGACAATTGACGCAGCAATTACAATTCTGGAGATTGTAGCTATCAGGGAAGCAAGCTAACGGAAGGGAGTTCCACAGGCTGGAAGTGCGGAAAAAGAAACTGTAAAAGTGACGGTGACTATTTTGACGGTAAAAGGGTGGGACCTACTTGCCAATCTAGTAACACGAGTAAATTCATGTGGTCGAGGCACGAGAAAAAGAAGCTCGTCAGAGCAGAAGCCGTGAAAATATCTGTAGAAAAGACAAAGGGAAGCTACATCCCGTCGGTGAAATTTTGTGGAGAACCCCGAGATAAACAGCAGGGACACTCGACCAGATATGGCATCAGTATTCAATGCACAGACGAATTGTAGATTTATAAATGTGCAAGATGGATTCTGACGAAAAAAAAAACTCCTTGCTCGACACAATGACCCAGTCTTAGCTATCTTTATTTTATCTTATTTTTTTATTGTTATTTTTTATAATCGTGTGGCCCCAAGCAAGGTATTTTACTTCCACTGTTGTGCAGGGGGTTACATAGGAGGAATGTTATGAGAAAGAGTGACAGGTTACAGAGAGTGTCATGAAGAGAGTATGAGAAGGAAGAGAATACTGATAAGTGGGGTGGACGGAGAAAAAAGCATGAGAGAGAGGATGTAAGTTAGTGAGACAGGAGATGACTATTGACTTTACATTTGAATTCTTGAAGATTGTAACTGTCGGGAAAGCAAGTATGCGGAAGGGAATTCGACAGGCGGGAAGTGCTGGAGTAGAATTTGCCTTTACAATATATCGGTTTCACAGTAAAAGGATGGGACCTAGTTGCTAATCTTGTAGCTCGAGGAAATTCATATATAGGGGTTACCAGCGAGCCAAGTTCATCAGAGCAGAAGCCGTGAAAGTATTTGTAGAAGAAACACGGGGAAGCCACACTGCGTAGGTGGGAAAGCAACTATATCCTAGCTACCAAGTCGGGATCGATCACATTTCAGATTCTCCGTTGGATTTTGTCAAGGACACCTAGGTGGATATCAGGAGTACCCAACCAGATATGGTAGCAATCTTCAATGCACAAGCGGATGGTAGATTTGTATATGTGCAGGAGTGTTTCGGACGGGAAAAACTTCCTGGCCCTACACAAAGAACCGACTTTCTTAGCAGCGGATTTAGCTATGGATTTTATATAGTTATTCCACTTAAGGTCTGATGTAAGAGTTAATCCGAGGAGGCGCAGTGTTTTATTTTCAGAGAGAGAAGCCTGATCTATATTAATGAGCGAGAGGAACGATTTTCTGTGATGGTTAATAGATAGCAGCTTCGTTTTAGAAGCATTAAAATTTACGAGCCATTTCTTACCCTAGTCCACCACGGATTGGAGGTCCTTTTCAAGCTCGGCAGCGAGGTTTGCTTTGTCAGCCTCGGCAGATTTTTGATCGAGACGAGAGTAAACCGTAGTGTCGTCAGCGTATATGCCTACTTGGAATCTTATTATGTTGAGGAGATTGTTAATATAGATAAGGAAAAGCGTAAGACCTAGAATAGAGCCTTGAGGGACATCTGCGTTCGTGTGATAGTATTAGGAGGCTTGTCCGTTCAATACTAACTTCATTGTTCGGTTTGAAAGGAATGACGGGATTAGGTCAAACACTTGTCCAGTTATACCATAACCCTGCAGCTTGTATAGAAGACCAGCATGCCAGACTCTGTCAAACGATTTGGAGATGTCAAGGGAAACAGTTCGGGCTTCGCTGTTCTTGTCGAGGGTCTGGTGTATATACTCAGTGATGGTCGTGAGCATATCAGCAGTATACCTAGTGAAGCGGAAGCCATACTGTTTGTCAGAGAAGAGTCTATGGACTGAGAGATGTTGTAACACCTGGGCGTTGATGATGGCTTCGAATACTTTGCCAAAGATCGGTAGGGGGCTGATAGGGCGATAATTATCGGAGTCAGAGGGTTCTCCAGTATTTTTATATATAGGAACCACGGAGGAGGATTTCCAGCAGGCAGGAAAGCCAGAAGCAGAGAGGCAGTAGTTATAGAGTTTAGAGAGAACAGAGGAGAGTTCAGGAGCACAGTTCTTTACGCCAATGATTGGTATTCCGTCGCCACCGCTCGCCTTATGAGGGTCAAGCTTAGAAATTATTTTGGAAACCACCGAAGGAGTAATTACTATGTCAGTCAGCTGGGCCTGGGTTCGGAGAGGGAAGTCGGGTACAGATATTCCAGACGTGTCCAGTGTCGAGTTAGTGGAGAATCTGCGAGCAAAGCACTCAGCTTTGTCTGTTGAAGAGGTGAGGACCTCAAATTCGTTGATTAGAGGGGGGTTGAGGGCTTACTGCTGTTCAGCACGCTTTTACAGAGCCTCCAGTAGTATTTTGAGCCGAACTTACGGGATGCTATGCACTGCTTCATTCTAGCTGCAAACATCAGCTTAGCTCCTTTAAGTACCCTCTTGCACTCATTGCGAGCCGAGGCAAAAAAAAAATGGTCCGACGCGTGACCCTGGTAAAGCCGAAAGAAGTGATTTCGTTGGGCGATGACAGCTGAGCAGGCAGGGGAGAACCAGGGGATGGGTGGGGTTTAAGTCTCAACTTCCTGGCAGGGATGAAAGCATCACTGCTAGCCTTAACCCAAGAGAAGATCTCAGCAGCACAGTCTTCAACAGGAAGGCTAAATACTTTGTTCCAAGGGACGTCACTCAGGAAATAGCGGAACGCGTCCCAATCGGCTCTTTGGTAGCAGTAAAATATTCTGCTGATCTGAGGTTCTTGGGTGGAGTGGAGGCGGAAGGAGATGCTGACGGAAACTACCGCGTGGTCAAAGTTTCCGAGAGGGCAGAGTTGCTTGACATTGCAAGAGTCGGGGGTGGAGGTAAAGCAGAGATCTAGTAGTGAATCGTGTCCATTAGGGTTATTCCAGAAACGCGTGGGCAACTCCACCACCTGCGTAAGGGACTGAGTGATTTAAAAATTCATGGTGTGTACACCAGCAAGATCTGTGACGGAGTTCTCCAGCCACTCAACATGATGGGCGTTATAGTCGCCAAACACAAATATATGGGCAAACGGATGGGATGAAACGGAGCAGTCTGAAGATGAGGGGGAGCGGTAGAGAAAGAAGAGATAGTTAACTGAGCTTAGAGGGGAGAGACGGAAACACATATAAGAATGATATAGGGATTCAAGAGAGATCATTCTAGCTAGAGGAAGGCGTTCACTGACGTAAACACCAAGCCCACGCATGTGGACATTGGAGTCTTTTCTGAAGAGGGGAAGGTAGCCATAGATAGAGAAGTCCGATGAGAGAATTGAGGGGTTGAGATTAGTCTCACAAAGGGCTAAGATGTCAGGGGGACTTTTGATGGAGGAAAGATTCGACGCTACAGAAGTTGGTTCGGATACCCCGGATGTAAGGAAAGGTAATCTTAAGAGGTTTAGGTGATTTTAATTTACCTGGTTTAGCTTTGTTGTTAGAGATATGGATGTTCATATTTAATGTTGTTGAAGAAAGACCTCGATTAAAGGAGGCAAAAGGTCAATAGCCGCGACATGTACTGGAAGGGAACTGGCGTGGGCTGCAGCAAAGTGTGGCCTCGGGGTTGCCCACCGAAAGCGCTTGCTTAGATTTTCAAAATATAAAAAAGACCTGAACATGAATTTCCTACAGCAGTGCTCGCAACATTTAGTGACTGCGACGTGTCTCGCATCTTCCTCAAAAAACAATTTCTTAATTGCCAGACCTTCAGTCAGTCAGTCAGTCAGTTAAGTGCTATACGTGATACACGCTAAGGCGATCATGTCTGACTGGGCAGAATATTATCCCGCAGTAGGTTGCCATTACTTTCTGCGGTAGACTGGTTGCTAGCCAAAGCTATAGAACCTAATTTGTGTTGCCATTTAACTCAGAGCTGGAGCGAGAAGAAATAGATTGTATTACATCATTATGTAAGTATAATTATTGGGGGATCAGTTTATTACTTCATAACAATAGAAAACCGATCCCCCACTTTATGTCCAATACAAGTTTTAATTATGTTTCCAACTATTCAGTCAGTTAAGTGATACACGCTTGGGCGGTCTCAAAAGAGACATGACTGATTGGGCAGAAGTTTATCCCGTAGTAGGTTGCCATTGCTTTCTGCGGTAGACTGGTTGCCAGCCAAGGCTATAGAACCCAATATGTCTGCCATTTAACTCATAGCTGGAACGAGAAGATATAGATTGTATTACATCATTATATAAGTATAATTATTGGGGGATCAGTTTATTACTTCATAACAATAGAAAACCGATCCCCCACTTTATGTCCAATACAAGTTTTAATTATTTTTCCAACTATTCAGTCAGTTAAGTGATACACGCTTGGGCGGTCTCGAAAGAGACATGACTGACTGGGCAGAAGATTATCCCGCAGTAGGTTGCCATTGCTTTCTGCGGTAGATTAGTTGCCAGCCAAAGCTACAGAACCCAATCTGTCCTGTTATTTAACCCATAACTGAAGGGAAGAGGCGCATTAATACCGTTGGATCACCTTAATGCATAAAAAGGAAAGGTTTTATTTTGCAAAGAAGAAAATGTTTAGAACTTAAAAAATTGAATATTTCAGTTAAAAAAATGTATTATAAAAATATAATGATCAACAAAATACTATAAGATTTAGATGTTATGAGAAAATGATTTTAGTAAAAAGAAAGAAAATGTTGGTGATCATCAACAAAATTTTCTGTGATACATTATAAAGTCATGTGTTTCACGGTTTCTTCCCCTTACAGGAAAAAAAGTTTCGACACATATCAATTCTAGTCAACCATACTTAGCTTATCTCAACATCTGGCTGTCATCACACATCAGTCACTCGCTTCAAAGGTCAGAAAGAGCAACGCTTCGTGATTAAGAACTACTTTTATTCTAAATTTCATGCTATAAACAAGTAATACTTGTGTGAATCAGATTAATTTAACTTTAAATTTGCTAATTTTCCAAAAATAACAAGTCACAGATCTATATTTTGTTTTTGCAAGATTTTTTAAACGTAGTATTAACTTTTGTTTATGAATGTGTCGATCGCTCAAAAATGGCCAAAAAATTGAAAATTTAAAAAAATTTCCAAATTTTACATTCCAATCAATATAATTTCTGTTTGAAATACACCAGAATATTTTGCTTGCTGGAAATAGTAAATGTAATGGTTTAGCTTCCAATTAAAACACAAAAATTTCAAAAAAAGCTTTTTTTATTTTTAAAAATTCATCTTTAAAATTAGGTATCACGAATTATCGTGAAAAAGTGGCGGTACTTAGTTAAATTCATCGGATTAAACCAAAAGAAAATTTACGCTAATCTATTACTGCATGAGGATGACAAGCATTTAATCAGACAACCAATATCCTAAGTCCTAGGTTACCTTCAGGTGCCACTCTAAATTAATTCCAAGCAAGCGAATCAAACTCGAAACAGTCGCCAACATTTGCTAAAAAGAGTCGCTTCCTTTCTACTCTGATTTTTACTTGAAGCTGGTGCTTGAACAATTAAGAGGAAAACTTCCCATCTCCATTAAACTCATCCTGTCGTCCAAATCACGACTCTCATAATGCCAAGCAAGCACAAAAACAGTGTTTATTCCTCTTTAGCTGCAATACAACATAGCTACGAGGGTCATTCAATAAATAAGGTGAATTTTTCGGTATAAGGACTTCTACGAGGGTCATTCAATAAATAAGGTGAATCTTTCGGTACAAAGACTTCTACGAGGGTCATTCAATAAGTAAGGTGAATCTTTCGGTACAAAGACTTCTACGAGGGCCATTCAATAAATGAGATGAATTTTTCGGTATAAAGACTTCTACGAGGGTTATTCAATAAATAAGGTGAATTTTTCGGTATAAGGACTTCTACGAGGGTCATTCAATAAATAAGGTGAATCTTTCGGTACAAAGACTTCTACGAGGGTCATTCAATAAATAAGGTGAATCTTTCGGTACAAAGACTTCTACGAGGGTCATTCAATAAATAAGGTGAATTTTTCGGTATAAGGACTTCTACGAGGGTTATTCAATAAATAAGGTGAATTCTTCGGTATAAGGACTTCTACGAGGGTCATTCAATAAATAAGGTGAATTTTTCGGTATAAGGACTTCTACGAGGGTCATTCAATAAATAAGGTGAATTTTTCGGTACAAACGAAACTGGCGTCGAGCACAAAAAACAAAATAAATAAAAAAAACTTTCCGCCCAGAATGCGAACCATGCAGCTTTTAATCAGTTTCCACAACAGCCGTACAACCCTGTCGTGAAAGATGTGTCCCATGGTCTCCATCGACCTACCGCAGCGCACACATTTTGACGTAACTACTAGTCCTGCTGCAGAGATTATTGCCAGGTTAGTGATGCTTCACTGTTATTGAGATTCCTCAACTTGGAGGCCCAATGACACATTATCTCAGCTCCCTAACTCCAAACTAACACACGATATAATTCCTTATGAGCCAACAACCGAGTCTCGAAAAATTTTCCGCAACTCGTATAAAGCCTTTCAGAGCAAGTCGACACTTGCGATAGAAGGAACACTTGGCTCAAGGATTACAGTGGGCCTCATCCTCGCCATCACACATACTTCTCAAAGACGGAAATGCTTTCTTGGCGTTTTCCTTTCAGAAGAGGCCGTTACCCTCATCTTTCTGACACATTCGATCCAGAAACTTGAGCCGCAGAGGCTGCTGACTACTCTCGACGCCGGCCATTCCTAGACAGCCCTCAGACGGGAGGAGGCAATAGACCTCATCACGAAATTTAAGCGACTTGTCAACAGACAAGAGGTGAAACAAGTCAGTTAAATGCCATACGTGAAACACGCTTGGCGATCATGTCTCGAAACAGACATGACTGATTGGGCAGAAGATTATCCCGTAGTAGGTTGCCATTGCTTTCTGTGGTAGATTGGTTGCCAGCCAAGGTTATAAAACCCAATCTGTCCTGTTATTTAACCCATAACTTGAGGGAAGAGATTGTAATGAATTCAACTGGAATTCGAACTCGGCTCCCCGATTTCTTGTCTCGAGCAGATATCCACTGCACCACAATGCACATCAGGTGAAACAAGATTCGAACTAATTCGACACACGGGAGCGGAAGTTCCAAAGCCTTGAAAGAAGGATTAGGTAGATATGTGAGGCACAAAACTTCTATCCGCCTCTTCAAAGAAGGGCCTCGTTCGGGACCACAGATGAATTGTAGCCTCGGTTTTTTCTCGGACTCGCAACCAATTCTTTTCCAACTGGAGGTCGGGGCCAAACCAAACGCTGAGTATCTTGAGAGGCCCGTCCATCCAAGTGAAGGGCCAGGGAAGAGACACTCTTTTCCACGCACTTAAACGCAAAGCCACAGACTTGTCGTGGTTTATCTTGGCTCCTCTTTCCGTCTCATACCTGCTGATTTTCTTGTTATCTTCGTAAATATCGGCCTTGCTTTTTACGAACACGGTTACGCCGTCGGCATAAACCGAATGCCCGGCCACAGTTGTCGCACCTGCGAGTAATTCCATGTAGGAATGGATTCACCTTTAACTTGTGAAGGAAGGGTTCAAACACAAGAATGTAAAATATCGGTGAAAGCGGGTTTCGACCTAACTTCATTCACTTCCACTACAGCACTGGGGAACCAATACAAGAAACGGATCTAGGATCGAAATTACGGACCGAAGTTTGCCGACTCGAGGACTGCTTCGAGAAATCAAGAATCAGCCCTATCAAAAGCCTTAGACTAATCTAAATTGATCAGTACTGTTTCACTGTCGACGTATTCTAGGATCAAGCGTGCCATATGAAGCTTGTCCATAATAGTACTACGCTTTACAGCGCAAGTCTGCTCGAGGCCAATCAAACTAAGCAGGATAGCCTGCATACGGTTGGCTAAGACATTGGCCAAAATTTTTAACTCAGACTTCAACATAATTAAGAGCAAGAAATGGTGAAGCGCTCATGAATATTCCCGTTCTTTATCCTTTGGATAAAAACCGGTGCCAGTAGAGGAACAAACACGCATGACTACCTCAAATACACTTCATAATGGAGTCCATCGATATCCCGAGATTTTTCTGTCGACAAGCTTCAACGTATTCCAGATTTCCGGCTTTTATCAGACCCTTGCATCTAGCTGCTTCAGTCACCTCGAGGCGAGTGGGTTCCATAGTAAAAGATCTTAAAATAAGAACGGAAAGCCTAATGTATGTGGTCGTTTGTACTCACGGCACGCCTATTCGGCAATGCGACACCTGCGATACTCTACTTCAGCTCGCAATTCAGCAGTGATATTTGTTGCCTCGAAATAAATATTTTTTAATCCAGTCCTAACTACAAAAGCTTGATCCTTTTTGATAAGCAAGGAGGCCAACTCCCCTCTAGCCGAAACTATTTCCCCGATATTGTCAGATTGTCTCGGCAATGGGGATTCTGAAGAAGTCTCAACAGTAAATTTTTATCCACCGGTACCAACCGCAGTCGACGAGCAACAAGTAGTATCGGCTAGTGTTGAGTTTGGGTCAGTTTTAGGCAGAATTAAAGGGGCCTTCTTTTCTAGACCGAAAGGTGCGAATTCGTCTCATCACGTCACATTTCGAACAGGTCAGTTTCCTTCATGTTACGATAATGAGGTAATTCTTTCCACCTATCTCTAGGCAGCTGGTAGTGGAGTCGAAGGCTTCACGGTTCAACATTAATTCGTACCCCCACTCACCAATTACTAGTACTGAATCAGATACACTCCCAAGTGTCTCCTGCGTCCATAGTCAGGAGTCTCTTACACCGCCACTTTGGTCATACATCATCCTTGGTATTGTGTATGGATGATATATTCTGCTGTGATAAGTTCACAAGGTGTTATAGTCCTCTGGGGTGGGCAACAGTATGTCTCACATGAAAAACCCTGAGCCTTTTATTATCTGTTGAGGTTTCACTCCTAGGAAATTCAGCGTTTTCATTCAGTCAGTTAAGTGCCATACGTGATACACGCTTGAGCGATCATGTCTCGAAAGAGACATGACTAACTGGGCAGAAGATTATCCCGCAGTAGGTTGCCATTACTTTCTGCGGTAGAGTGGTTGCCGACCAAGGCTACAGAACCCAATCTGTCCTGTTATTTAACCCATAACTGGAGGGAAGAGACGGATTAATACATTTCCCAAGGGTATTTGCGCGTAAGTGAATGCATAGAATACGACTAGAATTCGAACTCGGCTTCCCGATTTTTCGTTCCAAGTCGATATCCACAGCACCACAACGCGTTTTCATTACTGTATCTTTTGTGGATCGAAGAATCTTACGCGACTGCCAGTCAAACCACTTAGACGAATAGCATTCTATTTTCGCTCTTGTGCACGGAAGTCAACCAAAAGCCCACTATCAGGAATCTGATGAGCGTACTGTTTGGTCCGCTCGATAAATCCCACCCCATTGACTATGCATTTTTGGGTGGTATTCCAAGTAGAGTGTAAACCTCCAGCCTACCCCGTCATTCGTTGAGTCTGCCGCCATGTTTGTACCCGATTTCTGTTTCTGTTCATTTTCCTTCCACTTCTTTACAACAGGGGTGGTTGAATTACTTTTCCCCGTATCGAACCCCACCTTTGGATGATTTAGGGTTTTTGTTTTTCGTGTTGTCTTTATTTGAAAGAGTAGCCAAACACTGGACCAAAAAAAAAGGCCATCATAACAGCTAACTCATTTTAAAACAGTTTACATATTTTTTTTCCCCTTACGGGCCAAAAAAAAAACAAAAAACTGACAAACCAAATAAATAAGACAACATTAAAGGCAAAAAACAAAAATTAGTTTAACGGCGCTGAAGTCTTAGTATTTACCGGCGTCTTCCCGCATAAGTGGGATGTAGCAAATGGCCGATTTTTACGTGGGGCATTTTCGAGCGCTTACACTCAGGCAAAAATTCCCCGTAGACACCCACCCGCATACACGGAGTCAGGTTCTTGTTTGTTTTCCCCAGACGAGACTGCCCTTCAACATAGCCTCGTCTAGGTTTATTTACCCTACTCCCCCATTGGAGCGAGTTGGGACACAAGGTCTGTTTTTAACGTGAGAAACCTGAGCACGTACACTCAGGCCACTGTTCAAAGATTACCCAACCCCCGCTTACGCGGTAACGGAGTACGAAGCTAGTCATGGCTAGTCTGGGTTACTCTCCGCCCGAAGGCAGAGACTCCAACAAACGACAGACGGCGTTTGCTACTTTCTGATGTTCTCTTGCTCGTTTTATAGAGTTGTTGGGGCTCAGAAATTTGCATGAGCCACAAATTCGTTTCACAAAATCTGAGTTGAGATAGAGAAGTTCTTAAATGGCGGCTTTTGGATCGGCCATATTTTCTTTCTATGTATTCTGCACACAATTTAATTACCTAGGAAGTGTTCTAACAGGAGATGGAAAGTGCGACACAGAGATCCGAAGGCGAATTGCCATGGCAAAGGACGCATTCCAGAAGCTGAGTAAAGTACTAACACACAGAATAATTTCACTAGAAATAAAGAAAGGAGTGCTGGATTGATATGTGATGTCAGTTCTTCAATACAGCAGTGAATGCTGGACAATATCATCGAAAATGAGGACAAAACTGGAAGCAGCGGAAATGTGGTTCTACAGAAGGATTCTGCGGATATCGTGGACGCAAGCAAGCAAGCAACGATGAGGTGTTGGAAAGAATGGCAACAAAAAGGAAATTGATACGGAGCATCAGGAAGAGACAACTGAAGTTCCTGGGACACGCAATGAGGAAGGAGAGTCTGGAGAACTTGATACTGACTGGCCAGATAGAAGGAAAGAGAGACAGAGGAAGGCAGAGGATAACATATGTGCAGGGTCTGATCAGGTGGATGACGGAACGGGGGTTGCCAGGAGTAACAGGAGCAAACATACTAAGAGCCACAAGGGATAGGGAGACATGGAGAATCATGATCGCCTACGTCCTGAAGGGACAGGGCACATAGAAGAAGAAGATTCTGCACACGAGAAACGCACGGGCGCATTTTGTTCTAGGATGTAAGCCATTTTCTCTTGATTGATTCGTTTTGAAGAAAGCGAAAATAAAGTAAATGAAATGAATAATAAAATTTAAAAGGTAAATAAAAAAATACTTGTGTACTCATTGTATACTTAGCACCTCTACAAAAAAGCATTTTCAATAATTTAAATGACCTCTTTAAACATAAATTGGGTTCCAGTTTATTTTTTAAAAAAATTGAAGTTAATCTGAATTTTAAAAAATCCGTGTATAAATAAAGTTTTTAGCTATTTTTAAACATCGACAATTTTCGTCGCGTATCGACTCATCAAACAACAATTGTAAGTAACAAACGTAAAATAAAATCTATTTTAAAATACAATGTCTTTTGAAATCTGTTCGTAAATTTAAACCTTCATTAACTGGATTTTCTAAAAGTAGTGGTTATCTTTTAATTAAATCAGAATGAAAATAACATTTCATTTGCACACGTTAGCCCGTGAACTCTAAAAAATTTAGAAACTGTAATTTTACCATTGTCCTAAAAAGCGCGTGAAAAGAATAAGATAAATCCCAAAGAAATACAGAAGACGAGTCGTGTAATAATCAAGAATTTAAAACTAAATTTTTTTTAACCTTATAACCAATTGTTTAAGAATATATATTTTGTAATTATATAATCTTTTATTAAATTTAGTATAATGAATACATTTAAAGATATTAAGACGTTACTAATAAAAAAGTATAGCGTAAAATAATAGTTTCTTTCCCATATAGAATGAATAGTAGTCAGAAATATTTCTTTCTTTTTTTTTTTTACATCCATACAATAAATAACTGAACAGTCGCCAAAATGAAAAAATAAAATTATTTTCATTCGAAGTGGCTTTAAACTTTATATATTTTTAAAAATCTTCAAACATGTCTTTAATAAAATAAACTTTTGAAACAGACAGGAACGCGATAAATCACACTAAAATTACAATTGGAAGTGTGACTAAATCAGATATTACGTTACAAAGATTCCTAATTCTTTTATTTATTTTTTAATAATTATTTCACCCTAAGCAAGGGAGTACTGGTGCGCAGGAGGGTTACACAAGAGGAGAGTGATAAGAAAGAGGAACAAGTTATAGGGGGTGTCAGGGAATGGGTAAGAGAAGGATGAAAACGCTGGTGGGAAGAGAGCTGGTGAGAGTAGAGTGGACGGGGAAAAGAACATGAGAGAAATGATGCGAGTCAAAGAGAAAGGAGATGGCAATTGACCTTACATTTAAATTCTTAGAGATTGTAGCTGTCAGGGAAGCAAGTATGCGGAAGGGAATTTCACAGGCGGCAAGTGCGAGAAAAGAAGCTGTTGGAGTAGAAGTGGAGGTTACATTTGATCAGTTTCACTGGAAAAAAGGTAGAACCTAGTTTTTAATCTAGTAGCTCGAGTAAATTAATGCAGAGGGGGGTACCAGGGAGCTAAGCTCGTTGGAGCAGAAGCCGTGAAAGTATTTATGGAAGAGACAGAGGGAAGCCACATTACACCGGTGAGAAAGTGACTGCAGCTGAGCTACCAAGTCGGGATCGATCACATTGCAGATTCTCCGTTGGATTTTGTCAAGAACCCCGAGATAAATAGCAGGGGCATCTGACCAGATGTGACAGCATTATTCAATACACGGACGAATGGTAGATATATGTGCAAGATGGATTCAGGCGAGAAAAACTTCCTGGCCCTACACAGTGAACTGACCTTCCTAGCAGCAGATTTAGCTATGGATTGATGTAGTCATTCCACTTGAAGTCGGCTGAGAGAGTTTTACTTTCAGGGAGACTAGCCAGATCCATGCCAATGGTGGGTAGGAGCGATTGTCTATGGTGGTTAACAGATAGCAGCTTCGTTTTGGAAGCATTAACGTTCACAAGTCATTTCTTACCGCAGTTCAACACAGATTAGAGGTCCTTTTCAAGCTCAGCAGCGAGGCTCGCTTTGTCAGCCTCAGCGGATTTCACATTGGGGCAAGAATAAATGGTGGTGTCGTCAGCGTAGATGCCTACCTGGGGTCTGATTACATCAGGGATATCGTTGATGAATAACAGAAAAAGCGTAGAGCCTTGTTGGACGCCCACGTTCGTATGATAGTATCCGGGAGTATATCCGTTCAATACTACCTTTATTATGCGATTTGAATAGAAGGTCTGGATTATATCAAAACAATCGTCCAGTAATACCATAGCCCCGTAACTTGCGTAGAAGGCCAATATACCAAACTGTCAAACGCTTTGAAGATATCCAGGGCAACAGCTCAAGCTTCGCCGTTCTAATCGAGGCCAGGTATATATACTCAGTGATTGTCGTTAGCATATCAGCAGTAGACCTGGTGAAGCGGAAACCATACTGTTTATTTATTATTTATATTTAATCCTTTCATATAAAAAAAGATTCTTAGATATATTATGGCTGTCCAGTCATATTCGAGAATGTTTGTTAACAATCCTTGTTTCAAATGCCTGCTCAGAAACCACCTGTTGTTTATCTTGCAGCTATGCTGAGCAGATCAGAGTTAGTGTTTTTGGGAGAGAGTGTTATCAACAGTCTGAACAAGGCCAGGACTGTCAAACCCTCTGTCACGATGACTTGTGACTATGTGCTAGCACAACCATCGACGTCTCTCAAATAGTTTTGTCTACCCAGTTCCACTAGCAAAGCTTGGACCAACATTGTAGGATTCGCATTAGAAATAAGTACTTCAAAAGTATCGTAATGTTTGTCTATCGGTAAATAAAATAAAATACTGATTACGTATTCTGTACATATCTAGACCTCCGTTGATTTACAGGTATTTTATGTCGGAATCATCTTCTCAATCTTCATTTCACTTAAAGTTTTTTAAAAAATAATCTGGCAGATATAAATCAGACTTCCTTACAAATCGACCAGGATCGAACCAGGATCGCATGGTCGGAAAGCGAGTGCTCTAACCTCTCACCTATGTACCCATTCCGAACGTCTTAACCACATTATATATGTTATTCTACTGCAAATATATTTTTTATTTTAAATACATAATTTTTGTATTTTCTAGAATGAGACCTGTAGATATTTTTCCGTATATTAAACACTAGCAGCATAGCCCGGCGTTGCTCGGGTGTAATGAAAGCTTTAAAACTAATCCATGGTCCTGGAGCTCAGACTCTTTGGACATTGGCACAAAAGACTAAAAAGCAATAGTTGTTTCCAGCTAAAGCTAAACCGTAGACTGAAAGAAAAATGAATGAATGTAAGTCAAATTTTGTTTTCCTGGTGACGATATCAAATAAGCTTTTTCGTCGTAAACTGAATTTTGAAGGCTAAATAAGTCCTCTGAGTAGATGGTATCATGGCTGAGACTAAGAACTACAATTATACCTACTTAGAGCCAAACCCGAAGCAAAAACTAAAATAAAAGGGCTGAAAAAAATAGACATACAGATAGATAAACAGACACACACACAAACATCTTGCCTTTTATATATATATATATATATATATATATATATATATATATATAATCGATTTTCTGCACTATTGTAAGAACTGCAACCTTGAAACTTCTGAATATCGTTTCTTATGTCTTTGTCTATGAGTGCATCAAATTTGATTAAAATCTGACCACTCCTTCTATAACCCGATGTTTTCGATTATCGATATTTATCGGGGGTACTTCGACACAAAACCTAGCTAAGAACACTCGCAGACGCTTATAGTACAACTTTGTAAATTTTCAAGAAAATCGGTTCAGCCGTTTCGGAGTCTATAGGTAACGGACAGACACACATACACACAGACAAAGTTCCATTTATAAATAAGTTTAGATATGAAGGTTTTAAAAACTAATGTTTCAAAAAAATAAATAAATAAAAACACACACACACACAATCGTAAGAAGTTTTCTTATTTAATATATTGGCTAGAAAGTCCTGACACTTACGAAGCGGAAAGGCTTGATCTGTCTGGTAGAATTTCCAAAGAGTAATAATGCATTTAGAGCTTCTTGTAGACGGTGGCGTCATCAACGCTAAACTGTACTATTAGCAGCTAGACCGCGTGTACAACAAATGAA
Organism: Ascarosepion bandense; assembly: GCA_037127315.1. Classification (NCBI taxonomy): domain Eukaryota; kingdom Metazoa; phylum Mollusca; class Cephalopoda; order Sepiida; family Sepiidae; genus Ascarosepion; species Ascarosepion bandense. Next base: position 697,436 of record JBBBDQ010000635.1, read on the forward strand.
ATGAGAAGTATCAAATGAAACAAATGAAATGAGAAGTATCAAATGAAGCAAATGAAATGAGAAGTATCAAATGAAGCGAATGAAATGAGAAGTATCAAATGAAGCAAATGAAATGAGAAGTATCAAATGAAGCAAATGAAATGAGAAGTATCAAATGAAGCAAATGAAATGAGAAGTATCAAATGAAACAAATGAAATGAGAAGTATCAAATGAAGCAAATGAAATGAGAAGTATCAAATGAAGCAAATGAAATGAGAAGTATCATAATGAAACAAATGAAATGAGAAGTATCAAATGAAGCAAATGAAATGAGAAGTATCAAATGAAACAAATGAAATGAGAAGTATCATAATGAAACAAATGAAATGAGAAGTATCAAATGAAGCAAATGAAATGAGAAGTATCAAATGAAGCAAATGAAATGAGAAGTATCAAATGAAGCAAATGAAATGAGAAGTATCAAATGAAGCAAATGAAATGAGAAGTATCATAATGAAACAAATGAAATGAGAAGTATCAAATGAAGCAAATGAAATGAGAAGTATCAAATGAAACAAATGAAATGAGAAGTATCAAATGAAACAAATGAAATGAGAAGTATCATAATGAAACAAATGAAATGAGAAGTATCAAATGAAGCAAATGAAATGAGAAGTATCAAATGAAGCAAATGAAATGAGAAGTATCAAATGAAGCAAATGAAATGAGAAGTATCAAATGAAACAAATGAAATGAGAAGTATCAAATGAAGCAAATGAAATGAGAAGTATCAAATGAAGCAAATGAAATGAGAAGTATCAAATGAAGCAAATGAAATGAGAAGTATTAAATGAAGCAAATGAAATGAGAAGTATCAAATGAAGCAAATGAAATGAGAAGTATCAAATGAAACAAATGAAATGAGAAGTATCAAATGAAGCAAATGAAATGAGAAGTATCAAATGAAACAAATGAAATGAGAAGTATCAAATGAAGCAAATGAAATGAGAAGTATCATAATGAAGCAAATGAAATGAGAAGTATCAAATGAAACAAATGAAATGAGAAGTATCAAATGAAGCAAATGAAATGAGAAGTATCAAATGAAGCAAATGAAATGAGAAGTATTAAATGAAGCAAATGAAATGAGAAGTATTAAATGAAGCAAATGAAATGAGAAGTATCAAATGAAACAAAATGAAATGAGAAGTATCAAATGAAGCAAATGAAATGAGAAGTATCAAATGAAGCAAATGAAATGAGAAGTATCAAATGAAACAAATGAAATGAGAAGTATCAAATGAAGCAAATGAAATGAGAAGCATCAAATGAAGCAAATGAAATGAGAAGCATCAAATGAAGCAAATGAAATGAGAAGTATCAAATGAAGCAAATGAAATGAGAAGTATTAAATGAAACAAATGAAATGAGAAGTATCAAATGAAACAAATGAAATGAGAAGTATCAAATGAAACAAATGAAATGAGAAGTATCAAATGAAGCAAATGAAATGAGAAGTATCAAATGAAGCAAATGAAATGAGAAGTATCAAATGAAACAAATGAAATGAGAAGTATCAAATGAAGCAAATGAAATGAAAAGTATCAAATGAAACAAATGAAATGAGAAGTATCAAATGAAACAAATGAAATGAGAAGTATCAAATGAAACAAATGAAATGAGAAGTATCAAATGAAGCAAATGAAATGAGAAGTATCAAATGAAACAAATGAAATGAGAAGTATCAAATGAAACAAATGAAATGAGAAGTATCAAATGAAGCAAATGAAATGAGAAGTATCAAATGAAACAAATGAAATGAGAAGTATCAAATGAAGCAAATGAAATGAGAAGTATTAAATGAAGCACATGAAATGAGAAGTATCAAATGAAGCAAATGAAATGAGAAGTATCAAATGAAACAAATGAAATGAGAAGTATCAAATGAAACAAATGAAATGAGAAGTATCAAATGAAGCAAATGAAATGAGAAGTATCAAATGAAACAAATGAAATGAGAAGTATCAAATGAAGCAAATGAAATGAGAAGTATCCCGCTTTGGTCAATCGTGGTAGGGCTTTGTTTCAGCAAGACAATGCGAAATCCCACACTGTCAAATTGACTTAGAAGAAGTTCAAACAATTGGACTGTGTTTAGATTCTTCCACATCCAATATTCAGTTCCGATGCTGCTCCGAGTGACTATCTTCGTTCAACGCAACAACGAGATCAAAATAACACCATTTAAGATAACATACAATCTGGATGTGCGTTGTGGTACAGTGGATATCGGCTCGGAACGAGAAACCGGGGAGCCGAGTTCGAATTCCAGTTGAATCCATTGTATTCACTTACGCTTAAATACCCTTGGGAAAGGTATTAATCCGCCCATTCCTTCCAGTTATGGGTTAAATAGAAGGACAGACTGGGTTCTATAGTATAGCCTTGGTCGGCAACCAGTCTACCGCAGAAAGCAATGGCAACCTACTGCGGGATAATCTTCTGCCCGGTCAGTCATGTCTCTCTGAAGACATGATCACCCAAGCGTGTATCACGTATGGCCCTTAACTGACTGACAATCCATAATTCTAATAAAAATTCATTATGGTTTTAAGTAACGACATTTAATATGACAGGCAAACCTTTTTCGTTCAATAACATATTTTGGAGTATTTTTTGCTGTGTTAATTAAAATATTTAAGAAGCCATAAAATCATTAATTCTTATTACAAAATGAAAAACATAATACACCCGTATACATAATTAAAACCCTTCAAAATTACTATATTTGAATTTTAAAAAAATATACTGATAAACTTATCATAAAAGGGTTAACCGAAGATTGAAAATTATAAAAAGAACCAGTTTGCAGGCTGGGAACAATATCTAATTTGTATAACGGGTGAGGTGTTGATAGTTGAGTGATAAAACCGTAAAAATATTATAGGAACGTAGTCACGTGATGTCAAGCGGCGAGGTCTCTCGTCTCAACCGCAAATTACTGGTGTCTTCGGCCAAAACCACTCCGCAACACTGTGGCCGCTACGGGCCCTTGTATGGATCTCCATTCAAAACTGGCGTGGGGTATGACCTGTCTGAGGAAAATTCAATAAAGGTCTCTTAGTTCTCTGGCTTTCGAAGTTTAATTTTCTTTTTCAATTCGAATTTTTTTCTTTTCCGTGAGCAGCAATAACAGGCATCGATCCGCCCAATCAGCTCCTTCCTTTTTTTCATTGATAATTTTCTAAGCGCAGCTTAGATGTGGCACAAGGCCGAAAGTATGACACACCCAGTGAGGATCGAACTCACTACTCAATTGTATTGGTTCTACCGAGACAAGCTTGCTGACCATTACACCACCTCGATCACATACCAATACCCTTTAAAGGCGTGTACAAATTCTCAGCCTTCCTTAGCTTTCCATCTCTGCCCACAATCAACTAGTCCTCCATCAACTGATTTGATTCGGTGGTTTCAGGTCGCGTTTACCTGCGGTCATTATTATTTCAAATTTTCTATCTAAGGAAACCCCTGGTCTACGGTTGAAGTGTGCTAGATGTCTCTCTCGATTTCTTATAAGAGTCATTAATCAAATTTTTATTGTTTCACAAAGAAATCTTTATTTCTGACCCCCGTTTATAGTGCAGTTTCGTTCGCCGTCAGCTTCGGCTGGTCACGGAGAAATTTTCATTATTTCGGAACGAGAAATTGGAGATACGAGTTCGAATTCCAGTTGAATTTGCTGCATTTACCTATGCGCAAATACCCTTGTGAAAGGTATTAATCCGTCTCTTTCCTCCAGCTATGGGTCAAATAACAGGACAGATTGATTCTATAGCAACCGGTCTACGCAGAAAGTAATAGCAACTTACTGCGGGAAAATCTTCCGCCCAGTCAGTCATGTCTATTATGAGACATGATCGCCCAAGCGTGTATCTCACTGAATGTAGATTCTGGTGTATGAATGGGAAAGAAAAGGCACAACATTAAACAGACAATGATAATGCCAGGATATAACTTCGAACTTAGTGCCCTTCGGTAAGGCTACATACATCAACGAGTTGACATGAGAAGTCATCTAATCGCCGCATACAGATTCACCCGACGACCCGACATGTCGATACAAAGTCGACCCAATTGTGCCTAATAAGTACAAGCGTGGGAAAAACCGTATGACAAATATAAATACTCACCACAAAGATAGGAGAGTCTTATACATCTACATGTAAATGTAGAATCCACATTCAGAGAAAGCCCTCCCTAAGCCATAAACCCACTGGACATATGACACACAAAAAAAAACAACAATTTCATCGCCAACGCGAGATTAAAAAAAATATTGATTAAGAATAATAACTGCAACTTTTCGATTGTGTTAGGACTAACGAGCCAGCCTGTTCTTGCAAGTTATATTTTCACAAAGACAAGGGTCATTCCTGTGAGATACTTACGCTTTTTATGCATGTACTAAGTTGTTCTTAAACTAATATCCGACTTTAGAATTAAATTTTTAATTGTATTCTACTGTATTATAATAGTTGCACAAAAAATATATTGGTCATTCCTATATTAGTCGTTCCTAATAATTAAAGTGTCCTCTTTATTTCATATCAATCTCTTTTAGAATTTAGCTTAAAATATTATACACCTGTCATCTTGAACATGAAAAAAAAAAAAAGATACGCTTAGTTCAAATTTGGTCATAATGATTGATTCTCAAACAGCTGCCAACATAAACAGAACATGAATTCATTTGTGATCGTAGAATACTCTACTGGTTTCCGGAAGTATTGCAGTGGGGATACAAATCTTGAAAATCAAGGTGAGAGAGGACGTCTATCTTCAATTGATATTCATCAACTCAAAAAAAAAAAAAAAAAAAAAAATTATGGGCCGTGTCCCTTCAGGACGTAGGCGATCATGGCCTTTCACATCTACCTATCACTTGTAGCTCTTAATACGCTTTCTCTCGTTACTCTTCCCAAACCTTGTGCCATCCATTTGCTGAAGCCCAAGAGTCGGACAAAACCCACGTCAAAATGTCAAGAGAGATGGTGATTTTGAGTGTAAATGAGTTTTAAATTTTTTTTTTTTTTTGAGAGGACATCAGATATGCCAAGTGAGAAAAGACAATAAAACTGCGTGAGTCGAATAACAAGTGTAGAAAGTTGGTGATGGAAACGGTGTGAAAACGGCTAATATATATGTTAAGTGTAACAATGTGTATATATATATATATATATATATATATATATATATATATATATATATTGTTACGTGTTAAGTGTAACAAAAAGAAAAAATGATTGACCAAAACTCAGAGATAAAATCACAGACAAATATTTAATTTACAAAACACACCAAATAAAATATTTATAAATATACAATTTTTTTGTTGCATTCAAAACAAGAAACTTTTTTACTACTGGTAAGTGTTACAAGGAGAGAAGGGGAAGGTAAGGTTAGTATATTTACCCCGTTAAGTTGGCGAGGAAGTTAAGTGCTATTCTTTTTGGAAATTTTCAAATGAGTATATCAAAAATAATTTTAAGCATGGTAAATGAAAGAGTCAAAAATATGTATTTACCCAGATAGTTCCATGAGGTTCTCTTTCAGATTTTAGTTGGTCTTATAAATTCTTTCGGCTGGATATAAACCCTTGAATCATAACCGGAGTTGATAACATCAGCAAACCCTGGTAACAACTGACTACTCACTGCCCAAAACCTATTTTTATAGGGGGCTAACACCTAATTTGCATATTTCTAGAACCTTTCGAACTCTATAGAACTTACTGGAACATTCCACAATTTTCCAAAATGTTCTATTCCTAATTTCTCTATTTTTACGACTACTTCCTGAATTAAAACTTTTTTAGAATGACACTTAGGACTCAATAGAATCCATTACTATAACTTTTTATACATTATTAGTATTATTTTTATATATAAATGCATCCTCGTAACAGTAATACAAGTAGGACTCAATAGAATCCATTACTATAACTTTTTATATATTATTAATATTATTTTTATATATAAATGCATCCTCGTAACAGTAATACAAGTAGGACTCAATAGAATCCCTTACTATAACTTTTTATACATTATTAATATTATTTTGATATATAAATGCATCTTCGTAACAGTAATACAAGTAGGACTCAATAGAATCCCTTACTATAACTTTTTATACATTATTAATATTATTTTATATATAAATGCATCCTCGTAACATATATAAAAGCATTTCGTCCTCTTCGTAATTGTATCTGATTTTGACGTTCTTTTCTATAAGTGCTCCTGATACCATATAACATAGTACTACCTATCGCATGATTGGGTTATCGGCAAGAAAAATGATTCTCTCACGAGGCTTTCTAGCGAGGAGGGTGGTTGAACACCCAGCAGGATTCGAAATAATAGTTAATGACCCTTATTGCAAGGCAATCAGCCATCTGTCACAGTGGGGTTGACTGGGCTACATAGCTAGGAATACAACCATTGCTGTGATGACACAGCATTGCTAGGCGGAGGGTTCTTCATAGACTGATCAACAGCCAGGCCAGACGGTTCTCCCTATGGAGTTTCCCTGTGCAGGGCCCGGAAGTTTTTCCCACCTGAATCTATTCTGCACATATACAAATCTACCATCCGCCCGTATATTGAATATTGCTGCCATATCTAGTCGGGTGCCCCTGCTGCTCACCTTGGGCTTCTTGACAAAATACAAAGGAGGATCTGTAACGTAGTTGATACTGACTTGGCAGACCGGCTGCAGCCGCTCTCTCACCGGCGTGATGTGGCTTCCCTGTACCTCTTCTACAAGTCCTTTCATGGCTTCTGCTCCGATGAGCTTAGATCACTGGTGCCGCCTAAGCACGAATTTACACGAGATACTAGATTAGCAACTAGGTCCCACCCTTTTACAGTTAAACAAATAAGATGTAACCGTAAGTTCTACTCCAACAGCTTCTTTTCTCGCGCTTCCCGCCTGTGGAACTCCCTTCCACAAGTCTGCTTTCCCGACAGTTACAATCTCCAGGTCTTTAAATGTAGGGTCAATAGACACCTCCTATCACACTAACTCCCAACTATTCTCAGAACACTCATATCTACCCAACCCTCATTCTCGGTATCCTTACCCGCCTATCACCCACCCTCTGACATTTCCTATATTTAATCATCCTTTCTCCACTCTACGTAGCCCCCTGCGCAGTAGTGGCAGTGACATGCCTTGCTCGGAGTGAAACGCTTATAAAAAAAAACAAAAAAAAAAAAACGGCCACGTGCTCGTTGCGAAGGCAAATCTTCAAATGGGAGGAAAATGGCTGAGGCTTAATTCGGATACGGATCAGCTCCGTTAAGTTTATTGGCCCAAGATATGCTACGCATAAATGGATACCTCTCAGGCCTTCAACCCAGATATGTTGCGGAAACGGATTATATGCTTAGCTGCGCAGGAACCATACAACCAACCCGACATGATAATGATAATTTTCATTTTTGTACAATTTGCTATGAATCATAATGTTGTCTCTAGTTATTGCTGTTGTAAGAAAAACATCAACAAAAGATTAGTGAAAAAAGATTTTGGGTATGCGTTGTATTGCAGTGAATATCAGCTTGGAACAACAAATCGAATTTCAGATTTCAAAGCGCAAATACCCTAGGGAAAAGTATTAAACGTCTCTTCTCCATTCAGCTATGGCTTAAATAACAGAACAGATTTGGTTCTGCATCCTTAGTTGGCAACCAGTCTACCGGAGAAAGTAATAGCAACCCGCTATCTTGAAAATTTTTCTGTCTCATCAGTCATGTCTCGAACGAGACATGATGGCCCAAGCGTTTATTACGAATAGCACTTAAACGACTGAATGATGAAAGGTTTAATTACATGAAGGATATGGATTAGTGATACAATAAGAGCGAATACCGCATTTAAGTCCGGCAATGCGTACGACAACGCGACGCATAGCAACCCATTTTGCGACAACTGTTCCTATGAGCAGATATTGCGAATGGACGAGTCTGTTCAATAATTAGTGCAGAAAAGGTCAGTCGTCTTTCTACCCAACACAGGTGGTGATGATAATAATAATAATAATAATAATAATAATAATAATAACAACGAAAATAAAACGAGTTCAGAACACATTGAACATAATTATTTTAAGGAAAATAAGAACAGTATACAAGAAGCCAAGGAAGAAATCAAGAACCATATAAGTCAAATACAAAATATTGCAATGGAGGAACGAGAACAGCTCCCAAAATTACAACCAACAAAGCATAACCTCCGAACTATTAAGCTCTACAATGCAGCACTCAAATTAATTTTGGATGAAGAAGACACTCATACAAATCTCAACGAAGCAATATATGCATCAGCAATAGCAGCAACAAAAAAAATTGAACATCAAATTAAAAACAAGGCAGTCTCGCAGACATGAAGATCCACCTTGGAAAAGAAAAATAGAAAAAGAAATCGAACAACTTAGAAATGAACTATCAGTACTGGATGAACTGAGTAGAGGAATAAATGTAAGAACTAGGAAAAGTAGAAGAGTCGAAAGAAAATACAACATTAGAAATGAAAATGAAGTCCTATCAACTAAGGAAAAAATAAAGCAAACAATACAACTGAAGGCTCAAAGAATAAGGCGCTTTGAGAAAAGATCAAGATTCTACAGACAAAACAAGAGTTTTCAACCCGATGCAAAGAAATTTTACAGGGAAATAGGTAAAAAAAGAATTGAAGTGACAGTCCCCCACCCCCAGAATGGAAGAAGTTACACAGTTCTGGGAAAAGATATGGGCTTTCCCTAAAGAACATAAGAAAAAAGTAGATTGGATTGCACAAGAGATAGAACGAATCAAAAATAAACCAGAACAGACATGGGCTGGAATTACAGAAGAGGATGTTAAATTTGCACTAAAAAAAAGCACACAATTGGAAATTCCCAGGTATAGATAAAATTCCTAACTTTTGGCGATATTATTTAAATACAGCACATAAAAAACTAGCCAAAGAACTTCAAGAAATGGTTGACGATCCCACTAAAATTCCTGCATGGATGACCAAAGGAATTACATTTCTTCTACCCAAAAATGGTGACACAAACAACCCGAAAAACTACAGACCAATTACATGCCTTCCGACAACATATAAACTATTAACATCTATTTTAACAAAACAGACATATTTATTCTAAGAAAGAACTGACATGTTACCGCTTGAACAAAAAGGGTGCAAACGTGGCTGTTATGGATGTAAAGACCAATTCCTTATTAACAAAATGATCCTGGAAAACTGCTACAGTACAAAGAAAAATCTTAATACTGCCTGGATAGATTATCGTAAAGCATTCGATAGTATGCCACATTCCTGGATTTTAAAGACTTTAAATATATACAAGATATCACCCGTCATCATCAATTTCATCAAACAGTGCATGTCTATATGGAAAACAACCCTTTACCTCAATCATATAAATGGAACCTATAAGTCTGATGAAATAAACATCAAAAGAGTTATATTTCAAGGTGATTCTTTGTCTCCATTACTATTCTGCATATCATTACTAGCACTAACCAGTCAACTTAATAAGACAGAATGTGGTTATAAAATAGGCCAAAAGAAAATAAGCCATCTATTTTACATGGATGACTTAAAGTTATATGCTAAGAATGATAATGAGCTGGAAGATCTTCTGCAAACTGTAAAATGCTTCAGCAAAGACATTGGAATGAAATTCAATTTGAATAAATGTGCTAAAGCTACAGTTTTACGTGGATCAATACAAGAAACATCCTCAATTAGCTTAGACCCTGCTGTAACAAAAGAATTGAAACCAGAAGAAGCTTATAAATACCTAGGTGTAAATGAGAGTGAAAACATTCACCATAACAAAATGAAAGAAATAGTGCGTAAAGAGTACTATAGAAGGCTACGAATGATATTAAAAACTGAATTGAATTCTCAGAACAGAGTTATGGCCATTAATAGCCTTGCAATCCCAGTTGTCCAATATAGTTTCAACATCTTAAACTGGACTCTAAACGACATCAGGCGAATGAATTCTAAAACAAGAAAGCTTCTTTCTAAGCATAAGATGCATCATCCAAAGGCTGATGTAGACCGTCTATACATACCCCGTAAAGAAGGTGGAAGAGGTCTTATTCAGCTGGAATTGTCATACAAGACAACAACTATTGGCTTACTAACATACATAGAAACAACAAAGGATTGGATGATACAATTAGTAAGGCAACATGAAGAAAGAAAGAAAAAATATTCAATAATAAAAGAAGGCAGTAAATACAAACAAGATTTACAGTTAGTAGATTCTGTAGAAAAGCAAAACAGAAGCCAAGAACCAACTATTACGGCAAAAAATATGAAAATGAAAGCCAAAGATAAAGCTCTTGAACAGATGAAACAACGCTGGCAAGACAAACCTCTGCATGGCCAATATCCAGAACGTGCCAATAAATCTAATGTTGATAAAGTTAATACTCATCGATGGTTACGTGCATCTGGATTAAAGTCTGAAACTGAAGGCTTTATTCTTGCAGCACAAGATCAAAGTCTTTTCACTAGAAACTTTCAGGCAAATATTATGCATAATAATATGGATCCAAAATGCAGGTTTTGTGATAAACACCAAGAAACAATAGACCACCTAATCTCAGGCTGTTCTGTGCTTGCCCCAAATGAATATAAAAATCGCCACGATAGAGTTTGGCAATATTTACATTGGACAATGTGCAAACACTATGGAAAATCTGTAAACAAACACTGGTATGAACATCAGCCAGCACCGGTTACAGAAATAGAAGATGTCACCATTCTACGGGATTACACCATCTACACAGACAGAAAAATTGAAGCAAATAGGCCAGACATTATTGTTAAAAACCAGAAGGAGAAAACTTGTCTATTAATTGATATGGCTTGTCCAGCGGATTGTAACATAACAACCAAGGAATTTGAAAAACTGTCAAAATATAAAAACCTGGAAATTGAAATAGAAAAAATGTGGAAACTGAAAACAAGAGTCGTGCCAGTGATAGTAGGTGCACTTGGAATGATAAAAAATGGAACAAAACAACACATTGGAAACCCCAGTTTAAGAGATATACAAAAAATTGTCTTATTAAGCACAGCCCACACACTAAGGAGAACTTTGTCTATGGATGATAGGGGAGATAGAAAAAACATGAAGCATAACAACACGCCACGACCTGCCTTAGGTCTTCCCGCAGACTTGGTTGGTAGTGCAACCATAGCAGAAATGGAAATATGATGAAAAATGACATAATAATAATATAAAACAATATAAACAATGAAATAAATAAGTATAAGTAAATTTAGACGAGGCTAAAAATAACTGGTTCGGAATTCCTAATAATCAGAGAAAGCGAAAAATTGACTTCACAGAATTTAATAAGGGTCTTTTATTATTTTAATTTGCAAAAGTTAAAAGTTTAAAATCTAAATTGGAAATTTTATACCATTTTTAAAACATTTTGAAAATGGTAACGGCATTAGAGACAGTTGTTTACTTAAAAAAAAAGAAGAAAGAAAGAAAGAGAGAGAGAGAGAGAGAGAGAGAAAGAGAGAGAGAGAGAGAGAGAAAGAGAGAGAGAGAGAGAGAGAGAGAGAGAGAGAGAGAGAGAGAGAAAGAGAGAGAGAGAGAGAGAGAGAGAGAGAGAGAGAAAGAGAGAGAGAAAGAGAGAGAAAAAGAGAGAGAAAAAGAGAGAGAAACAGAGAGAGAAAGAAAGAAAGAGAGAGAGAGAAAGAGAGAGAGAGAAAGAGAAAGAGAAAAAGAGAGAGAAAGAGAGAGAGAAAGAGAGAGAAAGAGAGAGAGAAAAAGAGAGAGAAAGAGAAAGAGAGAAAGAGAAAGAGAAAAAGACATTTTTCTGCAGTATGGTTCGGGGTGGAGGAAATTATCAGAAACTTCTACTTAGTCTCTCATTAAGTGACCAGCGTGATATTTTAAAAGAATTTCATCATATTTATTTATACAATATCATGTTTCTGTGCCACTCAACGGCATTGCAAAGAGTCCAACATTTCTTTTTCCTTTTTACAACGGATAAGGAGCATCTCTAGGATTGGTTTGGTCGGAAACGGACGCCAAGTTAGTGATAAACATCAGCTCGTCTTTAGTGTTTAAAAGAGGATTTCCATCCCAATAGAAGTGGAACGCTCGATCAAATACAAAAGTAGGTCTTGATTAATAGCACCGGAAAAGAGGAGGTAGGATAGGTGGACTGTACTAGAAATTCTATCTACAGTATTTAATCCCATCGTAATCTAAGTATCTATTGCTGTTTTCGAAAATCACATGTCAAAAATCAATATTAGGGTACTGCATTTAAACACATCTCTCTCCATCTTTCTTGCATATTAAGAATAAATAGATACATAATTTTGTATATTTTGGCTTGTTTGTTACTTGCAAATAAATATAAATCCGCTTGTTCGTTATTTTACAAAAAGCTTTCGTAATATTAACAAAATAAAAGTCTTTTCTTGAACGAAAAACAGCTAGTCCAATAACTCTGTAAAAGTCAGGGAATGATTTGATACTTTATTAGTATTACAAACTGGACCCCAATTCTAAAACAATAACAAAAGTTATATTTTTGATTTTGACAAATGTCGAAACGCAAGGAATGTCTAAATGTCTTAATCTATAAAAATTATTTCGTTAAAAAAAAAAAAAAAAAAAAAAAATATATATATATATATATATATAGTAACAAAGTTGTGGAACGCGTAGGTTTTTTTACCTGCTGTTCATGCATTTACTTTTATAAAGAGTGCTCGATTCAAACGTAGGGCGTTATATATATATATATATATGAATAGACCGGACTATTTAAGTAGCGCCAAAAAAGTATATGTCTTATTTATTGAAGTATACAGACATTCCCTTTGGTCTACAAGAATAGTCACCCTAAATTTACTCATTGCGTAAAAATTGAATTCACGATAAATAATCTGAAAGACCTAGTCACTATGACAAAGTGCACGACTTAAAGGACACTGATTACCCATAAAAACCTCATGATATTTGATTTGACACACACACACACATATATATATATATATATATATATATATATATATATATATATATATATATTTCAAGGATTCATTTAAAAAAAACAGTGATGTTATTCGTTCTGATCTGGCGTCTTGGCTTTAACCACTTACCCAACTCCACAATGTAGTTTCCCACAATATCGGGATATTTGTAGTACCATGTCGTGCATGGATAAGTGTCCCTGCATGTATTTTTGACGGGCAGCCTTGCTTTAGTCTTAGCCACCTTCTGGTCAGTTTGTATTGCCAGGGATGGTGGGCAGTGATAATTATTTGGGCTTTTTTTTCTTAAGACAAAGTCTTCCTATGACAAATGCAATGAAAAGAAATACGTGTAAACCAGGAAAAAAAATATCACCTACCCCACCGAACCTGTTTTTTTTTTTTTTTTAAATATTCGTGACATTAGTTCTCATCTTTGTAGCGTAGAATATTTTCTCTTAGAAGTTTTTCAGATATCTTCGCGCTTTACGAAACTAATTTGAATTCTTCTACCGTTTCTAATGAATTTTCTGTCCCAGGGTATCTTTCTCTTTTCTCGAAAGATTCTAGGATATTTTGGTGCTTATATCCGGAAAAATCTTTAAATTTCAAGGGAATTGTCTCTTGCATCCCAGTTGATTCATTTATGTGCTTTCGACTTTCGTTATTGCACTTTGTTAGCTACCTTTTCTTTCCTTTTGTCCTCATCTTGGTTACCATATACACGTTTCACTCGTCGTAAGCTGCGAACTTCTTCAAGTGTAGCCAGGTATTGTGATTCAGAAGTGGAAGATCAAAACTTTGTTATCTTCATTTAACTCACCTAAGACATCTGGAAGTGGCATGATTTATAGAACAAGAACAATCTAACCCACTGATTAAAATAAAGGTTTTAGTTCTAAATTTCAATCACCTGAAGAAGGTTGGAGCGTACAGCGGCTGAAACGTGTCGAATATAGAAACCAAAATGAGGACAATAGTCCGAATAATATAATATAAATGATATATAGTTTCTGCTAAGATCTCTAAACTCTACAATAAATACTTTGATAATCCTATTCTGCATTCCCAGTCTTCAAGAACCTAGGCGAACTGTTTAATAGACCAATATATGGAAGGATCAGACGGTTATTGTAAAGTTTAGAGAGAACAGGAGCCAGTTTAGCAGCACATTTCATAGGGAGACCAAGTTCCCATGCTTTGTGGGGATCCAGTTTAGAGATGGTAGCAGAAAGATGTAGAAAACTAATGGTCTGATAACTGAAATGATCAATTTTCTATAGCTTTTTTGCAAAGTACTAGATACTACAATCAACAGTGAATTGGTCCAGCAATTCATCCCCGCTGTGTCATCTTTTAGATAAGAAATATGACTTTCACTTCTTTAGGTCAGCTGCTGATCTATCAACAAATATTTCTGAAAGGGTATCCAACTTTAGATAAGAATAGAGAACCTTGGGCTGTTGTATTGGATATCTGGGAGGGGTTTGACATACTGGTTTTCTTTACAAGTTTAAAGTTTGATATTTCTGAACAAAAAATTGTACTGAGTCTTTCGTATGAAATCATGAAATGAAAGTTGTTCTGAATGGTAACTCTTCTAGATCTTTTAGCATTAGTACAGGTGCCCCCCCTCCCCCGCCAACTATCTTTACACTTGCATTGTTATTAATTTTCAAAGATATTCCTGATGGCACCAGTTTCCAACTCGATATTTATACCGATGACAACCATTTATTTCTGTTTTAATAGTAAATCGGATATAGTCAATCTGGCAGGTGATCACAAAAACGATCTCAAACTTAACTGGGGCAAGGAACGGCTTGTTAATTTAAACACCTTCAAAACGAAACTGCTTTCTATTAATAGTCTGAGAGACCCTTTTCTGTATTTTATCATTATATTTGATGCTAGCCTCCAGTAGAGTGACTCATTGCACCTTTTTAGGATAACGTTTGAAATAAAAAGACTATATCGAATCAATTACTAAATCTGAAGCTAGGAATGTTGATTCACTGTACCGCGCTAGACAATTTTTCTCTCTTGAATCGATCTTACATGTCTATAAGCTTACAATTCGTCGATACTTGGAATATTGTTGCCACATATGGTCTAGTACTCTTGTTATATTTTTGGAGTTTCTTGGATAAAACCCCAAGAATAATCACTAATTTTTGTAGCTGTCTTACACAATTGTCACAGATATTGCTAGTCAACATCTGAGATCACGTATTGAAGCTCTATTACATTATGCGAATAAGAGTGGCGTTAAAGCACAACCAGGGCACACTGGTGACATCACTGCTGTGAGACTCAGTATGGGGTTCAGTGTCAGCTTATAGTTTACTGCTTGTAACTGAAGTTTACTAACCTAAACTGTAGCTTGTAGTATACACGAGTGTCCCAAATGCTATCTGTAGTTAAAGAGTAAATTTCTGTTTGGTTTCGGTTCCACCATTCGCTTCACTCGTGGGTTTGAAGCTTCCAGACAAATATAAACAGTCTTAACTCAATGCTCTTGCTCTCTCTCTCTCTCTGTCTGTCTGTGTGTGTGTCTCTGTCTGTTTGTGTGTGTGTGTGTGTGTGTGTGTGTCACCAGGGTCCCAACAAAAACTGCCAGCCATTGTCTCAGACACTTTATGGGCAAAAAGCGATTGCCGACGCACCAATCATCGCCGTCGGTCTCATCCTCACTCAGCATAAAATGACAGGTCGAAGACTATTCCTTTGACCAAACTTGCGAGAGGAGAGAACGCATCTGACGAAACGAACTGTCTGATGTGGATTTACGCACGCATTCATCACAACACAGCAGCCCGACAAGCAAAACACCTTCGACGCTTTGGCTCTGGTAAGTGTGAATGTTTATTGTCACACTATCTAATAAGCCACTGTATATATTTCAGCTAGAAGTATGGCTAGTTGAAGTATTACACTATTAGCTGCGCCTGAATTAACAGTATGTGCCAGTGCGGAAGAGCTGAGCCAAGAGTAATGGCGCTTCAGTTATCTGGGTCTGGACTGATAACCAAGTTAATCAAGGTCGTAGAATCTCATCAGTTTTTAGGTAGGCCAGGTAATTTATGCCTGCCACCTGAAATAAATTATTTTTATCCGAAAAAGTGCTTTTGAATCAAAAAATTTAATAATTACCAAATTTTTTCAATTTATCGCCAAAATTCAAATTAACTGGTAATCTTTATACGCTAATATGAGTATTAAGTTTCATTTTTTAAATAGTCAGTTGTGGTCCAGTGGATATCAACTCGGAACAAGCAATCGGAGAGCCGAGTTCGAATTCCAGCTGAATTCACTGCATTCACTTACGCGCAAATACCCTTGGGAAATATATTAACCCGTCTCTTCCTTCCAGTTATGGGTTAAATAACAGGACAGATTGGGTTCTATAGCCTTGGCTGGCAACCAGTCTACCGCAGAAAGCAATGGCAACCTACTGCGAGATAATCTTCTGCCCAAGACATGATCGCCCAAGCGTGTTTCACGTATGGCACTTAACTAACTAGATAAATTTCCGGATAATCGCGGCAATGAGAACGATTCCATCGGGATATCAAAATAACGGAAGAAGTGAGGGGTCAATTTATATATTGGTTGTAATATGGAATTGATCCCCCACTTTATATCCAGTATGCTTCTGTAGAACCACATTTCAGTTGCTTCATCTTTGATGATATTGTCCAGCATTCACTGCCATATTGAAGAACTGTCACCACATAGCAACCCAGTACTCTCTTTGTTTCTAGCAAAATTTTCCTGTTTCTTGATACTTTACTCAACTTCTGGAATGCTGTCTTCGCCATACCAATTCGACTTTGGATCTCTGTGTCGCACATTCCGTCTTCTGTTAGAACACTTCCCAGGTATTTAAATTTTTGTACCTGCTTGATTTTAGTATCCCCCACCTGTATTTGGCATTTTGGGCTGCCCTTTTTGCCGATAAGTATGCATTCGGTTTTCTTGCAATTTATTTGTAGTCATTTCTTGTCACTCTTCAGCTACCTTCTGTAGATGGTCTTGCTGTTTCCTTTCCGTGTCTGCTATCAGCACTGTATCATCTGCGTACCTTACATATGCAGAAAAAGGAAAAAAATGTTTGTTTTTTCTTTTTTTCAAAAATGGGGTATTTCTGTACAGTAAAACAGTAGCTAAACTAGAAAAAATAAAACCATTTTCAGATTCAGTGCCCTCCGATTAACTAAAATATGTTTGGTGTCTCGACACCATTTCAATTGTTTTATTTTGTTGACCAGTGTTTTCTTTTTTTTTTTTTTGTAATATGTAGCGTAGAAGTGCCTGTCGTCGTATAATTCCGGCCATATCATTTTGAGAAATATTGTCATCAGTCAATATACAGAAAACAAATGAAAAATGTTTTTTTTTTTCTAAAAATGAGGCATTTTCTATACAGCAAAAACGGTGGCTAGAAAAATAACCTAGAAAAATAAAACCATTTTCAGATTTAGCGCCCTCCAATTAGCTAAAAAGATGTTTGGTGTCTCGACACCATTTCAATTTTTTTTTATTTTGTTGACCAGTGTTATTATTCATTTTTTTTCTTTTTTGCAATATGTGGTACCCCCTATATATGAATTTCCTCGAGCCACAAGATTAGCAACTAGGTCCCACCCTTTTACTGTAAAACCGATAAATTGTAAACGCAAATTTTACTATCAGCTTCTTTTCTCGCACTTCCCGCCTGTGGAATTCCCTTTCGCATACTTACTTTCCCGACAGCTACAAGTTTCAAGAATTCAAATGTAAAGTCATCTCTTCTCTCACTAACTTACATCCTCTCTTATACTTTTTTTTCTCTGTCCACCCCACTCTCATTAGTATTCTCTTCCTTCTCATACTCTCTTCCTGACACCCCCTGTAACCTGTCACTCTTTCTCATAACATTCTTATATAACACCCTGCACAACAGTGGCAATAAAATGCCTTGCTTGGGGCCACACGATTATTTAAAAAAAATGTAGCGTAGAAGTGCCTGTCGTCGTATAATACCGGCATCTTAGTTTTCGACAATTACGATTTTGTAAGTGCAGAAATATATTTTTTGATGCATAGAAATTTAAAATAGCATTATTCCATAAAAATTTAGCTCAAACACAAATTTATGTTACTCCAAATTACGGCCATCTTGAAAAATTGCGGTCATTTTGTTTTTCAACATTAATAACGTACTTCAGAATACTGAAAGACAGGAAAATCTCATTAGAAACAATGAAAAGAGTGCTGAATTGCTATGTGTTATATGTCCTTCTGTATGGAAGTGAATGCTGGACAATCTCATCAAAGATGAAGGAGAGGCTTGAGGCAGAAGAAATGTGGTTTTACAGAACGATGCTGAGAATACCATGTGCAACGATGAAGAGTTGGAAAGGATGCAAACGAGAAGAAAAATCATCCTTAACGTCAGGAAGAAAGAAATGATGTTCTTGGGACACGTAATGAGGAAAGAAGGCCTGGAGAACTTGTACTCACAGGTTGGATAAATGGAAGAAGAGACAGGGAAAGCAGTGCGAAACGTACTTGTTAGGTCTGAGCAAATGGTTGACGGAGCGGGGCTTGGAAGAGATACTAAGAGAAAGATTACTGAGAGCAACAAGAGACAGAGCCAAGTGGAAGTCCATGATCGCCTACGTCCTGAAAGGACACGGCACAAGAAGAAAGAGGTAATTTTCTGAGAGAATACATACTAGAGCACATGTATACCAAATTTGGTGCTGATAGATTTCAGTAATCTGCTGCCCTAGGTGCAAATGAAAGATTTCAGTAATCTGCTGCCCTAGGTGCAAATGAACGATTTCAGTAATCTGCTGCACTAGGTGCAAATATAAGCAGTATAATATGTCGCTTTCATATTTCTGGCGGAGTGAATTGGGTCACAGTGCCCCATTTCTCATAGACAGTGCCCAACTGACCCTACTATACTGTGCTGTCCACAAAATAAAAAATAAAAATCAATGTATATGCACGAAATTAGAAATATTATATGGCGTCAATTTACCTATTGCAGTGTGTGTGTGTATGGGCACTCCTACACTTGACTTCTTTTTACAGGGTTGGGCATAAGTGGACACAGGATAAAGCTGAATAATTCGGATCCCATTGTAGTATGGGTGAGTTAAGTGTTGTCAATTGAAATTCCGAACATTTCAAAATGCAGCATTAATTTTCTGTCTCCAAACATCTTTTAAACAAGTAGCTTCCATTGAAACTAGAAAAAAATAGAATGACAGCTATGTTTTTTAATTTAATAAATGTGACAACATATTGAACGAAGGGCTGCTTAAAAGTTTTCAACCTGATAAACTTTCCAGAATTTGACCAAACGTACTTTTCTTTTTCAGTTTATATATTTTTTTAATAATTCCTTAGTTGGACCGAGAACGTAAACCTTGTTATTCCCTCGCAACTGTATCGCTATTTTATTTTAGAGTAAACAACATTCCTGACTTCCACCAACCATGTCCTTCTCAATTAAGATCAGGCATGTTATGTATATCGAGTCGACTCATCCCTGTTCCCTTAACATTCTATTAGTAAGGAGGAATTTTTACTCAGATAGCTTCTTTCGAGAACGGTTGCTTTCTGGAACAGATTCCTGAGAGAATGGTTTCACGGTCGCGACAAACTTTCCGAGGATCAACTGTTATCTAACCTACATATCCTTATAACAGTATTTATTCCCGCCTCCGGACGCCTTTACATCAACCTCATTTACTAAGTAAAGACCATAAGTGGCTCTCGTGACTTACATTATATGAACCAATTTTTTTTTGGGGGGGGGGGGTAAAAAAAACGGAATTCAGGATTTCAAAAATATTCTTGAGATCTATCCATAGCACATCTGTGCAAAAATATATTAGCAAATTTCGTTTAAGTCTTATCTCTCATTATATATATATATATATATCCGCAGACAGATCTGTTTCGCTGTATTATAGCTCATCAGTACGGTTAGACATCCGATTGCTTTTAACCCAGGATTGAAACCCGACCGAATTGGCATCAGTCGGCGATTCTACCTCTGAGTTATGGCCGAACGAAGGTTAATGAAATGGTTATTAAGAAACCGACAATTTGAAATGTTCAGGCAAAAAATTTCACACGCACACACACGTGCGTGTGCGTGTGTGTAAATTATGTAAATATTTTCTCGCCTGTATTTCTCTGTTTGAATTTTATCCCTAAAAGAGTAATCCTATTGTCATTGTAATCATCTGTTGGTTGTAATTTTGCCGTGTTCCTTCAGAAGGTTGTTGAACATGGCTCTCCACAACTTTCTCTCTTGTAACTCTGCCTCGCTTGCCTTCAATCTGTCCCGTGAGTATCCAATTTGCCAAGAGTACCTTCATTATGTGTCACAGAAAGCACAACTGTCTCTTCCTGATGTTAAGCATTAGTGTCCTTTTTGTTGACTGTCTCTAGAACCTCATCTTTTTCTCACATGTTCAGTCTATGATTTTCTCAGTATCCTTCTGTAGAGTTACATTTGTGTTACTTGAAGTCTTTTCATCTGTGAGGCGATTGTTCAGCATTCACTGTCAAATAGACGTTCTTATTGTAATAAGAGCGATCTGTTTTTTACGACTTATCAACTTTTAGCAGGTTATTTAAAATGTTTTTAGATAAGAATTTTGAGTTTCGTTTAACGGCATATGAACACCTCTGTGGGTTATTTAATGCCAAAAAGGTGGAGGTTTGTTATTTTTTTAAAGTTCGGTTATAGTGAGAAGGTTGATTTAGTCAGATTTTCATGAAATTTTTTTGTTATTCTTTTTTTTATTTTAGAAAACTAAAAATGTCTTCTAGTTTTGTATTCAAACACATTTTGCTGAGAATTTTTTTTCCTTCAAAAATGTATTGTTGGTAATATTTTTCCTTCAAAAATGTATATTTTTCTACAAAAGTCTATTTTTATGTATACATTTCTATAAAAGTGTTTTGACTCCAGTTTGGGAATTAGCTATTTGCCCATAACTGGGACTCTAGCAGGTGCTACCATCCCGGGTCAGGGTGGACCTGGGAAGAACAGCAACTCAGGTGGTTCCATGCTCCTCATAACCTCCCAATCAGAGGCTTGCTGCCGGATGCAGTTTACCGTCATGCCCAGGATTAGTTTTTAGATAAGAATTTTTTTCTTGAGATAATGATTTAGTAATACAAATCTTACTAATTAACCCATAACTGGGAGAAGAAAAGCTTAATTCAAACCTTTCACAGAGACACTTGCGCGTAAAATCAGACTAATTAAAAAAATTATCGCTCAGGTTACAGGCGATCATGGCTCGCCACAAATTTTTGTCCTTTGCAACTCCCAATAAACATCGTCTTTATTATTTGTTTCAAACCCCCTTTCGGCCATCCATTTAATCAAGTTCACTAAGTATGTTATACGTTATTTTCATCTGTCCCTCTTGCTTTCAATCTGTCTTGCGAGTATCAGATTTTCAAAGCCCTCTTTCTTCATGGCATGCCCTCGAAATTTAATCTGTTTCTTCCTGATATTAAGTGTAAGTTTCTTTTCGGTATTCATTTTCTCTAAAACTTCGCCGTTTCTCACATATTCGGCAAATGATATCCTCAGCATCCTTCTGTAGAACTACATTTATGTTGCTACCAGTCTTCATCTTCGAAGAGACTGTCTAACATTTACTGTCTTTTTTTTTAATCATTTCACCCAAAGTAAGGTATTCCACTGCCACTATTGCACTTGGGGCTACATAGCGGGAGGTAAATAGGAAGAGTGGTTAGATATAGGAAATGTCAGAAGTGGGGTGATAGATAGTTGGGTGGGTGGGAAGAGTGTTTGAAAGAATGGAAGTTAGCTTGTTAGGAGGTGTCTATTGACCTTACATTTAAACTCCTGGAGATTGTAGCCGTCGGGGAAGCAGTCATGTGGAAGAGAATTCCACAGTCGGGAAGTGCGAGAAAAGAAACTGTTGGAGTAGAAGTTGCGGTTGCATTTTATCGGTTTCACTGTAAAAGGGTGGGATCTAGTTGCTAATCTAGTATCTCGTGCAAATTCGAACCTAGGGGGCACCAGTGATCTAAGTTCATCGGAGCAGAAGCCGTGAAAGTATTTATAGAAGAGACACAGGGAAGCCACGTCGCGCCGGTGAGAGAGAGACTGCAGGCGGTTTGCTAAGTCGGTATCGATCACATTACAGACCCTCCGCTGTACCTTGTCTAGAAGCCCAAGGAGAATAGCAGGGGCACCCGACCAGATATGGCAACAGTATTCAATGCACGGGCGAATGGTGTAGGACATATTGTGTTTTGTACACTTTCCTTTGTGTTGCCTTCAGTCTCTTGGGGAAAGATATCGCATGACAGTTCAGTACCCTCTCCTTTGTTTCTAAAGAAGAATTCTTGTTTCTTAGTTTTCTGCTAAGTTTTTGGAATGCATGTACGAATGTTAAAATGCATCGATGTGTTTCGGCTGAATAGATTCTGCTACCGGAATAAAATTTTATTCACTTGAACAAATTTCCAAGTATTGTATTAGGTTGGCCAGAAAGTCCTGAATCACTTAGGAAGCAGAAAGAAAACAAAATTTTATAGAGCAACGCAACTTCCAAAAGTCTATCATTCTCGATGATCTCTTCCCTGCGATTAGCCAGCATCCGAACCTGTCCCAGATACCAGTCCACTGGCTTTGAATCCAAACAAGATTTCTTCACTTCATCAAAAGTGTTGAATCGCTGGTCACGGAGAAGTGTTCCATTGATCGGTATAGGTCAGTCACTCAGTGCAGCATAGGAACTAAATGGTGGATATGGAAGAGTCTCAACGCCATCAAACTTTGAACTTTTTTAGAAATTCCAGACAGATCAAAATTTTGTTTTCCTTCCGCTTTCTTAGTGTAAAGACTTTCTGGCCAACAGTACTTTTGTCTCGTTTACGTTCTTCTCTTACCTCGCTGTTCTTCATCACTGCTATGGTACCCTATCCTATTGGAATGGACTCTTCCTCCGTCAATATTAGACCAACCTGCGTGACTTCCAGAACGCAGCTGTGAAGCAGTTGAGATGCAGCGTAACTATACGGTTCGAACTTACACTTCTATTTGCTGATTGATTGCTAATACCTACTATTGTATATATTGTTCTGTTATTCTAATACACTGTTTCAACCTACCTTCTTGTTTCCGTGTCTTACATCCGGGCCCTATCAGGCTACAACAACTTGGCGACGAAGAATTCGCCACAACTCCACAACAATCACCCAGCCTACTCTCTCGACTCTTTCTTAACCCTTTGTACTGAATCATTATCTAAGCCATCTTCACTGTCATTCGATTCTTCTTTTTCGACATTGTGAATGGCAACATGGATGTGCGTTGTGGTGCACTTGATATAGGCTCGGAACAAGAAATCGGGGAGCCTAGTTCGAATTCCAGCTGAATTCATTGCATTCACTTACGCGCAAATACCCTTGGGAAAGGTATTAATCCGTCTATTCCCTCCAGTTATGGATTAAATAACAGGACAGATTGGGTTCTATAGCCTTGGTCGGCAACCCGTCTACCGCAGAAAGCAATGGTAACCTACTGCGGGATAATCTTCTTCCCAGTCAGTCATGTCTCTCTCAAGACATGATCGCCCAAGCGTGAATCACGTATGGAACTAAACTGACTGAATGGCAACATGCGTGAAGGTGTGTGCATATTTTTTAGAACGCTAAACACACACACAAAAATACTCTTACAAACTTTGGGGCGGGTTCCTCAAACCAAAACTAGGACAAAATTCCAAAGAATCATGTCTACAAATACTTCGGTTCTGAGTTAAGTTTAAAGTTTATGGTAGACGCTATCAAAGATGCAATCCAAAAATACTTTCAAAAGCTTGGGGGGGGGGGGGCTCCTGAGACCAAAACAAGGTAAAATATCTCCGTCTGGAAACGCAATATAATACAGCCTCGCGTCCAAACGGAAAAATTTCTGAGTGCTTACAATATGAATATCCTGTTATTGCTAAACGGAACACTTCTCAATTGACTCGTTACTGCACACGTTAAACGTTGACAACAGACAAGCCACGAATCCACACGAATAACAAATGTAAACTAGTCTCTATGACAACACAGCGCCATCTAGCGTAAATTTTATCTAACTCGAAAACGAAGAATTTGCGGACAAATGTTTAGACATTTTTCCTTGTTTTGACGTGAGAAACCCGCCTCCAAAGTTTAGGAAAGTATATATCTCCAAGTGAATAAGGAACGAGGAAAAAATTGACAACGTTCAAAGCATTAATTTAAAACAGTGTTCCATATAAAATAGAGCTGCAAATATTTATTATATATTATAGTTTAGAACATGTACAAATTATTATCTACTACTAAGTGTACATTTTGTTTCGACATTGAAAGTTTCATCAGGTAGAGTGGACAGAAATGGAAGTTCTTTTTCTTATATTTGGCGAATTGTGTGTGAGATGTAGGTGGGGTGGGAGATGGGGAAATAAGGGTTGTAAGTTGTCAGAATTTGAACGAAAAGAGGGGAAGGGTAGGGGATAGAGGTGATTCATGGACGTGTGGAAAATTTTTTAGACAGATTTGACATTAGAAGATAAGGTATGATTCTTTACAGTTTTTATGGTTAGTTCTTTGGGTTTAATAAAAGAAAATAAGGAAATGTATATGGGGTGGGGGGGAATAAGAATGGATGCGATAAAGTGGAAATAGAGATTGCTATTTGGTAAACATATCTTTATTACTGATACCTTTAGTTCATAAATCTGCATACCTGAAAACGATATATATCATAGTAAAATATTTGTAGTCGTATAATTCACTATCAGGGATAAAGCGTACGTAAATATAAAATATAGAATTGGACACTGAAGTCGGTACCCAGAGGCGTTGATTTCGCCATTGAACACTTCACTAGACTCAAAACAAAAAGTATGAAATGTATGTATGCGTACTTAAGCGTATGGATCATTAATATTTAG